>OZ022498.1:15900697-16458767 GCA_963989385.1 Ctena decussata
GAATTGACAATGTAAAATACCACAAGGGTATATTACATACAGTGATAAAATCGCTGTGTAATTCCGGTTGTTTTATTTATACTAGCTGTAGGTTGCGTATTGTGACGCTATTGTATGGCTTCTCTTTTGGTATGAATAGCAGTTGAAGCGATCTCAGGTTGGTGCTGAGTGGAATTGCTTCAAGAAGCAGGTAGGGGTTGGTGCCCTGAAAAGTTGTTTCTTAAAAACAACTTTATAAACGTAAGACAGCACACTCTTTGTCTTTCCAACAAGAAAGATGCGTGTGTCGCAGTCAAAGATTACACTCTGACTGGTTTAAGTGGGGGTTTGCAGGTGTCTGACCGTAGAAGAGGTCCCACTTTGCCTCACGGTGGTCACACGCCCAGTTAGTGATTCACCGCGGATAGTCTCAACTCATATTATTTGCGCCTCACTTGGGTTTTTTGTAGCGGGCATAAGTTAAAGACTAACTTAGTCTAATTTTGCCACCATATTTGTAAATGAAATTTAGGGCGCAATCTATACATCTTTAGATGTCTACAGACTGTCTTCTGTTTGTCTTTATTTCATATTATGTACATTATGTGTTAACTCCGGTGACTTCTTTGCGGAGTTTGAATTAATGGCTAATGAACTCGCATGCCTTTATCTTCAGCAGACAATAGCTGAATTAAGCAATATCGCGATTTCGAGAAGTTGCCTTCCCTTCGTCAGTTGCCAATAAAGACATAACGAATATTTGTCTTAGTTCTTCTTTGTAACAAATTCTTTTCTGTAACGTTTATTTATTAATTCAAGTCTACACGTACGGTGATAGAGCAGTATAGGTATTTAATTAAAACGGAGAGATAGCTGTATAAACTATTCCTCTATATACATGTAAAATACCTATGAGAGCGTCTGCTTATTCTATGTTATTGCTTCAATATGCTCTATATATTATATATTTTAAAGCACAGTCAGGTTGGTACTGACATTAGTTTTGGGGCTGGTGCCCAAAAATATTTGCTTTCAGAAGCAAGATGGGGTTGATACCCAAAACAAGTTTGTTTCTTTTAAAACAACACACAAAGTCTTCAGAGAGAAATGCGTGTGTTGCCGCCAAAGTTTCGACTCTGACTCTTTGTTTAAGTGGGGGTTTGCAGGTGTCTGACCGTAGAAGAGGTCCCACTTTGCCTCACGGTGGTCACACGCCCAGTTAGTGATTCACCGCGGATAGTCTCAACTCATATTATTTGCGCCTCACTTGGGTTTTTTGTAGCGGGCATAAGTTAAAGACTAACTTAGTCTAATTTTGCCACCATATTTGTAAATGAAATTTAGGGCGCAATCTATACATCTTTAGATGTCTACAGACTGTCTTCTGTTTGTCTTTATTTCATATTATGTACATTATGTGTTAACTCCGGTGACTTCTTTGCGGAGTTTGAATTAATGGCTAATGAACTCGCATGCCTTTATCTTCAGCAGACAATAGCTGAATTAAGCAATATCGCGATTTCGAGAAGTTGCCTTCCCTTCGTCAGTTGCCAATAAAGACATAACGAATATTTGTCTTAGTTCTTCTTTGTAACAAATTCTTTTCTGTAACGTTTATTTATTAATTCAAGTCTACACGTACGGTGATAGAGCAGTATAGGTATTTAATTAAAACGGAGAGATAGCTGTATAAACTATTCCTCTATATACATGTAAAATACCTATGAGAGCGTCTGCTTATTCTATGTTATTGCTTCAATATGCTCTATATTTTATATTTTAAAGCACAGTCAGGTTGGTACTGACATTAGTTTTGGGGCTGGTGCCCAAAAATATTTGCTTTCAGAAGCAAGATGGGGTTGATACCCAAAACAAGTTTGCTTCTTTTAAAACAACACACAAAGTCTTCAGAGAGAAATGCGTGTGTTGCCGCCAAAGTTTTGACTCTGACTAAGTAAGAATTCGCAGTATTCTGCTCATCTCCCGTCGTTGTAAACCTGTGCATTATTAGCCCACTAGGTGGCCTACTTGATCAAATGAACGTTTCTTTTGTTGGTTGTAGCCGCTAATTCAACACGCTGAGACAGATTCAATACCATGCCAAACACGTGTGCGTTCAATTAGTATGACGAATGATTTATCTCAGTACCACTCATTCTATGTATATTTTGATAAAATGTAATGAGGCAGTTTAATTTTCTTTCCCATTTTATAAAATTTATCTTTCAAAATGTTCCTCCCGTGATGAAAATGCGTGTAGTGCCCGTATATTTTATTTTATTAACGCACCGAATTTTATTATTATTATTATTATCTTCTCTTGTCCGTGTTGTGGTGGAAGAGTTTTTATTATTTCTTCTTTTATTGAATCAATTTTATTATATTTTTCTTTTTTTCTGAGTTCCCGTGGTAAGTTATTTCAGAGTAAGAAAGAGTGATTTGACTGAACAGCAAATCTTTTGCGCATTCATTTATTTCATGTTTATTTATTTATTTGTTTATTTTTATTTTTTTATTATTTATCACATTTTTCCATTTCATTTATTTTAACTAGGTTCTATAAATTTCATATCATTATGATGTTCTTTTTCGACAGTAATGTTCTACATGTCACTTATTAATGACATCTGTGAAATAATATTTCAGCAGAACTAGCGTTTTCTAAAATATTCTCACTTCCTTCTTAGCATTTCTCCTACGCTATTAAATGATAATACTTGAATTCCCGGTAGGTTTTTGGGGTAGGGTTAGGAACATATTGTACGTAGTGAGCACGCTTGTCTCATTTTGTGGGTGGCGCTAGAACAAGTATGATTTAAACCATTTAGTCAGCTAACTCGTTTAACTGAAATTCTACACTGTCTATAGATCTGTGCATTTCATTTTATTCATTCTACTTATACCTAAAGCGCTGTTTCTCATGATGGTTTGCACACACTATTTTCATAACTGTACGGTAAATTCTTTCATTTGTACCGTGCATTTGCAAGTGTCCCAATATTTCATGTTTTACATTTCCGTAATGCACTGCTGTGTAGTTAATACAGTTTCAGTTTATTCTTTTACAACTGTTCTGTTTTAGTTTGTATAGCTTGGCAAGCAGAATCAGCAAAGTGAGGGTCCTCAACCCTAGCTGGACCCAGAGAGCCCATAATACTAGTTAGGGAGTGCCTGCCCTCGACATAATCTGGGTGCCTAGATACATAAGTTTAAGTGGGGGTTTGCAGGTGTCTGACCGTAGAAGAGGTCCCACTTTGCCTCACGGTGGTCACACGCCCAGTTAGTGATTCACCGCGGATAGTCTCAACTCATATTATTTGCGCCTCACTTGGGTTTTTTGTAGCGGGCATAAGTTAAAGACTAACTTAGTCTAATTTTGCCACCATATTTGTAAATGAAATTTAGGGCGCAATCTATACATCTTTAGATGTCCACAGACTGTCTTCTGTTTGTCTTTATTTCATATTATGTACATTATGTGTTAACTCCGGTGACTTCTTTGCGGAGTTTGAATTAATGGCTAATGAACTCGCATGCCTTTATCTTCAGCAGACAATAGCTGAATTAAGCAATATCGCGATTTCGAGAAGTTGCCTTCCCTTCGTCAGTTGCCAATAAAGACATAACGAATATTTGTCTTAGTTCTTCTTTGTAACAAATTCTTTTCTGTAACGTTTATTTATTAATTCAAGTCTACACGTACGGTGATAGAGCAGTATAGGTATTTAATTAAAACGGAGAGATAGCTGTATAAACTATTCCTCTATATACATGTAAAATACCTATGAGAGCGTCTGCTTATTCTATGTTATTGCTTCAATATGCTCTATATTTTATATTTTAAAGCACAGTCAGGTTGGTACTGACATTAGTTTTGGGGCTGGTGCCCAAAAATATTTGCTTTCAGAAGCAAGATGGGGTTGATACCCAAAACAAGTTTGCTTCTTTTAAAACAACACACAAAGTCTTCAGAGAGAAATGCGTGTGTTGCCGCCAAAGTTTCGACTCTGACTAAGTAAGAATTCGCAGTATTCTGCTCATCTCCCGTCGTTGTAAACCTGTGCATTATTAGCCCACTAGGTGGCCTACTTGATCAAATGAACGTTTCTTTTGTTGGTTGTAGCCGCTAATTCAACACGCTGAGACTGATTCAATACCATGCCAAACACGTGTGCGTTCAATTAGTATGACGAATGATTTATCTCAGTACCACTCATTCTATGTATATTTTGATAAAATGTAATGAGGCAGTTTAATTTTCTTTCCCATTTTATAAAATTTATCTTTCAAAATGTTCCTCCCGTGATGAAAATGCGTGTAGTGCCCGTATATTTTATTTTATTAACGCACCGAATTTTATTATTATTATTATTATCTTCTCTTGTCCGTGTTGTGGTGGAAGAGTTTTTATTATTTCTTCTTTTATTGAATCAATTTTATTATATTTTTCTTTTTTTCTGAGTTCCCGTGGTAAGTTATTTCAGAGTAAGAAAGAGTGATTTGACTGAACAGCAAATCTTTTGCGCATTCATTTATTTCATGTTTATTTATTTATTTGTTTATTTTTATTTTTTTATTATTTATCACATTTTTCCATTTCATTTATTTTAACTAGGTTCTATAAATTTCATATCATTATGATGTTCTTTTTCGACAGTAATGTTCTACATGTCACTTATTAATGACATCTGTGAAATAATATTTCAGCAGAACTAGCGTTTTCTAAAATATTCTCACTTCCTTCTTAGCATTTCTCCTACGCTATTAAATGATAATACTTGAATTCCCGGTAGGTTTTTGGGGTAGGGTTAGGAACATATTGTACGTAGTGAGCACGCTTGTCTCATTTTGTGGGTGGCGCTAGAACAAGTATAATTTAAACCATTTAGTCAGCTAACTCGTTTAACTGAAATTCTACACTGTCTATAGATCTGTGCATTTCATTTTATTCATTCTACTTATACCTAAAGCGCTGTTTCTCATGATGGTTTGCACACACTATTTTCATAACTGTACGGTAAATTCTTTCATTTGTACCGTGCATTTGCAAGTGTCCCAATATTTCATGTTTTACATTACCGTAATGCACTGCTGTGTAGTTAATACAGTTTCAGTTTATTCTTTTACAACTGTTCTGTTTTAGTTTGTATAGCTTGGCAAGCAGAATCAGCAAAGTGAGGGTCCTCAACCCTAGCTGGACCCAGAGAGCCCATAATACTAGTTAGGGAGTGCCTGCCCTCGACATAATCTGGGTGCCTAGATACATAAGTTTAAGTGGGGGTTTGCAGGTGTCTGACCGTAGAAGAGGTCCCACTTTGCCTCACGGTGGTCACACGCCCAGTTAGTGATTCACCGCGGATAGTCTCAACTCATATTATTTGCGCCTCACTTGGGTTTTTTGTAGCGGGCATAAGTTAAAGACTAACTTAGTCTAATTTTGCCACCATATTTGTAAATGAAATTTAGGGCGCAATCTATACATCTTTAGATGTCTACAGACTGTCTTCTGTTTGTCTTTATTTCATATTATGTACATTATGTGTTAACTCCGGTGACTTCTTTGCGGAGTTTGAATTAATGGCTAATGAACTCGCATGCCTTTATCTTCAGCAGACAATAGCTGAATTAAGCAATATCGCGATTTCGAGAAGTTGCCTTCCCTTCGTCAGTTGCCAATAAAGACATAACGAATATTTGTCTTAGTTCTTCTTTGTAACAAATTCTTTTCTGTAACGTTTATTTATTAATTCAAGTCTACACGTACGGTGATAGAGCAGTATAGGTATTTAATTAAAATGGAGAGATAGCTGTATAAACTATTCCTCTATATACATGTAAAATACCTATGAGAGCGTCTGCTTATTCTATGTTATTGCTTCAATATGCTCTATATTTTATATTTTAAAGCACAGTCAGGTTGGTACTGACATTAGTTTTGGGGCTGGTGCCCAAAAATATTTGCTTTCAGAAGCAAGATGGGGTTGATACCCAAAACAAGTTTGCTTCTTTTAAAACAACACACAAAGTCTTCAGAGAGAAATGCGTGTGTTGCCGCCAAAGTTTCGACTCTGACTAAGTAAGAATTCGCAGTATTCTGCTCATCTCCCGTCGTTGTAAACCTGTGCATTATTAGCCCACTAGGTGGCCTACTTGATCAAATGAACGTTTCTTTTGTTGGTTGTAGCCGCTAATTCAACACGCTGAGACAGATTCAATACCATGCCAAACACGTGTGCGTTCAATTAGTATGACGAATGATTTATCTCAGTACCACTCATTCTATGTATATTTTGATAAAATGTAATGAGGCAGTTTAATTTTCTTTCCCATTTTATAAAATTTATCTTTCAAAATGTTCCTCCCGTGATGAAAATGCGTGTATTGCCCGTATATTTTATTTTATTAACGCACCGAATTTTATTATTATTATTATTATCTTCTCTTGTCCGTGTTGTGGTGGAAGAGTTTTTATTATTTCTTCTTTTATTGAATCAATTTTATTATATTTTTCTTTTTTTCTGAGTTCCCGTGGTAAGTTATTTCAGAGTAAGAAAGAGTGATTTGACTGAACAGCAAATCTTTTGCGCATTCATTTATTTCATGTTTATTTATTTATTTGTTTATTTTTATTTTTTTATTATTTATCACATTTTTCCATTTCATTTATTTTAACTAGGTTCTATAAATTTCATATCATTATGATGTTCTTTTTCGACAGTAATGTTCTACATGTCACTTATTAATGACATCTGTGAAATAATATTTCAGCAGAACTAGCGTTTTCTAAAATATTCTCACTTCCTTCTTAGCATTTCTCCTACGCTATTAAATGATAATACTTGAATTCCCGGTAGGTTTTTGGGGTAGGGTTAGGAACATATTGTACGTAGTGAGCACGCTTGTCTCATTTTGTGGGTGGCGCTAGAACAAGTATAATTTAAACCATTTAGTCAGCTAACTCGTTTAACTGAAATTCTACACTGTCTATAGATCTGTGCATTTCATTTTATTCATTCTACTTATACCTAAAGCGCTGTTTCTCATGATGGTTTGCACACACTATTTTCATAACTGTACGGTAAATTCTTTCATTTGTACCGTGCATTTGCAAGTGTCCCAATATTTCATGTTTTACATTTCCGTAATGCACTGCTGTGTAGTTAATACAGTTTCAGTTTATTCTTTTACAACTGTTCTGTTTTAGTTTGTATAGCTTGGCAAGCAGAATCAGCAAAGTGAGGGTCCTCAACCCTAGCTGGACCCAGAGAGCCCATAATACTAGTTAGGGAGTGCCTGCCCTCGACATAATCTGGGTGCCTAGATACATAAGTTTAAGTGGGGGTTTGCAGGTGTCTGACCGTAGAAGAGGTCCCACTTTGCCTCACGGTGGTCACACGCCCAGTTAGTGATTCACCGCGGATAGTCTCAACTCATATTATTTGCGCCTCACTTGGGTTTTTTGTAGCGGGCATAAGTTAAAGACTAACTTAGTCTAATTTTGCCACCATATTTGTAAATGAAATTTAGGGCGCAATCTATACATCTTTAGATGTCTACAGACTGTCTTCTGTTTGTCTTTATTTCATATTATGTACATTATGTGTTAACTCCGGTGACTTCTTTGCGGAGTTTGAATTAATGGCTAATGAACTCGCATGCCTTTATCTTCAGCAGACAATAGCTGAATTAAGCAATATCGCGATTTCGAGAAGTTGCCTTCCCTTCGTCAGTTGCCAATAAAGACATAACGAATATTTGTCTTAGTTCTTCTTTGTAACAAATTCTTTTCTGTAACGTTTATTTATTAATTCAAGTCTACACGTACGGTGATAGAGCAGTATAGGTATTTAATTAAAACGGAGAGATAGCTGTATAAACTATTCCTCTATATACATGTAAAATACCTATGAGAGCGTCTGCTTATTCTATGTTATTGCTTCAATATGCTCTATATTTTATATTTTAAAGCACAGTCAGGTTGGTACTGACATTAGTTTTGGGGCTGGTGCCCAAAAATATTTGCTTTCAGAAGCAAGATGGGGTTGATACCCAAAACAAGTTTGCTTCTTTTAAAACAACACACAAAGTCTTCAGAGAGAAATGCGTGTGTTGCCGCCAAAGTTTCGACTCTGACTAAGTAAGAATTCGCAGTATTCTGCTCATCTCCCGTCGTTGTAAACCTGTGCATTATTAGCCCACTAGGTGGCCTACTTGATCAAATGAACGTTTCTTTTGTTGGTTGTAGCCGCTAATTCAACATGCTGAGACAGATTCAATACCATGCCAAACACGTGTGCGTTCAATTAGTATGACGAATGATTTATCTCAGTACCACTCATTCTATGTATATTTTGATAAAATGTAATGAGGCAGTTTAATTTTCTTTCCCATTTTATAAAATTTATCTTTCAAAATGTTCCTCCCGTGATGAAAATGCGTGTATTGCCCGTATATTTTATTTTATTAACGCACCGAATTTTATTATTATTATACCCCGCCACACGTTAGTGGCGGGGTATTATGTTTTCACGTTGGCCGTCCATGTGTCCGTCCGTCCGTCCGTCCGTAGTATGTACGTCCGTCTGTCCGTCCGTCCGCACTTCGTTTCCGTTCGATAACTTAAGTATTTTTCAACGGATTTCCTTCGAATTTTGCATATGCGTTTGTATCAAGAATGTCTCGCTTGGGATTGTTAATGGGCAAATTTCGATAATTTCTGACAGAGTTATGGCACTTGTCAATGTACAAAAAATGGTTTCTGGCCTCTAGCTCCTTTACTACTTGGAGTATCATGATGAAATTTCATGAACATGATCGAAGTAACAAAAGCTTTATATGAGCACAGAAATTTTATCATCGCGGATTATCTGCCCTGGCCCTGGGGCTATATACATGTATAAAATCATGAAAAATTTCATATAAAATCAGAATTTGAAGCAATTTTTCTGAAACTTACAGCAAGCGATCACAGTGATGAAAGCTTCCAGTGATGCTCAAATTTACCCCATGTGAGTTATCTCGTCCCTGCCCTCCCCAACCCCCCCCCCCCCCCTTCCCAGGCTATATACATGCATGAAATGATGATATCTATATAAATTCATGTGAAACAGATTTTCAGAAATATACATCTGATGAAAGAAGCAATAAAAGCTTCTTGTGGTGATTTGACCCTTTAAGGGTTATCTGCCCCTACCCTGTGGCCACATGCTTAAAATCACTGAAATTGTATTTGACTAGAGTGGTCAGTGATTTATCGGAGGCTTATTGTAAGTGATCAGAGTAATGAAGTGTCCTGTCATGACAAAGATTTTTATCCATGTTCAGTGGGGTTAGGTTGCCCCTGCCCTGGGGTTATACAGAGAAAAAAAATAATTCTGGAAAAATCGGTGTGTAATAAAGGTTTGCAGTGGCGGGGTATCACGCAGTCGTTTGCGATGCTTTTATTATTATTATCTTCTCTTGTCCGTGTTGTGGTGGAAGAGTTTTTATTATTTCTTCTTTTATTGAATCAATTTTATTATATTTTTCTTTTTTTCTGAGTTCCCGTGGTAAGTTATTTCAGAGTAAGAAAGAGTGATTTGACTGAACAGCAAATCTTTTGCGCATTCATTTATTTCATGTTTATTTATTTATTTGTTTATTTTTATTTTTTTATTATTTATCACATTTTTCCATTTCATTTATTTTAACTAGGTTCTATAAATTTCATATCATTATGATGTTCTTTTTCGACAGTAATGTTCTACATGTCACTTATTAATGACATCTGTGAAATAATATTTCAGCAGAACTAGCGTTTTCTAAAATATTCTCACTTCCTTCTTAGCATTTCTCCTACGCTATTAAATGATAATACTTGAATTCCCGGTAGGTTTTTGGGGTAGGGTTAGGAACATATTGTACGTAGTGAGCACGCTTGTCTCATTTTGTGGGTGGCGCTAGAACAAGTATAATTTAAACCATTTAGTCAGCTAACTCGTTTAACTGAAATTCTACACTGTCTATAGATCTGTGCATTTCATTTTATTCATTCTACTTATACCTAAAGCGCTGTTTCTCATGATGGTTTGCACACACTATTTTCATAACTGTACGGTAAATTCTTTCATTTGTACCGTGCATTTGCAAGTGTCCCAATATTTCATGTTTTACATTTCCGTAATGCACTGCTGTGTAGTTAATACAGTTTCAGTTTATTCTTTTACAACTGTTCTGTTTTAGTTTGTATAGCTTGGCAAGCAGAATCAGCAAAGTGAGGGTCCTCAACCCTAGCTGGACCCAGAGAGCCCATAATACTAGTTAGGGAGTGCCTGCCCTCGACATAATGTGGGTGCCTAGATACATAAGTTTAAGTGGGGGTTTGCAGGTGTCTGACCGTAGAAGAGGTCCCACTTTGCCTCACGGTGGTCACACGCCCAGTTAGTGATTCACCGCGGATAGTCTCAACTCATATTATTTGCGCCTCACTTGGGTTTTTTGTAGCGGGCATAAGTTAAAGACTAACTTAGTCTAATTTTGCCACCATATTTGTAAATGAAATTTAGGGCGCAATCTATACATCTTTAGATGTCTACAGACTGTCTTCTGTTTGTCTTTATTTCATATTATGTACATTATGTGTTAACTCCGGTGACTTCTTTGCGGAGTTTGAATTAATGGCTAATGAACTCGCATGCCTTTATCTTCAGCAGACAATAGCTGAATTAAGCAATATCGCGATTTCGAGAAGTTGCCTTCCCTTCGTCAGTTGCCAATAAAGACATAACGAATATTTGTCTTAGTTCTTCTTTGTAACAAATTCTTTTCTGTAACGTTTATTTATTAATTCAAGTCTACACGTACGGTGATAGAGCAGTATAGGTATTTAATTAAAACGGAGAGATAGCTGTATAAACTATTCCTCTATATACATGTAAAATACCTATGAGAGCGTCTGCTTATTCTATGTTATTGCTTCAATATGCTCTATATTTTATATTTTAAAGCACAGTCAGGTTGGTACTGACATTAGTTTTGGGGCTGGTGCCCAAAAATATTTGCTTTCAGAAGCAAGATGGGGTTGATACCCAAAACAAGTTTGCTTCTTTTAAAACAACACACAAAGTCTTCAGAGAGAAATGCGTGTGTTGCCGCCAAAGTTTCGACTCTGACTAAGTAAGAATTCGCAGTATTCTGCTCATCTCCCGTCGTTGTAAACCTGTGCATTATTAGCCCACTAGGTGGCCTACTTGATCAAATGAACGTTTCTTTTGTTGGTTGTAGCCGCTAATTCAACACGCTGAGACAGATTCAATACCATGCCAAACACGTGTGCGTTCAATTAGTATGACGAATGATTTATCTCAGTACCACTCATTCTATGTATATTTTGATAAAATGTAATGAGGCAGTTTAATTTTCTTTCCCATTTTATAAAATTTATCTTTCAAAATGTTCCTCCCGTGATGAAAATGCGTGTATTGCCCGTATATTTTATTTTATTAACGCACCAATTTTATTATTATTATTATTATCTTCTCTTGTCCGTGTTGTGGTGGAAGAGTTTTTATTATTTCTTCTTTTATTGAATCAATTTTATTATATTTTTCTTTTTTTCTGAGTTCCCGTGGTAAGTTATTTCAGAGTAAGAAAGAGTGATTTGACTGAACAGCAAATCTTTTGCGCATTCATTTATTTCATGTTTATTTATTTATTTGTTTATTTTTATTTTTTTATTATTTATCACATTTTTCCATTTCATTTATTTTAACTAGGTTCTATAAATTTCATATCATTATGATGTTCTTTTTCGACAGTAATGTTCTACATGTCACTTATTAATGACATCTGTGAAATAATATTTCAGCAGAACTAGCGTTTTCTAAAATATTCTCACTTCCTTCTTAGCATTTCTCCTACGCTATTAAATGATAATACTTGAATTCCCGGTAGGTTTTTGGGGTAGGGTTAGGAACATATTGTACGTAGTGAGCACGCTTGTCTCATTTTGTGGGTGGCGCTAGAACAAGTATAATTTAAACCATTTAGTCAGCTAACTCGTTTAACTGAAATTCTACACTGTCTATAGATCTGTGCATTTCATTTTATTCATTCTACTTATACCTAAAGCGCTGTTTCTCATGATGGTTTGCACACACTATTTTCATAACTGTACGGTAAATTCTTTCATTTGTACCGTGCATTTGCAAGTGTCCCAATATTTCATGTTTTACATTTCCGTAATGCACTGCTGTGTAGTTAATACAGTTTCAGTTTATTCTTTTACAACTGTTCTGTTTTAGTTTGTATAGCTTGGCAAGCAGAATCAGCAAAGTGAGGGTCCTCAACCCTAGCTGGACCCAGAGAGCCCATAATACTAGTTAGGGAGTGCCTGCCCTCGACATAATCTGGGTGCCTAGATACATAAGTTTAAGTGGGGGTTTGCAGGTGTCTGACCGTAGAAGAGGTCCCACTTTGCCTCACGGTGGTCACACGCCCAGTTAGTGATTCACCGCGGATAGTCTCAACTCATATTATTTGCGCCTCACTTGGGTTTTTTGTAGCGGGCATAAGTTAAAGACTAACTTAGTCTAATTTTGCCACCATATTTGTAAATGAAATTTAGGGCGCAATCTATACATCTTTAGATGTCTACAGACTGTCTTCTGTTTGTCTTTATTTCATATTATGTACATTATGTGTTAACTCCGGTGACTTCTTTGCGGAGTTTGAATTAATGGCTAATGAACTCGCATGCCTTTATCTTCAGCAGACAATAGCTGAATTAAGCAATATCGCGATTTCGAGAAGTTGCCTTCCCTTCGTCAGTTGCCAATAAAGACATAACGAATATTTGTCTTAGTTCTTCTTTGTAACAAATTCTTTTCTGTAACGTTTATTTATTAATTCAAGTCTACACGTACGGTGATAGAGCAGTATAGGTATTTAATTAAAACGGAGAGATAGCTGTATAAACTATTCCTCTATATACATGTAAAATACCTATGAGAGCGTCTGCTTATTCTATGTTATTGCTTCAATATGCTCTATATTTTATATTTTAAAGCACAGTCAGGTTGGTACTGACATTAGTTTTGGGGCTGGTGCCCAAAAATATTTGCTTTCAGAAGCAAGATGGGGTTGATACCCAAAACAAGTTTGCTTCTTTTAAAACAACACACAAAGTCTTCAGAGAGAAATGCGTGTGTTGCCGCCAAAGTTTCGACTCTGACTAAGTAAGAATTCGCAGTATTCTGCTCATCTCCCGTCGTTGTAAACCTGTGCATTATTAGCCCACTAGGTGGCCTACTTGATCAAATGAACGTTTCTTTTGTTGGTTGTAGCCGCTAATTCAACACGCTGAGACAGATTCAATACCATGCCAAACACGTGTGCGTTCAATTAGTATGACGAATGATTTATCTCAGTACCACTCATTCTATGTATATTTTGATAAAATGTAATGAGGCAGTTTAATTTTCTTTCCCATTTTATAAAATTTATCTTTCAAAATGTTCCTCCCGTGATGAAAATGCGTGTAGTGCCCGTATATTTTATTTTATTAACGCACCGAATTTTATTATTATTATTATTATCTTCTCTTGTCCGTGTTGTGGTGGAAGAGTTTTTATTATTTCTTCTTTTATTGAATCAATTTTATTATATTTTTCTTTTTTTCTGAGTTCCCGTGGTAAGTTATTTCAGAGTAAGAAAGAGTGATTTGACTGAACAGCAAATCTTTTGCGCATTCATTTATTTCATGTTTATTTATTTATTTGTTTATTTTTATTTTTTTATTATTTATCACATTTTTCCATTTCATTTATTTTAACTAGGTTCTATAAATTTCATATCATTATGATGTTCTTTTTCGACAGTAATGTTCTACATGTCACTTATTAATGACATCTGTGAAATAATATTTCAGCAGAACTAGCGTTTTCTAAAATATTCTCACTTCCTTCTTAGCATTTCTCCTACGCTATTAAATGATAATACTTGAATTCCCGGTAGGTTTTTGGGGTAGGGTTAGGAACATATTGTACGTAGTGAGCACGCTTGTCTCATTTTGTGGGTGGCGCTAGAACAAGTATAATTTAAACCATTTAGTCAGCTAACTCGTTTAACTGAAATTCTACACTGTCTATAGATCTGTGCATTTCATTTTATTCATTCTACTTATACCTAAAGCGCTGTTTCTCATGATGGTTTGCACACACTATTTTCATAACTGTACGGTAAATTCTTTCATTTGTACCGTGCATTTGCAAGTGTCCCAATATTTCATGTTTTACATTTCCGTAATGCACTGCTGTGTAGTTAATACAGTTTCAGTTTATTCTTTTACAACTGTTCTGTTTTAGTTTGTATAGCTTGGCAAGCAGAATCAGCAAAGTGAGGGTCCTCAACCCTAGCTGGACCCAGAGAGCCCATAATACTAGTTAGGGAGTGCCTGCCCTCGACATAATCTGGGTGCCTAGATACATAAGTTTAAGTGGGGGTTTGCAGGTGTCTGACCGTAGAAGAGGTCCCACTTTGCCTCACGGTGGTCACACGCCCAGTTAGTGATTCACCGCGGATAGTCTCAACTCATATTATTTGCGCCTCACTTGGGTTTTTTGTAGCGGGCATAAGTTAAAGACTAACTTAGTCTAATTTTGCCACCATATTTGTAAATGAAATTTAGGGCGCAATCTATACATCTTTAGATGTCTACAGACTGTCTTCTGTTTGTCTTTATTTCATATTATGTACATTATGTGTTAACTCCGGTGACTTCTTTGCGGAGTTTGAATTAATGGCTAATGAACTCGCATGCCTTTATCTTCAGCAGACAATAGCTGAATTAAGCAATATCGCGATTTCGAGAAGTTGCCTTCCCTTCGTCAGTTGCCAATAAAGACATAACGAATATTTGTCTTAGTTCTTCTTTGTAACAAATTCTTTTCTGTAACGTTTATTTATTAATTCAAGTCTACACGTACGGTGATAGAGCAGTATAGGTATTTAATTAAAACGGAGAGATAGCTGTATAAACTATTCCTCTATATACATGTAAAATACCTATGAGAGCGTCTGCTTATTCTATGTTATTGCTTCAATATGCTCTATATTTTATATTTTAAAGCACAGTCAGGTTGGTACTGACATTAGTTTTGGGGCTGGTGCCCAAAAATATTTGCTTTCAGAAGCAAGATGGGGTTGATACCCAAAACAAGTTTGCTTCTTTTAAAACAACACACAAAGTCTTCAGAGAGAAATGCGTGTGTTGCCGCCAAAGTTTCGACTCTGACTAAGTAAGAATTCGCAGTATTCTGCTCATCTCCCGTCGTTGTAAACCTGTGCATTATTAGCCCACTAGGTGGCCTACTTGATCAAATGAACGTTTCTTTTGTTGGTTGTAGCCGCTAATTCAACACGCTGAGACAGATTCAATACCATGCCAAACACGTGTGCGTTCAATTAGTATGACGAATGATTTATCTCAGTACCACTCATTCTATGTATATTTTGATAAAATGTAATGAGGCAGTTTAATTTTCTTTCCCATTTTATAAAATTTATCTTTCAAAATGTTCCTCCCGTGATGAAAATGCGTGTATTGCCCGTATATTTTATTTTATTAACGCACCAATTTTATTATTATTATTATTATCTTCTCTTGTCCGTGTTGTGGTGGAAGAGTTTTTATTATTTCTTCTTTTATTGAATCAATTTTATTATATTTTTCTTTTTTTCTGAGTTCCCGTGGTAAGTTATTTCAGAGTAAGAAAGAGTGATTTGACTGAACAGCAAATCTTTTGCGCATTCATTTATTTCATGTTTATTTATTTATTTGTTTATTTTTATTTTTTTATTATTTATCACATTTTTCCATTTCATTTATTTTAACTAGGTTCTATAAATTTCATATCATTATGATGTTCTTTTTCGACAGTAATGTTCTACATGTCACTTATTAATGACATCTGTGAAATAATATTTCAGCAGAACTAGCGTTTTCTAAAATATTCTCACTTCCTTCTTAGCATTTCTCCTACGCTATTAAATGATAATACTTGAATTCCCGGTAGGTTTTTGGGGTAGGGTTAGGAACATATTGTACGTAGTGAGCACGCTTGTCTCATTTTGTGGGTGGCGCTAGAACAAGTATAATTTAAACCATTTAGTCAGCTAACTCGTTTAACTGAAATTCTACACTGTCTATAGATCTGTGCATTTCATTTTATTCATTCTACTTATACCTAAAGCGCTGTTTCTCATGATGGTTTGCACACACTATTTTCATAACTGTACGGTAAATTCTTTCATTTGTACCGTGCATTTGCAAGTGTCCCAATATTTCATGTTTTACATTTCCGTAATGCACTGCTGTGTAGTTAATACAGTTTCAGTTTATTCTTTTACAACTGTTCTGTTTTAGTTTGTATAGCTTGGCAAGCAGAATCAGCAAAGTGAGGGTCCTCAACCCTAGCTGGACCCAGAGAGCCCATAATACTAGTTAGGGAGTGCCTGCCCTCGACATAATGTGGGTGCCTAGATACATAAGTTTAAGTGGGGGTTTGCAGGTGTCTGACCGTAGAAGAGGTCCCACTTTGCCTCACGGTGGTCACACGCCCAGTTAGTGATTCACCGCGGATAGTCTCAACTCATATTATTTGCGCCTCACTTGGGTTTTTTGTAGCGGGCATAAGTTAAAGACTAACTTAGTCTAATTTTGCCACCATATTTGTAAATGAAATTTAGGGCGCAATCTATACATCTTTAGATGTCTACAGACTGTCTTCTGTTTGTCTTTATTTCATATTATGTACATTATGTGTTAACTCCGGTGACTTCTTTGCGGAGTTTGAATTAATGGCTAATGAACTCGCATGCCTTTATCTTCAGCAGACAATAGCTGAATTAAGCAATATCGCGATTTCGAGAAGTTGCCTTCCCTTCGTCAGTTGCCAATAAAGACATAACGAATATTTGTCTTAGTTCTTCTTTGTAACAAATTCTTTTCTGTAACGTTTATTTATTAATTCAAGTCTACACGTACGGTGATAGAGCAGTATAGGTATTTAATTAAAACGGAGAGATAGCTGTATAAACTATTCCTCTATATACATGTAAAATACCTATGAGAGCGTCTGCTTATTCTATGTTATTGCTTCAATATGCTCTATATTTTATATTTTAAAGCACAGTCAGGTTGGTACTGACATTAGTTTTGGGGCTGGTGCCCAAAAATATTTGCTTTCAGAAGCAAGATGGGGTTGATACCCAAAACAAGTTTGCTTCTTTTAAAACAACACACAAAGTCTTCAGAGAGAAATGCGTGTGTTGCCGCCAAAGTTTCGACTCTGACTAAGTAAGAATTCGCAGTATTCTGCTCATCTCCCGTCGTTGTAAACCTGTGCATTATTAGCCCACTAGGTGGCCTACTTGATCAAATGAACGTTTCTTTTGTTGGTTGTAGCCGCTAATTCAACACGCTGAGACAGATTCAATACCATGCCAAACACGTGTGCGTTCAATTAGTATGACGAATGATTTATCTCAGTACCACTCATTCTATGTATATTTTGATAAAATGTAATGAGGCAGTTTAATTTTCTTTCCCATTTTATAAAATTTATCTTTCAAAATGTTCCTCCCGTGATGAAAATGCGTGTAGTGCCCGTATATTTTATTTTATTAACGCACCGAATTTTATTATTATTATTATTATCTTCTCTTGTCCGTGTTGTGGTGGAAGAGTTTTTATTATTTCTTCTTTTATTGAATCAATTTTATTATATTTTTCTTTTTTTCTGAGTTCCCGTGGTAAGTTATTTCAGAGTAAGAAAGAGTGATTTGACTGAACAGCAAATCTTTTGCGCATTCATTTATTTCATGTTTATTTATTTATTTGTTTATTTTTATTTTTTTATTATCACATTTTTCCATTTCATTTATTTTAACTAGGTTCTATAAATTTCATATCATTATGATGTTCTTTTTCGACAGTAATGTTCTACATGTCACTTATTAATGACATCTGTGAAATAATATTTCAGCAGAACTAGCGTTTTCTAAAATATTCTCACTTCCTTCTTAGCATTTCTCCTACGCTATTAAATGATAATACTTGAATTCCCGGTAGGTTTTTGGGGTAGGGTTAGGAACATATTGTACGTAGTGAGCACGCTTGTCTCATTTTGTGGGTGGCGCTAGAACAAGTATAATTTAAACCATTTAGTCAGCTAACTCGTTTAACTGAAATTCTACACTGTCTATAGATCTGTGCATTTCATTTTATTCATTCTACTTATACCTAAAGCGCTGTTTCTCATGATGGTTTGCACACACTATTTTCATAACTGTACGGTAAATTCTTTCATTTGTACCGTGCATTTGCAAGTGTCCCAATATTTCATGTTTTACATTTCCGTAATGCACTGCTGTGTAGTTAATACAGTTTCAGTTTATTCTTTTACAACTGTTCTGTTTTAGTTTGTATAGCTTGGCAAGCAGAATCAGCAAAGTGAGGGTCCTCAACCCTAGCTGGACCCAGAGAGCCCATAATACTAGTTAGGGAGTGCCTGCCCTCGACATAATGTGGGTGCCTAGATACATAAGTTTAAGTGGGGGTTTGCAGGTGTCTGACCGTAGAAGAGGTCCCACTTTGCCTCACGGTGGTCACACGCCCAGTTAGTGATTCACCGCGGATAGTCTCAACTCATATTATTTGCGCCTCACTTGGGTTTTTTGTAGCGGGCATAAGTTAAAGACTAACTTAGTCTAATTTTGCCACCATATTTGTAAATGAAATTTAGGGCGCAATCTATACATCTTTAGATGTCTACAGACTGTCTTCTGTTTGTCTTTATTTCATATTATGTACATTATGTGTTAACTCCGGTGACTTCTTTGCGGAGTTTGAATTAATGGCTAATGAACTCGCATGCCTTTATCTTCAGCAGACAATAGCTGAATTAAGCAATATCGCGATTTCGAGAAGTTGCCTTCCCTTCGTCAGTTGCCAATAAAGACATAACGAATATTTGTCTTAGTTCTTCTTTGTAACAAATTCTTTTCTGTAACGTTTATTTATTAATTCAAGTCTACACGTACGGTGATAGAGCAGTATAGGTATTTAATTAAAACGGAGAGATAGCTGTATAAACTATTCCTCTATATACATGTAAAATACCTATGAGAGCGTCTGCTTATTCTATGTTATTGCTTCAATATGCTCTATATTTTATATTTTAAAGCACAGTCAGGTTGGTACTGACATTAGTTTTGGGGCTGGTGCCCAAAAATATTTGCTTTCAGAAGCAAGATGGGGTTGATACCCAAAACAAGTTTGCTTCTTTTAAAACAACACACAAAGTCTTCAGAGAGAAATGCGTGTGTTGCCGCCAAAGTTTTGACTCTGACTAAGTAAGAATTCGCAGTATTCTGCTCATCTCCCGTCGTTGTAAACCTGTGCATTATTAGCCCACTAGGTGGCCTACTTGATCAAATGAACGTTTCTTTTGTTGGTTGTAGCCGCTAATTCAACACGCTGAGACAGATTCAATACCATGCCAAACACGTGTGCGTTCAATTAGTATGACGAATGATTTATCTCAGTACCACTCATTCTATGTATATTTTGATAAAATGTAATGAGGCAGTTTAATTTTCTTTCCCATTTTATAAAATTTATCTTTCAAAATGTTCCTCCCGTGATGAAAATGCGTGTAGTGCCCGTATATTTTATTTTATTAACGCACCGAATTTTATTATTATTATTATTATCTTCTCTTGTCCGTGTTGTGGTGGAAGAGTTTTTATTATTTCTTCTTTTATTGAATCAATTTTATTATATTTTTCTTTTTTTCTGAGTTCCCGTGGTAAGTTATTTCAGAGTAAGAAAGAGTGATTTGACTGAACAGCAAATCTTTTGCGCATTCATTTATTTCATGTTTATTTATTTATTTGTTTATTTTTATTTTTTTATTATTTATCACATTTTTCCATTTCATTTATTTTAACTAGGTTCTATAAATTTCATATCATTATGATGTTCTTTTTCGACAGTAATGTTCTACATGTCACTTATTAATGACATCTGTGAAATAATATTTCAGCAGAACTAGCGTTTTCTAAAATATTCTCACTTCCTTCTTAGCATTTCTCCTACGCTATTAAATGATAATACTTGAATTCCCGGTAGGTTTTTGGGGTAGGGTTAGGAACATATTGTACGTAGTGAGCACGCTTGTCTCATTTTGTGGGTGGCGCTAGAACAAGTATAATTTAAACCATTTAGTCAGCTAACTCGTTTAACTGAAATTCTACACTGTCTATAGATCTGTGCATTTCATTTTATTCATTCTACTTATACCTAAAGCGCTGTTTCTCATGATGGTTTGCACACACTATTTTCATAACTGTACGGTAAATTCTTTCATTTGTACCGTGCATTTGCAAGTGTCCCAATATTTCATGTTTTACATTTCCGTAATGCACTGCTGTGTAGTTAATACAGTTTCAGTTTATTCTTTTACAACTGTTCTGTTTTAGTTTGTTTAGCTTGGCAAGCAGAATCAGCAAAGTGAGGGTCCTCAACCCTAGCTGGACCCAGAGAGCCCATAATACTAGTTAGGGAGTGCCTGCCCTCGACATAATCTGGGTGCCTAGATACATAAGTTTAAGTGGGGGTTTGCAGGTGTCTGACCGTAGAAGAGGTCCCACTTTGCCTCACGGTGGTCACACGCCCAGTTAGTGATTCACCGCGGATAGTCTCAACTCATATTATTTGCGCCTCACTTGGGTTTTTTGTAGCGGGCATAAGTTAAAGACTAACTTAGTCTAATTTTGCCACCATATTTGTAAATGAAATTTAGGGCGCAATCTATACATCTTTAGATGTCTACAGACTGTCTTCTGTTTGTCTTTATTTCATATTATGTACATTATGTGTTAACTCCGGTGACTTCTTTGCGGAGTTTGAATTAATGGCTAATGAACTCGCATGCCTTTATCTTCAGCAGACAATAGCTGAATTAAGCAATATCGCGATTTCGAGAAGTTGCCTTCCCTTCGTCAGTTGCCAATAAAGACATAACGAATATTTGTCTTAGTTCTTCTTTGTAACAAATTCTTTTCTGTAACGTTTATTTATTAATTCAAGTCTACACGTACGGTGATAGAGCAGTATAGGTATTTAATTAAAACGGAGAGATAGCTGTATAAACTATTCCTCTATATACATGTAAAATACCTATGAGAGCGTCTGCTTATTCTATGTTATTGCTTCAATATGCTCTATATTTTATATTTTAAAGCACAGTCAGGTTGGTACTGACATTAGTTTTGGGGCTGGTGCCCAAAAATATTTGCTTTCAGAAGCAAGATGGGGTTGATACCCAAAACAAGTTTGCTTCTTTTAAAACAACACACAAAGTCTTCAGAGAGAAATGCGTGTGTTGCCGCCAAAGTTTCGACTCTGACTAAGTAAGAATTCGCAGTATTCTGCTCATCTCCCGTCGTTGTAAACCTGTGCATTATTAGCCCACTAGGTGGCCTACTTGATCAAATGAACGTTTCTTTTGTTGGTTGTAGCCGCTAATTCAACACGCTGAGACAGATTCAATACCATGCCAAACACGTGTGCGTTCAATTAGTATGACGAATGATTTATCTCAGTACCACTCATTCTATGTATATTTTGATAAAATGTAATGAGGCAGTTTAATTTTCTTTCCCATTTTATAAAATTTATCTTTCAAAATGTTCCTCCCGTGATGAAAATGCGTGTAGTGCCCGTATATTTTATTTTATTAACGCACTGAATTTTATTATTATTATTATTATCTTCTCTTGTCCGTGTTGTGGTGGAAGAGTTTTTATTATTTCTTCTTTTATTGAATCAATTTTATTATATTTTTCTTTTTTTCTGAGTTCCCGTGGTAAGTTATTTCAGAGTAAGAAAGAGTGATTTGACTGAACAGCAAATCTTTTGCGCATTCATTTATTTCATGTTTATTTATTTATTTGTTTATTTTTATTTTTTTATTATTTATCACATTTTTCCATTTCATTTATTTTAACTAGGTTCTATAAATTTCATATCATTATGATGTTCTTTTTCGACAGTAATGTTCTACATGTCACTTATTAATGACATCTGTGAAATAATATTTCAGCAGAACTAGCGTTTTCTAAAATATTCTCACTTCCTTCTTAGCATTTCTCCTACGCTATTAAATGATAATACTTGAATTCCCGGTAGGTTTTTGGGGTAGGGTTAGGAACATATTGTACGTAGTGAGCACGCTTGTCTCATTTTGTGGGTGGCGCTAGAACAAGTATAATTTAAACCATTTAGTCAGCTAACTCGTTTAACTGAAATTCTACACTGTCTATAGATCTGTGCATTTCATTTTATTCATTCTACTTATACCTAAAGCGCTGTTTCTCATGATGGTTTGCACACACTATTTTCATAACTGTACGGTAAATTCTTTCATTTGTACCGTGCATTTGCAAGTGTCCCAATATTTCATGTTTTACATTTCCGTAATGCACTGCTGTGTAGTTAATACAGTTTCAGTTTATTCTTTTACAACTGTTCTGTTTTAGTTTGTATAGCTTGGCAAGCAGAATCAGCAAAGTGAGGGTCCTCAACCCTAGCTGGACCCAGAGAGCCCATAATACTAGTTAGGGAGTGCCTGCCCTCGACATAATCTGGGTGCCTAGATACATAAGTTTAAGTGGGGGTTTGCAGGTGTCTGACCGTAGAAGAGGTCCCACTTTGCCTCACGGTGGTCACACGCCCAGTTAGTGATTCACCGCGGATAGTCTCAACTCATATTATTTGCGCCTCACTTGGGTTTTTTGTAGCGGGCATAAGTTAAAGACTAACTTAGTCTAATTTTGCCACCATATTTGTAAATGAAATTTAGGGCGCAATCTATACATCTTTAGATGTCTACAGACTGTCTTCTGTTTGTCTTTATTTCATATTATGTACATTATGTGTTAACTCCGGTGACTTCTTTGCGGAGTTTGAATTAATGGCTAATGAACTCGCATGCCTTTATCTTCAGCAGACAATAGCTGAATTAAGCAATATCGCGATTTCGAGAAGTTGCCTTCCCTTCGTCAGTTGCCAATAAAGACATAACGAATATTTGTCTTAGTTCTTCTTTGTAACAAATTCTTTTCTGTAACGTTTATTTATTAATTCAAGTCTACACGTACGGTGATAGAGCAGTATAGGTATTTAATTAAAACGGAGAGATAGCTGTATAAACTATTCCTCTATATACATGTAAAATACCTATGAGAGCGTCTGCTTATTCTATGTTATTGCCTCAATATGCTCTATATTTTATATTTTAAAGCACAGTCAGGTTGGTACTGACATTAGTTTTGGGGCTGGTGCCCAAAAATATTTGCTTTCAGAAGCAAGATGGGGTTGATACCCAAAACAAGTTTGCTTCTTTTAAAACAACACACAAAGTCTTCAGAGAGAAATGCGTGTGTTGCCGCCAAAGTTTCGACTCTGACTAAGTAAGAATTCGCAGTATTCTGCTCATCTCCCGTCGTTGTAAACCTGTGCATTATTAGCCCACTAGGTGGCCTACTTGATCAAATGAACGTTTCTTTTGTTGGTTGTAGCCGCTAATTCAACACGCTGAGACAGATTCAATACCATGCCAAACACGTGTGCGTTCAATTAGTATGACGAATGATTTATCTCAGTACCACTCATTCTATGTATATTTTGATAAAATGTAATGAGACAGTTTAATTTTCTTTCCCATTTTATAAAATTTATCTTTCAAAATGTTCCTCCCGTGATGAAAATGCGTGTAGTGCCCGTATATTTTATTTTATTAACGCACCGAATTTTATTATTATTATTATTATCTTCTCTTGTCCGTGTTGTGGTGGAAGAGTTTTTATTATTTCTTCTTTTATTGAATCAATTTTATTATATTTTTCTTTTTTTCTGAGTTCCCGTGGTAAGTTATTTCAGAGTAAGAAAGAGTGATTTGACTGAACAGCAAATCTTTTGCGCATTCATTTATTTCATGTTTATTTATTTATTTTTATTTTTTTATTATTTATCACATTTTTCCATTTCATTTATTTTAACTAGGTTCTATAAATTTCATATCATTATGATGTTCTTTTTCGACAGTAATGTTCTACATGTCACTTATTAATGACATCTGTGAAATAATATTTCAGCAGAACTAGCGTTTTCTAAAATATTCTCACTTCCTTCTTAGCATTTCTCCTACGCTATTAAATGATAATACTTGAATTCCCGGTAGGTTTTTGGGGTAGGGTTAGGAACATATTGTACGTAGTGAGCACGCTTGTCTCATTTTGTGGGTGGCGCTAGAACAAGTATAATTTAAACCATTTAGTCAGCTAACTCGTTTAACTGAAATTCTACACTGTCTATAGATCTGTGCATTTCATTTTATTCATTCTACTTATACCTAAAGCGCTGTTTCTCATGATGGTTTGCACACACTATTTTCATAACTGTACGGTAAATTCTTTCATTTGTACCGTGCATTTGCAAGTGTCCCAATATTTCATGTTTTACATTTCCGTAATGCACTGCTGTGTAGTTAATACAGTTTCAGTTTATTCTTTTACAACTGTTCTGTTTTAGTTTGTATAGCTTGGCAAGCAGAATCAGCAAAGTGAGGGTCCTCAACCCTAGCTGGACCCAGAGAGCCCATAATACTAGTTAGGGAGTGCCTGCCCTCGACATAATCTGGGTGCCTAGATACATAAGTTTAAGTGGGGGTTTGCAGGTGTCTGACCGTAGAAGAGGTCCCACTTTGCCTCACGGTGGTCACACGCCCAGTTAGTGATTCACCGCGGATAGTCTCAACTCATATTATTTGCGCCTCACTTGGGTTTTTTGTAGCGGGCATAAGTTAAAGACTAACTTAGTCTAATTTTGCCACCATATTTGTAAATGAAATTTAGGGCGCAATCTATACATCTTTAGATGTCTACAGACTGTCTTCTGTTTGTCTTTATTTCATATTATGTACATTATGTGTTAACTCCGGTGACTTCTTTGCGGAGTTTGAATTAATGGCTAATGAACTCGCATGCCTTTATCTTCAGCAGACAATAGCTGAATTAAGCAATATCGCGATTTCGAGAAGTTGCCTTCCCTTCGTCAGTTGCCAATAAAGACATAACGAATATTTGTCTTAGTTCTTCTTTGTAACAAATTCTTTTCTGTAACGTTTATTTATTAGCTCACCAGAGCCGAAGGCTCCAGGGGAGCTTATAGGATAGGCAGTTGTCCGTCGTCGTCGTCTGTCGTATGTCGTATGTCGTATGACGTCGTCCGTCAACACTTTCAAACAACATCTCCTCTAAAACCACTGGGCCGATTTGGCCCAAATTTCATCTGTAGCATCCTTGGGCTGGGGGATTGAAAGTTTGTGTTTTTTATGAAAATCTGTTTTTTAGTTTGGTTGCTATGGCAACTTAGATTTCCCATAGACTTACAATGGGGAAAATTGAAAAATGGCATTTACTGCCAAGCCATTGCAGATATTTTGACAAAACTTGTACAGAAACATTCTTTGAGAAGTCTTCTATCAGCCATATGTTTTTTGACCCATTGCTCTTTTTATTGGTTGCCATGGAAACCAAAATGCAAAAATTTAACGAAAAATTACTTAATAATTATTTCCTCTGAAGCCATTGTACCGATTTGGCCCAAGTTTTATCTGTATCATCCTTGTGCTGGGGGATTGAAAGTTTTTGTTTTTTATGAATACTGGTTCTTTAGTTTGGTTGCTATGGCAACTTAGAGTTCCCATAGACTTATAATAGGGAACATTGAAAAACGGCATTTACTGCCAAGCCTTTGCAGATATTTTGACAAAACTTTTACAGAAATGTTCCTTGATAAGGCTTCCATCAGCTATATGTTTTTTTGGCCCATTGCTCTTTTTATTGGTTGCCATGGAAACCAAAAAAAAAACCAAAAAAAAAAACTTAAATCATCTCCTCAGAAACCATATGCTCTATGAGGCCGACACTTCATAGACATACTAATCATCTTAGTCTTTACAGATTTTATCTTCTCAATTGTTATTGTTCAAAGGACATGTTTGGTATGGCAATTTATAGTGGAAAAACAAAAAATGGGCTTCATTGCTAAGCAATCCCAAATAGTCTGAGCTCTCTTTTTCAGAAATATTCCTTGAGTGGTCTTTTATCAGCCCTATGTTTTTTTCTGCACACTGCTCATTTCAATCAGTTGCCATGGCAACCAAAAGGAAAAAATAGTAAAAATCCTTTGAAAATGATCCTTTTTTGTTGTCATGGCAATCAAATGTGTACAATAGCTATGTATTTTGTAATCAAATCAACAGACTCAGACTGAGACTTTGTCTTGTATATTTTGTATAAGCCTGTACAATTTTAAGCCTATACAAATGTGATAGCAATTTTGAGCTAGAGATCTGGTGAGCTTTGTGGCCCGTGGGCCTCTTGTTAATTCAAGTCTACACGTACGGTGATAGAGCAGTATAGGTATTTAATTAAAACGGAGAGATAGCTGTATAAACTATTCCTCTATATACATGTAAAATACCTATGAGAGCGTCTGCTTATTCTATGTTATTGCTTCAATATGCTCTATATTTTATATTTTAAAGCACAGTCAGGTTGGTACTGACATTAGTTTTGGGGCTGGTGCCCAAAAATATTTGCTTTCAGAAGCAAGATGGGGTTGATACCCAAAACAAGTTTGCTTCTTTTAAAACAACACACAAAGTCTTCAGAGAGAAATGCGTGTGTTGCCGCCAAAGTTTCGACTCTGACTAAGTAAGAATTCGCAGTATTCTGCTCATCTCCCGTCGTTGTAAACCTGTGCATTATTAGCCCACTAGGTGGCCTACTTGATCAAATGAACGTTTCTTTTGTTGGTTGTAGCCGCTAATTCAACACGCTGAGACAGATTCAATACCATGCCAAACACGTGTGCATTCAATTAGTATGACGAATGATTTATCTCAGTACCACTCATTCTATGTATATTTTGATAAAATGTAATGAGGCAGTTTAATTTTCTTTCCCATTTTATAAAATTTATCTTTCAAAATGTTCCTCCCGTGATGAAAATGAGTGTAGTGCCCGTATATTTTATTTTATTAACGCACCGAATTTTATTATTATTATTATTATCTTCTCTTGTCCGTGTTGTGGTGGAAGAGTTTTTATTATTTCTTCTTTTATTGAATCAATTTTATTATATTTTTCTTTTTTTCTGAGTTCCCGTGGTAAGTTATTTCAGAGTAAGAAAGAGTGATTTGACTGAACAGCAAATCTTTTGCGCATTCATTTATTTCATGTTTATTTATTTATTTGTTTATTTTTATTTTTTTATTATTTATCACATTTTTCCATTTCATTTATTTTAACTAGGTTCTATAAATTTCATATCATTATGATGTTCTTTTTCGACAGTAATGTTCTACATGTCACTTATTAATGACATCTGTGAAATAATATTTCAGCAGAACTAGCGTTTTCTAAAATATTCTCACTTCCTTCTTAGCATTTCTCCTACGCTATTAAATGATAATACTTGAATTCCCGGTAGGTTTTTGGGGTAGGGTTAGGAACATATTGTACGTAGTGAGCACGCTTGTCTCATTTTGTGGGTGGCGCTAGAACAAGTATAATTTAAACCATTTAGTCAGCTAACTCGTTTAACTGAAATTCTACACTGTCTATAGATCTGTGCATTTCATTTTATTCATTCTACTTATACCTAAAGCGCTGTTTCTCATGATGGTTTGCACACACTATTTTCATAACTGTACGGTAAATTCGTTCATTTGTACCGTGCATTTGCAAGTGTCCCAATATTTCATGTTTTACATTTCCGTAATGCACTGCTGTGTAGTTAATACAGTTTCAGTTTATTCTTTTACAACTGTTCTGTTTTAGTTTGTATAGCTTGGCAAGCAGAATCAGCAAAGTGAGGGTCCTCAACCCTAGCTGGACCCAGAGAGCCCATAATACTAGTTAGGGAGTGCCTGCCCTCGACATAATCTGGGTGCCTAGATACATAAGTTTAAGTGGGGGTTTGCAGGTGTCTGACCGTAGAAGAGGTCCCACTTTGCCTCACGGTGGTCACACGCCCAGTTAGTGATTCACCGCGGATAGTCTCAACTCATATAATTTGCGCCTCACTTGGGTTTTTTGTAGCGGGCATAAGTTAAAGACTAACTTAGTCTAATTTTGCCACCATATTTGTAAATGAAATTTAGGGCGCAATCTATCCATCTTTAGATGTCTACAGACTGTCTTCTTGAGTCAGAGTCGAAACTTTGGCGGCAACACACGCATTTCTCTCTGAAGACTTTGTGTGTTGTTTTAAAAGAAACAAACTTGTTTTGGGTATCAACCCCATCTTGCTTCTGAAAGCAAATATTTTTGGGCACCAGCCCCAAAACTAATGTCAGTACCAACCTGACTGTGCTTTAAAATATAAAATATAGAGCATATTGAAGCAATAACATAGAATAAGCAGACGCTCTCATAGGTATTTTACATGTATATAGAGGAATAGTTTATACAGCTATCTCTCCGTTTTTAGCTCGCCTGAGCACGAAGTGCTCAGGGTGAGCTTTTGGGATACCCTGATGTCCGTCGTCCGTCGTACGTCCGTCCGGACGTCCGGACGTCAGGACGTCCGTCCGTCAACTTTTGCTTGTGTACACTCTAGCGGGCACAGTTTTGATCCAATCTTTCTGAAACTTTGTCAGAATGTTTATCTCCATAAAATCTAGGCCAAGTTCGAAACTGGGTCATGTCGGGTCAAAAACTAGGTCACTAGGTCAAATCTTAGAAAAACCTTGTGTACACTATAGAAGGCACAGTTTTCATCCAAAGTTCATGAAACTTTGTCAGAATGTTTATCTTAATAATATCTAGGACAAGTTCGAAATTGGGTCATGTCGGGTCAAAAACTAGGTCACTAGGTCAAATCATTGAAAAACCTTGTGTACGCTCTAGAAGGCACAGTTTTCATCCAAAGTTTATGAAACTTAGTCAGAATGTTTATCCTCATAATATCTAGGACAACTTTGAAACTGGGTCACGTCAGGTCAAAAACTAGGTCACTAGGTCAAATCATTGAAAAACCTTGTGTACGCTCTAGAGGACACAGTTTTGATCCAATCTATATGAAACGTTGTCAGAATATATATCTCCATAAACTCTAGGCCAAGTTTGAAACTGGGTCATGTCGGGTCAAAAACTAGGTCACTAGATCAAATCTTAGAAAAACCTTGTGTACACTCTAGAAGGCACAGTTGTCATCCAAAGTTCATGAAACTTTGTCAGAATGTTTATCTTTATAATATCTAGGACAAGTTCGAAACTGGGTCATGTCGGATCAAAAACTAGGTCACTAGGTCAAATCATAGAAAAACCTTGTGTACGCTCTAGAAGGCACAGTTTTTATCCAAAGTTCATGAAACTTTATCAGAATGTTTACCTTTATAATATCTAGGACAACTTTGAAACTGGGTCACGTCGGGTCAAAAACTAGGTCACTAGGTCAAATCATAGAAAAACCTTGTGTATGCTCTAGAGGACACAGTTTTGATCCAATCTATATGAAACATTGTCAGAATATATATCTCCATAAACTCTAGGCCAAGTTTGAAACTGGGTCATGTAGGGTCAAAAACTAGGTCACTAGGTCAAATCTTAGAAAAACCTTGTGTACACTCTAGAAGGCACAGTTTTCATCCAAAGTTCATGAAACTTTGTCAGAATGTTTATCTTTATAATATCTAGGACAAATACGAAACTGGGTCATGTTGGGTCAAAAACTAGGTCACTAGGTCAAATCATAGAAAAACATTGTGTACGCTCTAGAGGACACAGTTTTGATATAATCTTTATAAAACATTGTCAGAATGTTTATCTCCATAAACTCTAGGCCAAGTTTGAAACTGGGTCATGTCGGGTCAAAAACTAGGTCACTAGGTCAAATCTTAGAAAAACCTTGTGTACACTCTAGAAGGCACAGTTTTCATCCAAAGTTCATGCAACTTTGTCAGAATGTTTATCTTTATAATATCTAGGACAAGTTTGAAACTGGGTCATGTCGGGTCAAAAACTAGGTCACTAGGTCAAATCTTATAAAAACCTTGTGTACACTCTAGAAGGCAGAGTTTTCATCAAAAGTTCATGAAACTTAGTCAGAATGTTTATCTTAATAATATCTAGGACAAGTTTGAAACTGGGTCATGTCGGGTCAAAAACTAGGTCACTATGTCAAATCTTAGAAAAACCTTGTGTACACTCTAGAAGGCACAGTTTTCATCCAAAGTTCATGAAACTTTGTCAGGTTGTTTATCTTTATAATATCTAGGACAAGTTTGAAACTGGGTCACGTCGGGTCAAAAACTAAGTCACTAGGTCAAATCATAGAAAAACCTTGTGTACGCTCTAGAAGGCACAGTTCTCATCCAAAGTTCATGAAACTTAGTCAGAATGTTTATCATTATAATATCTAGGACAAGTTTGAAACTGGGTCATGTCGGGTCAAAAACTAGGTCACTAGGTCAAATCATAGAAAAACCTTGTGTATGCTCTAGAGGACACAGGTTTGATCCAATCTATATGAAACATTGTCAGAATATATATCTCCATAAACTTTAGGCCAAGTTTGAAACTGGGTCATGTTGGGTCAAAAACTAGGTCACTAGGTCAAATCTTAGAAAAACCTTGTGTACACTCTAGAAGGCACAGTTTTCATCCAAAGTTCATGAAACTTTGTCAGAATGTTTATCTTTATAATATCTAGGACAAATACGAAACTGGGTCATGTTGGGTCAAAAACTAGGTCACTAGGTCAAATCATAGAAAAACATTGTGTACGCTCTAGAGGACACAGTTTTGATCCAATCTTTATAAAACATTGTCAGAATGTTTATCTTCATAAACTCTAGGCCAAGTTACAAACTGGGTCATGTCGGGTCAAAAACTAGGTCACTAGGTCAAATCTTAGAAAGACCTTGTGTACATTCTAGAAGGCACAGTTTTCATCCAAAGTTCATGCAACTTTGTCAGAATGTTTATCTTTATAATATCTAGGACAAGTTTGAAACTGGGTCATGTCGGGTCAAAAACTAGGTCACTAGGTCAAATCTTAGAAAAACCTTGTGTACACTCTAGAAGGCAGAGTTTTCATCCAAAACTCATGATAATATCTAGGACAAGTTTGAAACTGGGTCACGTTGGGTCAAAAACTAGGTCACTAGGTCAAATCATAGAAAAACCTTGTGTACGCTCTAGAGGACACAGTTTTGATCCAATCTATATGAAACATTGTCAGAATATATATCTCCATAAACTCTAGGCCAAATTGAAACTGGGTCATGTAGGGTCAAAAACTAGGTCACTAGGTCAAATCTTAGAAAAACCTTGTGTACACTCTAGAAGGCACAGTTTTCTTCCAAAGTTCATGCAACTTTGTCAGAATGTTTATCTTTATAATATCTAGGACAAATACGAAACTGGGTCATGTTGGGTCAAAAACTAGGTCACTAGGTCAAATCATAGAAAAACATTGAGTACGCTCTAGAGGACACAGTTTTGATCCAATCTTTATAAAACATTGTCAGAATGTTTATCTCCATAAACTCTAGGCCAAGTTCGAAATTGGGTCATGTCAGGTCAAAAACTAGGTCACTAGGTCAAATCTTAGAAAAACCTTGTGTACGCTGTAGAAGGCACAGTTTCGATCCAAAGTTCATGAAACTTTATCAGAATGTTTATCCTCATAATATGAAGGACAAATTTGAAACTGGGTCATGTAGGGTCAAAAACTAGGTCACTTGGTCAAATCATAGAAAAAACGTTTGTATGCTCTAGAGGACACAGTTTTGATCCAATCTTTATGAAACTTTGTCAGAATGTTTATCTTTATAAACTCTAGGCCAAGTTTGAAAGTAGGTCATGTCAGGTCAAAAACTAGGTCACTATGCCAAATCTTAGAAAAACCTCGTGTACGCACTAGAAGGAACAGTTTTGATCCAATCTTCATGAAACTATGTCAAAATGTTTATTGTCCATATATATATGCCCCTTATGAAACTGAGTCACGTCAGATCAGAAACTAGGTCACTAGGTCAAATCTAAGAAAAACTTTGTGTACACCCTAGAGGGCACAGTTTTGATCCAATCTTCATGAAACTCTGTCAGAATGTTTACCTTTATGAAATCTAGGTAAGTTTGAAACTGGTTTGTGTCGGATCAAAAACTAGGGCACTAGGTCAAATATAAGAACGACCTTGTATACGCTCCAGAGGGCACAGTTTTGATCCAATCTCAATGAAACTTTGTCAGAATGTTTATTCTTACAATATCCGGTTTGAAACTGGGTCATGTCGGGTCAAAAGCTAGGTCACTAGGTCAAATTTAAATTAAGTTATGTTGCAAGAATCAGAACTAACATTGCAATGATGCCAGCCACAAACTCCTTGGAATACATTAGTTTCACCACAGTGAGATAATGATGCTACCATTCTATCATCTGTGTTTGCCTAGTTAAGTCTAGTTGAAATCCATCAAAGGAACTCAACATGAACGGGAACTTTTCGGAAAAGCGACTCTGCCATTTTCAGCTCACCTGATTGAGCCTTACAGTATTGGTGTTAGCTGCCTCTTTCATCCATCCATAAACATTTTCAAACATCTCTGAAACCACTGGGCAGATCAAATTTCATATGGAGCCTGCACATGGGTCAAAGGATTGAAAGTTCTTCAAATGATCTTGGTCACATGACCAAGGTGGCCGCCATTCCCATGTATGGTAAAAACTCTTATAAATCTTCACCAGAGCCAGTGAACTGATTAATGCTCAGGTGAGCGATTCAGGGCCACCATGGCCCTCTTGTAATTAAATACCTATACTGCTCTGTCACCGTACGTGTAGACTTGAATTAATAAATAAACGTTACAGAAAAGAATTTGTTACAAAGAAGAACTAAGACAAATATTCGTTATGTCTTTATTGGCAACTGACGAAGGGAAGGCAACTTCTCGAAATCGCGATATTGCTTAATTCAGCTATTGTCTGCTGAAGATAAAGGCATGCGAGTTCATTAGCCATTAATTCAAACTCCGCAAAGAAGTCACCGGAGTTAACACATAATGTACATAATATGAAATAAAGACAAACAGAAGACAGTCTGTAGACATCTAAAGATGTATAGATTGCGCCCTAAATTTCATTTACAAATATGGTGGCAAAATTAGACTAAGTTAGTCTTTAACTTATGCCCGCTACAAAAAACCCAAGTGAGGCGCAAATAATATGAGTTGAGACTATCCGCGGTGAATCACTAACTGGGCGTGTGACCACCGTGAGGCAAAGTGGGACCTCTTCTACGGTCAGACACCTGCAAACCCCCACTTAAACTTATGTATCTAGGCACCCAGATTATGTCGAGGGCAGGCACTCCCTAACTAGTATTATGGGCTCTCTGGGTCCAGCTAGGGTTGAGGACCCTCACTTTGCTGATTCTGCTTGCCAAGCTATACAAACTAAAACAGAACAGTTGTAAAAGAATAAACTGAAACTGTATTAACTACACAGCAGTGCATTACGGAAATGTAAAACATGAAATATTGGGACACTTGCAAATGCACGGTACAAATGAAAGAATTTACCGTACAGTTATGAAAATAGTGTGTGCAAACCATCATGAGAAACAGCGCTTTAGGTATAAGTAGAATGAATAAAATGAAATGCACAGATCTATAGACAGTGTAGAATTTCAGTTAAACGAGTTAGCTGACTAAATGGTTTAAATTATACTTGTTCTAGCGCCACCCACAAAATGAGACAAGCGTGCTCACTACGTACAATATGTTCCTAACCCTACCCCAAAAACCTACCGGGAATTCAAGTATTATCATTTAATAGCGTAGGAGAAATGCTAAGAAGGAAGTGAGAATATTTTAGAAAACGCTAGTTCTGCTGAAATATTATTTCACAGATGTCATTAATAAGTGACATGTAGAACATTACTGTCGAAAAAGAACATCATAATGATATGAAATTTATAGAACCTAGTTAAAATAAATGAAATGGAAAAATGTGATAAATAATAAAAAAATAAAAATAAACAAATAAATAAATAAACATGAAATAAATGAATGCGCAAAAGATTTGCTGTTCAGTCAAATCACTCTTTCTTACTCTGAAATAACTTACCACGGGAACTCAGAAAAAAAGAAAAATATAATAAAATTGATTCAATAAAAGAAGAAATAATAAAAACTCTTCCACCACAACACGGACAAGAGAAGATAATAATAATAATAATAAAATTCGGTGCGTTAATAAAATAAAATATACGGGCAATACACGCATTTTCATCACGGGAGGAACATTTTGAAAGATAAATTTTATAAAATGGGAAAGAAAATTAAACTGCCTCATTACATTTTATCAAAATATACATAGAATGAGTGGTACTGAGATAAATCATTCGTCATACTAATTGAACGCACACGTGTTTGGCATGGTATTGAATCTGTCTCAGCGTGTTGAATTAGCGGCTACAACCAACAAAAGAAACGTTCATTTGATCAAGTAGGCCACCTAGTGGGCTAATAATGCACAGGTTTACAACGACGGGAGATGAGCAGAATACTGCGAATTCTTACTTAGTCAGAGTCGAAACTTTGGCGGCAACACACGCATTTCTCTCTGAAGACTTTGTGTGTTGTTTTAAAAGAAGCAAACTTGTTTTGGGTATCAACCCCATCTTGCTTCTGAAAGCAAATATTTTTGGGCACCAGCCCCAAAACTAATGTCAGTACCAACCTGACTGTGCTTTAAAATATAAAATATAGAGCATATTGAAGCAATAACATAGAATAAGCAGACGCTCTCATAGGTATTTTACATGTATATAGAGGAATAGTTTATACAGCTATCTCTCCGTTTTAATTAAATACCTATACTGCTCTATCACCGTACGTGTAGACTTGAATTAATAAATAAACGTTACAGAAAAGAATTTGTTACAAAGAAGAACTAAGACAAATATTCGTTATGTCTTTATTGGCAACTGACGAAGGGAAGGCAACTTCTCGAAATCGCGATATTGCTTAATTCAGCTATTGTCTGCTGAAGATAAAGGCATGCGAGTTCATTAGCCATTAATTCAAACTCCGCAAAGAAGTCACCGGAGTTAACACATAATGTACATAATATGAAATAAAGACAAACAGAAGACAGTCTGTAGACATCTAAAGATGTATAGATTGCGCCCTAAATTTCATTTACAAATATGGTGGCAAAATTAGACTAAGTTAGTCTTTAACTTATGCCCGCTACAAAAAACCCAAGTGAGGCGCAAATAATATGAGTTGAGACTATCCGCGGTGAATCACTAACTGGGCGTGTGACCACCGTGAGGCAAAGTGGGACCTCTTCTACGGTCAGACACCTGCAAACCCCCACTTAAACTTATGTATCTAGGCACCCAGATTATGTCGAGGGCAGGCACTCCCTAACTAGTATTATGGGCTCTCTGGGTCCAGCTAGGGTTGAGGACCCTCACTTTGCTGATTCTGCTTGCCAAGCTATACAAACTAAAACAGAACAGTTGTAAAAGAATAAACTGAAACTGTATTAACTACACAGCAGTGCATTACGGTAATGTAAAACATGAAATATTGGGACACTTGCAAATGCACGGTACAAATGAAAGAATTTACCGTACAGTTATGAAAATAGTGTGTGCAAACCATCATGAGAAACAGCGCTTTAGGTATAAGTAGAATGAATAAAATGAAATGCACAGATCTATAGACAGTGTAGAATTTCAGTTAAACGAGTTAGCTGACTAAATGGTTTAAATTATACTTGTTCTAGCGCCACCCACAAAATGAGACAAGCGTGCTCACTACGTACAATATGTTCCTAACCCTACCCCAAAAACCTACCGGGAATTCAAGTATTATCATTTAATAGCGTAGGAGAAATGCTAAGAAGGAAGTGAGAATATTTTAGAAAACGCTAGTTCTGCTGAAATATTATTTCACAGATGTCATTAATAAGTGACATGTAGAACATTACTGTCGAAAAAGAACATCATAATGATATGAAATTTATAGAACCTAGTTAAAATAAATGAAATGGAAAAATGTGATAAATAATAAAAAATAAAAATAAACAAATAAATAAATAAACATGAAATAAATGAATGCGCAAAAGATTTGCTGTTCAGTCAAATCACTCTTTCTTACTCTGAAATAACTTACCACGGGAACTCAGAAAAAAAGAAAAATATAATAAAATTGATTCAATAAAAGAAGAAATAATAAAAACTCTTCCACCACAACACGGACAAGAGAAGATAATAATAATAATAATAAAATTTGGTGCGTTAATAAAATAAAATATACGGGCAATACACGCATTTTCATCACGGGAGGAACATTTTGAAAGATAAATTTTATAAAATGGGAAAGAAAATTAAACTGCCTCATTACATTTTATCAAAATATACATAGAATGAGTGGTACTGAGATAAATCATTCGTCATACTAATTGAACGCACACGTGTTTGGCATGGTATTGAATCTGTCTCAGCGTGTTGAATTAGCGGCTACAACCAACAAAAGAAACGTTCATTTGATCAAGTAGGCCACCTAGTGGGCTAATAATGCACAGGTTTACAACGACGGGAGATGAGCAGAATACTGCGAATTCTTACTTAGTCAGAGTCGAAACTTTGGCGGCAACACACGCATTTCTCTCTGAAGACTTTGTGTGTTGTTTTAAAAGAAGCAAACTTGTTTTGGGTATCAACCCCATCTTGCTTCTGAAAGCAAATATTTTTGGGCACCAGCCCCAAAACTAATGTCAGTACCAACCTGACTGTGCTTTAAAATATAAAATATAGAGCATATTGAAGCAATAACATAGAATAAGCAGACGCTCTCATAGGTATTTTACATGTATATAGAGGAATAGTTTATACAGCTATCTCTCCGTTTTAATTAAATACCTATACTGCTCTATCACCGTACGTGTAGACTTGAATTAATAAATAAACGTTACAGAAAAGAATTTGTTACAAAGAAGAACTAAGACAAATATTCGTTATGTCTTTATTGGCAACTGACGAAGGGAAGGCAACTTCTCGAAATCGCGATATTGCTTAATTCAGCTATTGTCTGCTGAAGATAAAGGCATGCGAGTTCATTAGCCATTAATTCAAACTCCGCAAAGAAGTCACCGGAGTTAACACATAATGTACATAATATGAAATAAAGACAAACAGAAGACAGTCTGTAGACATCTAAAGATGTATAGATTGCGCCCTAAATTTCATTTACAAATATGGTGGCAAAATTAGACTAAGTTAGTCTTTAACTTATGCCCGCTACAAAAAACCCAAGTGAGGCGCAAATAATATGAGTTGAGACTATCCGCGGTGAATCACTAACTGGGCGTGTGACCACCGTGAGGCAAAGTGGGACCTCTTCTACGGTCAGACACCTGCAAACCCCCACTTAAACAATTGCTTAATTCAGCTATTGTCTGCTGAAGATAAAGGCATGCGAGTTCATTAGCCATTAATTCAAACTCCGCAAAGAAGTCACCGGAGTTAACACATAATGTACATAATATGAAATAAAGACAAACAGAAGACAGTCTGTAGACATCTAAAGATGTATAGATTGCGCCCTAAATTTCATTTACAAATATGGTGGCAAAATTAGACTAAGTTAGTCTTTAACTTATGCCCGCTACAAAAAACCCAAGTGAGGCGCAAATGATATGAGTTGAGACTATCCGCGGTGAATCACTAACTGGGCGTGTGACCACCGTGAGGCAAAGTGGGACCTCTTCTACGGTCAGACACCTGCAAACCCCCACTTAAACCCCCACTTAAAAAAATGGGCTTTTGCCCAATCCAATCAGACTCTTTGCTAAGTGCTTAAAGGGTAGCCAAGGGTCTAAGCTACCTTCATGCGGACAGCGAAGACTCTGATCAGACTGGGCAGATGCCCAGGATGATCTGAGGCTGTGCTGGGCGCACAACCACATTGTTGGTTTTGTCATGTCGCGGCTCGTATGTTGTTACAGTACTGTTATCAATACTGGTTCTTTCCCATGACTATAATAACTGTTCTTTCAAACAGATTACCAGCTGATCTCGTCCAGGTCTCAGATCTTGACTGCTTCATATTAAGAGTCAGTAAGATCAGTCATGCCCTTCTTTAAATGCATTAACTGTTTTTATTCTGATTTTATTAAAACTCTTCTTAACTAACACAAACTCTATCATCTTTAATTCTTTATTCACCTTATGTTTAACTTTTGTTCTGGCGAATCTCACTTTATAATTCCTTTATTAACACACTTTCCATGGTCAAAAACCAAATAATACTCAAGAGAGGGTTTTGGTCGAGAGATAGATAGATACCCTGACCAGTGTATATGTTTGTGCATGGTATACAGTCAGGTGCAGTAACTTGGACAGTTGAGTAAGTTAATAACATGGGTTATATCCATAAAAGTGAATTGTTTCTGACATGATCGTATGTAAAGGGTAAAGGTTTCCCATAGCGTAATAGCCATAGGGGCAGTGTGGGTAAAAGACTCGCTGTATCTTGGGCACAGCAGATGAAAGGCAGAGCCCATCCCTCTCCGTTTGCTCCCTTCCCTGATCTGAAAAAGGTACCCATTTACTGCTGGGTTGACAGAGAGTTTTTCAGTCGTCAGATGGCGACGGTGAGCCGCGAACTTGCAACCATTTCATTTGTACAATAAAGATCAGATGAGCGATCCACGACCATCATGGCCCTCTTGTTATACCCCCGCTTTGAAAAAGTGGGGGGTATACTGGTTTACATCTGTCCGTAGTTCTGTCCGTCCTTCCGTAATTCCGTAACACTTTTTCGTCAAAGATATCTCAAGAACCATATAAGATAGAAACTTCATGTTTGGTATACAGGATGACAACGACAAGTTGTATCGTGGGATTGAGAACGGGCCCTCTCTTGCTTGTTCTTCCCTGTATTTGTTCACTTTTCTTTCTCTCCACTTTTTTTCGTCAAAGATATCTCCGCAACTGTATAAGATAGAAAGTTAATACTTGGTATACAGGTTAACAATGACAAGTTATATCGTGGGATAGAGAACCGGCCTTTTCCTGTTTGTTCTTCCCTGTATTTGTTCACTCAATCTCTCTCCATGCATTCAGTTATGTAATTTTTCGTAAAGGATTTCTCAGCAACTGTTCAAGATGGAAGGTTTATATTTGTGATATGAGTTGACAATGACTTGTTGTATTGTGGGATTGAGAACGGGCCTTCTCCTGCTTGTTCTTCCTTGTATTTGTTCACTTTTCTTTTTCTCTACACTTTTTGTCAAAGATATCTCCGCAACAGTATAAGATAGAAAGTTTATATTTGGTATACAGATCAGCAACTACAAGTTGTATTGTGGGATAGAGAACCGGCCTTCTCCTATTTGTTCTTTCCTGTATTTGTTCACTTTTCTTTCTCTCCATGCATTCAGTACTGTAATTTTTTGTAAAAGAATTTTCAGGAACTGTTCAAGGTGGAAGGCTTATATTTGTTATATGAGTTGACAATGACTTGTTGTATTGTGGGATTGAGAATGGGCCGTCTCATCTTTGTTTTTCCCAGTATTTGTTCCTTTTTCTCTGTCTCCAAGGTGGAAGGCTTATATTTGTTATATGAGTTGACAATGACTTGTTGTATTGTGGGATTGAGAATGGGCTGTCTCATCTTTGTTTTTCCCAGTATTTGTTCCTTTTTCTCTCTCTCCACACTTTTTAGCTCACCTGAGCACGAAGTGCTCAGGGTGAGCTTTTGGGATACCGTGATGTCCGTCGTCCGTCGTACGTGTGTCCGGACGTCCGTCCGTCTGTCCGTCCGTCCGTCCGTCAACTTTTGCTTGTGTACACTCTAGCGGGCACAGTTTCGATCCAATCTTTATGAAACTTTGTCAGAATGTTAGTCTTTATAAAATCTAGGCAAAGTTTGAAACTGGGTCATGTCGGGTCAAAAACTAGGTCACTAGGTCAAATCTTAGAAAAACCTTGTGTACGCTCTAGAGGGCACAGTTTTCATCTAAAGTTCATGAAACTTTGTCAGAATGTTTATCCTCATAGTATCTAGGACAAGTTTGAAACTGGGTCATGTCGGGTCGAAAACTAGGTCACTAGGTCAAATCATAGAAAAACCTTGTGTACGCTCTAGAGGACACAGTTTTGATCCAATCTTTATGAAACTTTGTCAGAATGTTTATCTCCATAAAATCTAGGCCAAGTTCGAAACTGGATCATGTCGGGTCAAAAACTAGGTCACTAGGTCAAATCTTAGAAAAACCTTGTGTACGCTCTAGAGGGCACAGTTTTCATCCAAAGTTCATGAAACTTTGTCAGAATGTTTATCCTGATAGTATCTAGGACAAGTTCGAAACTGGGTCACGTCGGGTCTAAAACTAGGTCACTAGGTCAAATCATAGAAAAACCTTGTGTACGCTCTAGAGGACACAGTTTTGATCCAATCTTTATGAAACTTTGTCAGAATGTTCATCTCCATAAACTCTAGGCCAAGTTAGAAACTGGGTCATGTGGGGTCAAAAACTAGGTCACTAGGTCAAATCTTAGAAAAACCTTGTGAACGCTCTAGAAGGCACAGTTTTGATCCAAAGTTCATGAAACTTAATCAGAAAGTTTATCCTTATAATATCTAGGATACGTTTGAAACTGGGTCACGTAGGATCAAAAACTAGGTCACTAGGTCAAATCATAGAAAAAACCTTGTGTATGCTCTAGAGGACACAGTTTTGATCCAATCTTTATGAAACATTGTCAGAATCTTTATCTCTATAAACTCTAGGCCAAGTTCGAAACTGGGTCTTGTTGGGTCAAAAACTAGGTCACTAGGTCAAATCTTAGAAAAGCCTTGTGTACGCTCTAGAAGGCACAGTTTTGATCCAAAGTTCATGAAACTTTGTCAGAATGTTTATCCTCATAATATGTAGGAGAAGTTTGAAACTGGGTCATGTCGGGTCAAAAACTAGGTCACTAGGTCAAATCATAGAAAAACCTTGTGTACGCTCTAGAGGACACAGTTTTAATCCAATCTTCATGAAACTTTGTCAGAATTTTTACTTCCATAAACTCTCAGCCAAGTTTGAAAGTAGGTCATGTCGTGTCAAAAACAAGGTCACTAGGTCAACTCATAGAAAAACCTTGTGTACGCTCTAGAGGACACAGTTTTGATCCAAAGTTCATGAAACTTTGTCAGAATGTTTATCCTCATAATATGTAGGATAAGTTGAAACTGGGTCATGTCGGGTCAAAAACTTGGTCACTAAGTCAAATCTTAGAAAAACCTTGTGTACGCTCTAGAAGGCACAGTTTTTGATTCAAAGTTCATGAAACTTTGTCAGAATGTTTATCCTCATAATATCTAGAACAAGTTCGAAACTGGGTCACGTCAGGTCAAAAACTAGGTCACTAGGTCAAATCATAGAAAAACCTTGTGTACGCTCTAGAGGACACTGTTTTGATCCAATCTTTAAGAAACATTGTCAGAATGTTTATCTCCATAAACTCTAGGCCAAGTTCGAAACTGGGTCATGTCGAGTCTTAAACTAGGTCACTAGGTCAAATCATAGAAAAACCTTGTGTGCGCTCTAGAGGACACAGTTTTGATCTAATCTTTATGAAACTTTGTCAGAATGTTTATCTTCATAAACTCTCTGCCAAGTTTGAAAGTAGGTCATGTCGGGTAAAAAACTAGGTCACTAGGTCAAATCTTAGAAAAACGTTGTGTAAGCACTAGAAGGCATAGTTTTGATCCAATCTTCATGAAACTATGTCAAAATGTTTATTGTCCATATATCTAAGCCCCCTATGAAACTGAGTCACGTCGGCTCAAGGTCAAATCTTAGAAAAACTTTGTGTACACCCTAGAGGGCACAGTTTTGATCCAATCTTCATGAAACTCTGTCAGAATGTTTATCTTAATAAAATCTAGGTAAAGTTTGAAACTGGGTCGTGTCGGGTCAAAAACTTGGTCACTAGGTCAAATATAAGAACGACCTTGTATACGCTCCAGAAGGCACAGTTTTGATCCAATCTCAATGAAACTGTGTCAGAATGTTTATTCTTACAATATCCAGGCCAAGTTTGAAACTGGGTCATGTCGGGTCAAAAACTAGGTCAAATGTTAGTATGGTAAAAACTCTTATAAATCTTCACCAGAGCCAGTGAACTGATTAATGCTCAGGTGAGCGATTCAGGGCCACCATGGCCCTCTTGTTTATCAAAGGTATCTCAGCAGTATTATCAGATAGAAAGTTTAGATATGGTATACAGGTTGATAACAACAAGTTGTGTCATGGGTTTTAGAATTGGCCTCCTCTTTGTTTCTCCCTGTATTTGTTCCTTTTTCTTTCTCTCCAAACTTTTTTGTCAAAGAGATCTCCGCAACAGTATAAGATAGAAAGTTGATATTTGGTATACAGGTTGACAATGACAAGTTGTATCATGGGATAGAGAACTGGCCTTCTCATTTTTGTTCTTCCCTATATTTGTTCACTTTTTTTCCCTCCATGCATTTGATACTGTTATTTTTTGTGAAAGATTTCTCAGCCACTGTGCAGGATCATATTTGGTAAATGACTTAAAAATGACTTATGACACTTTCAGAGCAGAGTTCTCAGCAACTGTTCAGCAGAGACTGTTCATACATGTTAGATTTGTTTTCTTTCATGTTTTGTTTTCTCCATATAGGCCATATACATTGGAAGCGCTACAGCGGGGGTATAGTCAGATTTTCTGACAGTTCTAGTTTTCTTCACACTTACAGTCAGTGCATCAAAATTTATTATCTGCAATGTGTTTTGGAACTTAGGACAGATACAGCCAGGAGATTTTGGTTTGGTATAGGGCTTCTTAGGAGATATTCTGTGTTAGTGAAAAGTGCACTGTCTTTAGATGGCTGGGGCAAATTTTCTGAAAGGGTAGTTTAGAATATAGGGATCAAACATGGTTTTTCATGCATTAATGTTTGCAAGGTCCCGAGGGAGATACTGAAAACCGAGGTGTTTGCAAGGTCCAGAGAGAGATGTTGAAAAGCAAGGCCTCGGTTTTCAACATCTCTCTCTGGACCTTGCAAACGTTAATGCATTGGAAAAAAACTGTTTGATCGCTATTATTGCATAAATTCAACTATAATGCTACAAATGTGAATGTTGGCACACTATTTTTCGGCCTCATCGCTGATTTCTACATGCACTAAGCATGTTTATAAAAACTACATTCAATGTTTATAAAAATCCTCGTTTCAGGCCATGGTCAGCTACCATGAATTTTTGTGCAACCTTTAGCAGCATTTCACAAGTCCTAATCATGTTCATCAAAGTTTTCACTAGATGTCGTCTGCGCTTTTATTTTTACTATATCCGAATTTGTATAACTCTTCCATTAAAAGTTTAAACGGATATCTTCAACTGCAGTCTTGTCACTCGTTTCTGTACTGACAAAGTATTGCCCTGCATCTTGCATATGAAAAGTCGCTAAGGTGGTCATTTTCAGCGCATGAAAACCCATGTTAATACATGGTTTTGTGTTCATTAAAACATGCCTATTAATAGTGTGTGACACTGATATTCATGCAATAATGAGGATTAAATACCGCTGCTCAAGATGAAACAAGAGGAGCACTCAACAGCAAAAACAACAAGAAATGCTAGAACAAAAGAAGTCCAACAGTCAACTCAGCGAAAAGTTTATAGGTTGGAATTCAACTGCCAACCTTCAGTAGCCACCCTTCTGGAATCCCTTAACAGAGCTCCAGATAAGAAGGGGTAACAGGGGTAATTCAAAGGTAATTTTTCTTATTTCTAAATGAAAAAATATGTTGTGGCTCCTCAGAACCATCTCAATGTTATGGTTCTAATGAGGGGTCACAACACATGTTTTTGTTCAGAAATAAGAAAAATTATCCCTAAATTATTCTTCTTACCCCTTTTTATCTGGAGCTCTGACTTAAACCAAAATTCTGTGCAAATGACCTGTATTGAAGAGTCACCTGTCTTTTAAAAGCCGTTTGGCCACGTCTCAAGGTCTTCTGATTTAGCAAAGACGATTCTACAGGGCACAAAAATGAAAAGAAAAAGAAGAAGAGGTGGGAAGACAATATTAAAGAGTGGACAGGGATGGATTTTGCCAGCTCGACTAGGGCAGCTGAAAAAGAACAAGGTTGAAAGGGATTGTTTCAAAGTCATCTGTGGTGTCCCAACGACCTAGTAAGGTTATGGGATAGAATAGAATAGAATAGAATAGAAGCAGTCATTTTTTTGTGTTCCCTAGGGTGACCCCTTAAGACAGGTTTGACTACCTGTCTATTCCAGACTTTTTTCTAGACTGCAGAGGTCAAAATATACAGGTTTTACAATGTATTACAGTACGCTAGCTCCAGGTGATGTTCAGAGAGCATGCCGCTACCGTGACAGGCATGGCAGACTTCAGAAGCCGGATTGGAAAGATGCTTCGAATGGGAAGAAGTATTATCCGTCATACAACATAGCACCAGGCGCTCACACGTAAGTACTGCTTTGCACTTGGCACAGTGTGAGTTTTACACTTAGTGCACCAGCAATGAAAATGGCTTAATTGGCAAACAGAGTAAATCCAGATAAGGCGGCCCATGATGAGCCGCCTCATCTGGATCTACTCTATTTGCACTGTATTGTTTAAATTACATGTAATTCTCAGTATGATGTACCTTGGACTAAATATTATTTTGAAATTTTGCAGACATAATTTTGTTGTCTACTTTTTGGCGCCTCAAGGGTTAATTGCCAATATGACTCAAATAAAAATGTCTCAGAGCAATCAGTGGTGACCCTGAAGGAGTAGTCTGATCAGTGTCAGCACTGTTTGCCATTTCATTTTTGACATGTTGCTGGGTAGTAGAATCACCTTGTTTGAATTTTAGGATTAGATGTCTCAAATAACTTCTGCAAACAAAAACACGCACACACATGTACACTAAAACACAGTGTTAAGGTAATCTTTTGAATTGTGTATGTGAACACACCAGATAGGTGGCAATCAAATAGGCTCCTGCAGTCGAAAAACGCAGATCATAAACCATTAGAAACAGGGTTTTCGATTGCAAATTGTCGCCAATTTGCAATCGAAAACGCTGTATCTAACGGTTTTTTGATCGGCGTTAAGTTTTTGTTCAGAGCATTTGCGATTGCCACCTATCCAGTATGGTGAAGGTACAACAAATAAGAACAAAATTTGTGATAGTCGAAGAGGTAAAATTGTTAAAATTTTCTCTCATAAAAGTAGGGCATAGCTGGATTTTTGTTTCACTCTACATACAAGTAAATGGAAATTTTTAAGATGACTGTATCTGGAAATACAGGAAGAGCTTTTGCAGTCATCATGGTTTCATCTTCTGAATCAGTGTCTAAGCATGCCACGTAGCATTAAAATTTTGTGAAAGACTGAATGTTTTATATGATGGACAAGTGCATGTCAAGCAAGCTACCATGTATGTGGACTGGTCTTGTCTAAAACTTCTAATTACAGAATTTATATTGTAAATAATATATTTACTGTAATTGTCAGACACAACATGCATTTCAGTAGAAGACTCTTGTTGCTACACCTATATCAAGAAATGTCTAATGAAAATGCAGGCAAATTTGATCAGACCTTGTTAGTAGCAGTCTGATCTGGGCCTACACTTCGTGTTTTATTCAGATATTTTCAGATTTGTAAATATTTTTCAGGCCAGTTCTGTTTTCTAGCAGACACTGTAAATCATCTGAGAAATTAAGTGAAAGAGTGCTACAGCCAATGATGTGGGGATTAATTCCATCATGGCATAAAGGTAAAACCTTTTTGCAGTTCAAGATACCATATTTATTCTATTAAAGCATTTCCATTCAAAAATTACCCCAGATATCCCAAAAATCTGGATCTGTCTGATAAGATGGATCTAGAATTTTGGGACTGTTTTGGAAGGTGAAAACACCCCTGTGTGTTAGGAAATAAATGTGGTACCAGGATACTTTTAAAGTGTCTGTTGGAAAAACTGACTGTTTCAAGATTAATGGTTCTACTTTCAAGGGAAGCAACTCTGTCATTGCCATTATTGCCCCCCATCTTCAGGGAATGGGGCAACTCTTAAAGGGAAAAAATTGCTGTCGTAGGAAATTCTTTCTTTATGACTAGTAGGAGTACAAATTCTTTCCTTTCAATGTAGGCAGTATATTGGAAGGGCCTTGTGGTCCGGGGAAGCAAACAGGCAGGAAGTTGCAAACATTTTTGCCTTTTGTAAAAATGGGAGAAAACCACGGTGGTGTAATGTAACACCAGAAGCTAGAACTCCTCTACCAGGGAAGCAAACACTATTAAAGTTTTATACAATCATGGTGAAATGGGGCAAACATTTTGATTTTGAAAGTAGGTCGGTGGATTGTTTTGGGTGTTACAATATTTGAGACAGTATTTCAGTCTACATTAAGCCATCTCCCAGAGAGAGGCAGAAAGAATAGGAATAGATAGGATAGATGAGACTAAAAAATCTTAACAACCCCCATCTTGCTGCAAGCTGCAAGCATTGCTGCCCAACTATTATCCAAATTAGTAGGATTCCTCCGGCACTTAGAACATGAGTGTGAGTTAAAAAATTGGTCGTTTAACACAAAAAAGTGACTGCTACTAAAATAGAGACATTGCAGTAGGCAAACCCAGCTTTTTGCAAATTTTAGGATAATTACAAAGTAAGTAAAGGTGAATAGGTACACCTTCAGGGGAATCAACTTTGTCAGTTTCTTTTTTTTGCCACTCTCCTAATGTCGGGGATGGGAGGGCCTGGGGATAGGGTGGTGCTTAGCTCAGGAAAAAAATCGCTTATGAGCAAATGCATCCTTTAACAGCAGACCCTATGTTTGAAGGTCTTTGTACTCCAGGGAAACAAACAGGAAGTCACCAAAGTTGAAAAATTGAGGAAAATCATGGAGCTTTATCCATCACGTAAAAGTGTTCTACCATGTAGGGTAATTACTTTTTATACGCCCGTTTTGAAAAAACGGACGTATTATGGCATGGCGCTGTCCGTCCGTCTGTCTGTCTGTCCGTCCGTCCGTCCGTCAACATTCTTGTGCGCACCATATCTCAGAAACGGTTTGAGATATCTTCATGAAATTTTGTAGGCATATATATTAGGATGGGGCAAGGTGTCGCATATAGTAATGGTTGCTCCCCCTTTCTTAATTTCAAAGTTATGCCCCTTTGATTATTTTTTACCCTACTAGTCTTGTGCGCGCCATAACTCGATAACCGTTTGGGATATCTTGATGAAACTTCATAGCAATGTGTATGAGGGTGTGATGATGTGTCGCGAATAACAATGGTTGCTCTCCCCTTCTTCGTTTTGGAGTTGTATCCCTTTGATTAGATTTTTAGGGTATTTTTGTGTATACAAATCTTGTGCATTCAATAACTAAGTACCCATTTGGTATATCTTGATGAAACTTTATAGCAATGTGCATGATCACAAGATGGTGTGTCACATATAAGAATGGTTGTTCCCCCTTAATTTTGGAGTAACCTCCCTTTGATTAGTTTTTTAGGCTAACCCATTCCCCCATAACTCCTTAACCCTTTGAAATATTTCAATGAAACTTTGTTGGAATGTGTATAATAATTGGGTAATGTATCATGAGCATGAACCATAACTCTTGCTTACCTCCTGAATTATCTGCCCTTGCATCAATTTCCATTTTACTCTGTATCTCCTTAACCGTTGGAAATATTTTAACAAAACTTGTTGGTGATGTGTATATTGTCAAGGGAAAGTATTGCGACTAAGAGTTTATGAATTATCTCCCTTGTTTGACTTAGGCGTTTCACAACTTCTGAGCTGCTTCACCCTGGAACCTGATTTTTGGTGTACTAATAGTATTTGATGTGTTGTTTTGATAACATTGCAGTCATTAATTACAGAGTTGTTTCCCCTGTTTTGTCTGCCTGTCCATCCTTGTATAAACAATGTTGTTCATTCTGTAAAAAACTCCTTCATGACACTGAAACGGGCGTATTATGCGCCGCTTGCGAAGCCCTTGTTGGTCTTAATATTTCTTTTATCAGGCTCCATGTCAGAGAAAACTTATGAGACTAATAATTGTCGGGCAGAGGGTATGTTGGAAAAGATGACATACAAAGTGCCTCTACAGAAGGGAAGACGATGTGTGGTATTAGCTGAAGGGTAAGCATGGGCTTCCTCAACAATCTGTATACTGTATACTTCTGATAATGGTTCCCCTGTACTTTTTTCTAACCCAAGTTTCCTTATCCTTATATGTGCAGATATTAGTATTTGAAGGGAATAATTATGCTTCAGTAAGCATTAGTAAATATTGTGTATTTGGTCTTGCAAATGATTGTGCATCAATAAACATTCCATAATTTTTGTAAATAAACATACAATGTTCGCTCAGAGAGGCACATGTTCAAATGGTTTAACCCATTGCACTCGGGGGTATCTGGGCAAACTGTTTGGATCCAGATCAGGCCCGACAAACGTGGGGCCTGATCTGAGATCCAAACTGTTTGCTGCCTAGACATCATTTCTACAAGTGTTAGTTAGACCAATATTGTCAAAATATTCTTGATTTTTGATGCAGACGCCAATTTCAGCAGACGACAAAAAATACCCAGAATGCAATGGGTTAAGAAGCTTGGCTATGGTGCAGAAGGTTGCAGGTTACAATAACGGTTCGGCCAGCTAGTGACTGATTAACTTGGTCAACCCAGCAGTAAATGGGTATCTTTTTGGAGTCAGGGAAAGTATAAAGGCAAAGGCAATAAAAGGAGAGGGATTGGCTGAGCCTTTGATGTGCTGTGCCCAAGATACTGTGGGTGGCTAACACTAACTAGGGCCCCTACAACCTCTAAGCTGTGGGAAACCTTTTATCTTTTATTTGCTAATGATGCAGCTGACAGGAAACAGACAGTTGTTGGAAGAGGCATATAAGGACCTAAAATTGCACAAAGAATTAGACAGAAGTTGACCATACTAAGGATGCTGCAGTAAACCAATTATCCCTATTAAGATGAATGGGGAACAACTCTTTCAGTTTTCCTCCTGATTAATAGGGGTCTGTTTGGAGCAAATTAGACTCCATTTCGGAAGGGCCACATTACCATTGGAAGTAAAATTGAAGTCACAGAAGTTGTCTCCCCTGCATTAGGAAGGTGCGATATAGGAGTTCACTTTTCTGTCCGTCCGTCATTCATTCCGTCCATCAGTCCGTCCATCCGTCCACAATTACGTCGACCCTAATGTTCGTGTCCATTATTCTCAATCTATTATACCTACACTCATCAAACCTGGTATAAAGTTTCTTCTTAGAACAGGCGCGAGAAACCCTGCACTTATTTTGATCTTTGACCTATTTTTCATGCTCCAATGACTTTGTAAAATTTTACATCAAAAATTATGTCGACCCAAGTGTTTATATCCATTTCTCTTTATCTATGATACCTGCAGTCATCAAACCTGGTATAACATATTTTCTTAGAATGGTCTAGAGGATTGTTGCCATTATTTTGACCTTTACCTATATTTCATGCTCTGCTGACTTCGTAAAATTTTACGTCACAAATTGCGTCAACCCTAGTATACTGGTCCATTTCTCTCAGTCTATGATACCTAGAGTCATCAAACCTGGTACAGTGATTTTTTTACAAATCTCCTTCTTTGAGTCCCAGGACTCACAAGACCTAAAATCTTTGCATCCCAAGCTCAAGGGTTTGCATCGTTACTGGGATGCAAAAGCAATATTTTCTCTGCATCCCAAACTTAAAGGGCTTCAAAGGACAAGCCCTATAAGTAAACAAGTAGCCCAAAGGGCAACAATTGCTCACCTGAGAGACATTGTAAACCTATAGGGATATTTAAGATGCTCAAGGGCAGCTAACTCCACAGTCAGTGGTCCAATCAGGCTGAAAATTAAACTCATCCAAAACATTATGTATGCCCTCATTTAATATATGCATGTTTAAAAAGTATCCGATCAAGAGCACAATAGACAGAGCTGTCAAGGGCAGCTAACTTCGTAGCGGTTGGCCTGATCTGGCGAAAATTTGAACTTGTTTAAGATATTATGCATTTCCTCATTACCTGCAAGTTTGAAAAGGATCGGATAAGTAGAAACCAAGAAAAAGTGGCGATATTGATTTTTTGGATGCTCAGGGCAGGTACTCCATAGTCAGTGGTGGGATCTAGCCGAAGTGCTAACTAATCCAAGCTTTTATGCATATCCTCATTACCTGCAAGTATGAAGAGGATCCGATGAAAAATGAAAATGTGATGACGTTGTTTTCTCCATTATAAGACTATGGGATTTTTTTCAAACGCTCAAAGGCAGCTAACTCCGTAGTCTGTGCTCAAATCCGGCCAAATTTCGAACTCATCCAAGCTCTTATGTATGTCATCATTACCTGCAAGTATGGTAAGGATCTAATCAAAAACCTTGATTGCAGCACCCTGAAAGGCAAACTTGCTGGAGATATTGTCATGCCCTGCATTTGTGTGAATTTATTTCAAAATCCGTTGAGAAATGTAGGTGCTAGAGCAATGACAAAGTTTTTCTAAAAATAGCCACAGTGACCTTGACCTTGGGCACAGCATCCTGAAAGTCGAACTTGCTCGAGCTATTGTCATACCCTACATTTGTGTCAAGTTATTTCAAAATCCATGGAGAAATGAAGGTGCTAGGGCGATGACAAAGTTTTTCTAAAAATAGCCACAGTGACCTTGACCTTGGGCACAGCACCCTGAAAGTCGAACTTGCTCGAGATACTGTCATGCCCTACATTTGTGTGAATTTATTTTAAAATCCATTGAAAAATGTAGGTGCTAGAGCGCTGACAAAGTTTTTCTAAAAATAGCCACAGTGACCTTGACCTTGGGCGCAGCACCCTGGAAGTCAAACTTGTTCGAGATATTGTCATGCCCTACATTTGTGTGAAGTTGATTTAAAATCCGTTGAGAAATGTAGGTGCTAGAGGGATGACCAAGTTTTTATAAAAATAGCCACAGTGACCTTGACCTTGGGTGCAGCACCCTGAAAGTCAAACTTGCTCGAGATATTGTCATGCCCTACATTTGTGTGAAGTTATTTTAAAATCTGCTGAGAAATGTAGGTGCTAGAGCGCTGACAAAGTTTGTCTAAAAATAGCCACAGTGACCTTGACCTTGGGTGCAGCACCCTGAAAGTCAAACTTGCTCGAGATATTGTCATGCCCTACATTTGTGTGAAGTTATTTTAAAATCCATTGAGAAATGTAGGTGCTAGAGCGCTGACAAAGTTTTTCTAAAAATAGCCACAGTGACCTTGACCTTGGGCGCAGCATCCTGAAAGTGGAACTTGCTCGAGATATTGTCAAGCCCTACATTTGTGTGAAGTTATTTCAAAATCCGTTGAGAAATGTAGGCAATAGAGTGATGACAAAGTTTTTCTAAAAATATGTGATGACGTTGTTTTCTCCATTATAACACTATGGGATTTTTTTCAAACGCTCAAGGGCAGCTAACTCCGTAGTCTGTGCTCGAATCCGGCCAAATTTCGAACTCATCCAAGCTCTTATGTATGTCATCATTACCTGCAAGTATGATAAGGATCTAAGCAAAAACAGTTGAGAAAACGTGATGACGCCATTTTCCCCATTATAACCCTATGGGATTTTTTTCAAACGCTCAAGGGCAGCTAACTCCGTAGTCTGTGCTCGAATCCGACCAAATTTCGAACTCATCCAAGCTCTTGTGTATGTCATCATTACCTGCAAGTATGATAAGGATCTAATCAAAAACAGTCGAGAAAACGTGATGACGCCGTTTTCCCCATTATAACCCTATGGGGGCTATCTGTTGCCATGGAAACCAGAGTTCTGGGCTGATTGGCACCAAAACCTAATGCAGCCTTTCCCCCACCCAAATGATGCTTCAGATAAAATTTGATTGCGATCGGCCCACTGGTTTCTGAGATATTCATGTTTGAAAGTGTTGACGCACGCAAGGACGCACGGACGGACGCACGGACGGACGACGGCTCGACTCCCATCCTATAAGCTCACCTTTGAGCCTTCGGCTCAGGTGAGCTAAAAATAACCAACGTCAAGCTCCTGTGGTCACAGGAATAAAATAAATCACCTGTTGTCTCATTGTCAGACAGTGTATTGGATTTGGAGACATCCGTTGTCATTTCGGATTTGGAAGTTTGATCGGTCGCATCATGATCTGCAACATCTGGCCTTGCGTGTTTGTCTTGCCCAAGAAGACCAAATAATGTTTGCTGCTTTGAATCAAGTTTGATTTTTTTCTTGTTTTTCGGAGGCATGATTACTTATTGACCCGGTGTATTGATAAAAGTTTGCACTTAGGTAAAAGACATCACCGTGGTCGATATTACTATGTTCCTCCGGTACTGGACAACTACTATTGATTATTGGTATTACAGGTAGACTTCGGTATTTAGCGGGAGTAGGAAAGACTATGGTACTGTTTTTTACCAGTAATATAACAATCTGCTAATGCACCGTTCCTATATTCTTAAAACGAAAGTAACTTTGTAAACGAAGCCGAAATCGGAAGTTGAACTACCGATCGGCTATTTTTATGCGTCCCGGAACGCAGCCAAGGAAAATATTTTGCATCCTCTGGGAAAATTATGCGTCTGAGACGCAGGACGCAGGGGTAAAAAAATCACTGCTGGTATAAAGTTTCTACTTAGGTTGATCTAGAGGATGTTGCACTTATTTTGACTTTTGATCCATATTTCATGCTCTGCTGACTTTGTAAAATTTTACTTGAAAAATACATCGACTCTGTTGTTCACGATTTGACTACATTATACCTTTAAGCTATATTTTTATGCCCCCGAAGGAACTTCGGGTGGCATATTAAAATCGCACCGTCCGTCTGTCTGTCAGTCTTTCCGTTCATCCATCCGTCCATTACAAATTGTGTCTCAGCTATAACTTTAAAACTACTGAAGCAACTTTGATGAAACTTAATAGATAGATAAAGCATAATGTGAAGGTGTGTCACCGACAAGACTTAGGTCACTACGCCCAAGGTCAAGGCCACATTTGGGTCAGAGGTCAAATTGTGTCTCAAAATCATGTCTCAGCGATAACTTTAAAACTACTGAAGCAAATTTGATGAAACTTCACAGATAGATAAAGCATAATAAGAAGGTGTGTCGCTCACAAGACTAAGGTCGCTACACCCAAGGTCAAGGCCACAGTTGGGTCAGAGGTCAAATTGTGTCTCAAAATAGTGTCTCAGAGATAACTTATAAACTACTGAAGCAAATTGAATGAAACTTCACAGAAAGATGAAGCATAATGAGAAGGTGTGTCACACATAAGATTTTGGTTACCATGTTCAAGGTCAAGGTCACAATCAGGGGTCAAAGGTCAAATCTTGCCTCTGAGATAACTTGAAACCTGCTGAAGCGACTTTCATCAAACTTCAAAGAAAGGTAAACCATAGTGAGAAGGTGTGCTATGCACAATATTTATGATCCCAAATCCAAGGTCAAGGTCACAATCTGGGGTCAGAGGTCAAATCATGTCTTGGCAATTACCAAAGCAAATATTACAGAAAGATAAAGCCTACTGAGAAGAGTTGCCATTCACAAGACATGTTTCCACATCCAAGGTCAAGGTCATAGCCAGAGGTCAAAGGTCAGCTCATTTATTCTCAATTACTTAAAACTTCATTAATTTTCATGAAAAGGTAAAAAATAATGAGATGATTCACAAACAAATTATGCTTTTGTTGCCCAAGGTCAGGGTCACAGTCAGAGATCAGAGGTTAAATCATGTCTCTGAAATGGCTCAAAACTGCTGGGGCCAATTTCATCAAATTTCACTGAAAGGTAAACCATGATAAAATGGTAACTTAAAGAAAAGTAAAGTATTATGATAAGTTATGTAAGGTGTAACATTTAGGTTCCAGTACCCAATGCCAAGGACACAACACAGTTTGGTCAGTGGTTGAATTAAGTCCCCATGAATCCTCTTAAACTTCCAAAGTTACATCACAGAAAAGTAAAACAAATGAGAATGTATGTCATATGCAAGACTCGGGTTCCATACTCAAGGTCAAGGTTGCAAGCAGGACTCAAAGGTCAGTTAAAGAGGCCTACGGGGGCATTTGTTACACGCTGTAACATTTCTTGTTATATAACTGCATCTTTTCTAGTTTGTAAGTCCAATTTGCTCAAATTTCTACGTAAATTCATCAGATCTAGTGTACACTTTCCTCTAACCATGGTATCTACTACTGAGAAAGCATAAGGCAGGTGCGACATAGCATTCTGTGGAATTCTTGTAAAATTGACACAATATTTTCTTGTGCAGATTTTATGAGTGGAAAAGAAGCAAAGACTCAAAACAGCCATACTATATCTACTTCCCTCAAAACAAAGACAGAAACAGCAATCTGACTGAGGTCAAAGTTGATGATGTTAAAACTGAAAAAGTCAAGGTCAAAATTGAAGATATCAAAACTGAAGAGGTCAAGGTCAAAGAAGAAGGAAAGGATATAAAGATGGAAAAGGAAGACAGTGGATTCTATGAAGCTACTCTCAGGGAAGGTCTTCCGAAATCAGAGGATCCTTGTCTGGAAGAAGAAATTGATGGTAATACTTACGCCTAAATCAAAAAATCTGAATAAGGAGAGTTTTTGTCTTGCGTGTGACTAGTGGAAGCGAGAAATAGGCATTGCTCTTCAGGTGTCTGTTATGATGGTGCTAAAGTTTGTCAAGTTTTTCAGTGAGCTCTGATTTGTGACAGCAGACAGGCGAGATGCTATTGTGATAATGTTTCCAGCTATCTATATTGCCGACAGTGCTTCAACTATCCATGGATATGATAGATTTTGTTCATGTAGATCTTGCAGTCTGCATTTTGATACTTTTCTTTCAAACAGATAATTTGAAAAATGAAGGGTGTCTGATTTGCATGAAAAAACTTCGTGTTAAGATTGTAAGGCTTACATTCGAGGAGGGCAGCACTGACATGTAATATAGAGATGAGGGACAAGTAAAATAATTCTTTAAAACTCTACATGATTGAGAGACGGTGATAGTATTGTGATAAATTGTGTTGTAAGACCCTTGATAGTATTATGATAGGGGTTTCTTTGATAGTGATAGTTTCATTTGGAATGATAGTCAGCCTTATTCAGGACCTTCCATTAGCTCTGTGTCGAGATTGGTTGGTTTAAACAATTTTACTCAACATAAAATGTGATGGTTACAAAAGAAGGACAGTATATAGAAAATAAAAACAAATGAGACACCTAAAATAAACAGTATCTTGACCAAGGCAAAGCAGTGGTTGACATGTTATGTTTGCAGGTCAACAAAACTGCATATTCACAGAAATAAAGTTATTAAATGATACTATTAAATTTGACTTCTTTTGATACACATTACCACAACATAGTACTATTTCGCGATATAACACCATCAATATTATATATGCAGCGGCCTGCCACAAAAATACGAATGATGTCAGCATGCATAGAAAGTAATTTGACTAAATGACTGGTCAGTATCTCAGAATATCGACCTGCATATGACGTTGAATCAGCTAGTAAAATTGTGTGTTATAATGTGGTCATAGAACAGTGTTCATTATTTCAGAGTGCCTCCCAAGGCTGTTGACCATGGCAGGTGTATTTGATGTTTGGCAGCCTCAAGATGTAAGTTGATTTGAAATGAATAGTTTCTGCAAATGCACCATGTTAGAACATATTCAGGATTCTGGGATTTATGAAGCATGCCAACTCTAGATCATGGGGTCCCATGTTCAAGTCTTGCTTGAGGCTAGATTCTGTCAGAACCTAAGCAGTGCTTCAATGCACAGAGTCCAGCATGATCACCCTCCCAGTGTCCTGATATGACTGGCATACTGTTGAAAAGAACATAAAGCCAGCAAGTCTTCCATCCATCATAATAACTGTTGGTACACCTTAAAGTCTTTATTCTTTCCTTTCTACTTCTTGTGATACATTCAGCTCCTTGGAAATCTGAAGTCTCAAGTGGGAGTACCACCCCACCCCCCACCCCTTCCTCCTTCCCCTTCATTTTTCCTGCAATTTTTACAAAGAAAAGGAGAACAGCTTTTATGATCCTGTTTGTGTGTGTGGATGGGGAAGGGGTGTGTGTGTGTGTGTGTGTGTGTGTGGGGGGGGGGGTAATCCAAAGCTTAGACAAGCTGATCTTACTATCTGACAGAGTGTCAACAGTCAACAATGTTAAACCTGATTAAACTGATCTTGTCTCAGTGTTCAGGTCCTTAAAATATTGTAGATATGAAACAAGAAACCAATCTTCATGTTACTATAGGAGCCCCTGTAGCTCAGGGGCTTTAGTGGTGCCTGCTTAGCTAGTTGCTCAGGTTTAAATCCTGTTGATGGCAGAATTCTTTCCAACTGTAAACAGGGCTGCATTTCACACAGTCTTTTACTATCACCTTTCGATCAGCTCAGTGTGACTGAAATATTGTTGAAAGGGCTCTTAAACCATGTTATCCATTTTTATCCCCCGACCGAAAGGTTCGGGGGATATAGCGATGAGCCTGGCGTCCGTCTGTCCGTCTGTAAACATTTTTCTTGTCCGCTCTATGTCTTGAATACCCTTTGGAATATTTTCATGATACTTCTAAGTTATGTAGAACAGGTCATGACGATGTGTCGCGTACAAGAATGGTAACTCTTGCTATTGTACTTTTTGAATTATCTCCCCTTTGGTAATTTTTTGGCAGATTCGTGTCCGCTATGTAACTTGAATACCCTTTGGAATATTTTCATGATACTTCACAGAAATGTAGAACAGGTCATGACGATGTGTCGCGAACAAGAATGACAACTCTTGCTTTCTTACTTTTTGAGTTATTTCCCCTTGATAGTTTTAGGTGTGATTTTTTGGCAGATTCGTGTCCGCTCTATAACTTTAATACCCTTGGGAATATTCTCATGATACTTCACAGATATGTAGAACAGGTCATGACAGTGTGTTGCGAACAAGAATGACAACTCTTGCTTTCTTACTTTTTGAGTTATTTCCCCTTGATCATTTTAGGTATGATTTCATGTCTGCTCTATAACTTGAATACCTTTTGGAATATTTTCATGATACTTCACAGATATGTAGAACAGGTCATGATGATGTGTCGCGAACAAGAATGACAACTCCTGCTTTCTTACTTTTTGAGTTATTTCCCCTTGATGGTTTTAGGTGAGATTTCGTGTCCGCTCTATAACTTGAATACCTTTTGGAATATTTTCATGATACTTCACAGATATGTAGAACAGGTCATGATGATGTGTCGGGAACAAGAATGACAACTCTTGCTTTCTTACTTTTGGAGTTATTTCCCTTTGATGTGATACTTCACAGATATGCAGATATGCAGAACAGGTCATGACAATTTGTCTTATACATGAATGATAACTCTTGCTTTTATACTTCGTGAGTTAATTCCCTTTGGTAGTTTGAGCTCCTGTTTGGGTCTCTGCTCCATATCTGTATAACCCTGGCCAGCTCCAGAATTTGAATAACCGTGTACCTTTTAGAATATTGATGATCATGCTGTGATATCTTATCAGTGTTCCTAACTCTCTCTGACCCCTCCACATTCCCGTGCCCCCTCCCTCCCCCCCCCCCCCCCCAAAAAAAAATTTTTTTTTTCCAGATTTGGATTCTTTGTCCAAATTCACTTACTAGAGAACTCAAAATTAGGTTTGTAGGGCTTGTACTTTAGAAGTTATTCACACATTTTGAAAGTTGAATGTATTGTATGCTATACATTTGTGTATATGGTGGCTGTTTGAGATATTACCTCTTTTTAGCAGTCAAGCATACTATTTTAGTGTAACAGTTAATGTCAATCAGAAGCATAAAAGAACGACAATATATTACTAATATGTGTTTTGAAGTGCACCCTTTTTACCAAGGCCCATGAGGGTCTTCGGTCGGGGGATTTGCCATCTCCTCTGATGGCTATTTTTCATTTCTTTCTACTATACATTTAGTATCTTCATACAGGGTTCAGAACCAGTATATTCGTACAGTGTGATTACAGTTGAAAGCTCTCCTGCCATGTCATGGATACATCATAGGATGCCGGTAAATATTCTGTGTTGTGTGTGTGCTCCAGATAGGGATGCGCAATAATACCGATATATCGGTATATCGCAATACGTTCAGAAAAAAATACATATTGCGATACGGTCCGCCCGTATCGATACGCTGACGATATTTTAGCTCCTACATGATATAAAAGCCATAACGTATTTTATTGTTATATAAACATTTTTCTTATTCCTTTAAACGTTACTGAAAAGATCGTTTACAAAATCAAAATCATAATTTATATTTCACGCCTAACGCTTCTGACCTAATGGCGGTGCTTTGATCAACCGGTTTAAACCAGTCACTGGAAAAAATATATATAACGCTTGACCGCACGGCATGAAAAGATTAATAAAAATTAATTGAACAATCAGCGGTAATAAGCGTTAATTGGGTAGTTTAAGAACTCACATGGACAACGAGGTTTAGTGTGATTGGCTTCGCAAGATAAAGTAACTATCGGAAAAACAAAGATCAGCCTGCGCATGTTCTCTGTCTGGCCACAGACTTCCTTGTTCGTATATTATATGAATCCTGGGGATACGGTCTCTTATCGCCCAGACACATCCTAAATGGACTCTTCCGTCTTCGTTTAAAGATTTGTCAAATTAGCCGAATCCGGATTTGGCTTTACGAAAGCAATGTGTTACGAAAGGGAACTATCACGCATCAAATTCGGCATCAGCTTCGCTATATACCCGAATTCGTTTCACAAATTATACCGCAACCAGTCAGGGCTAAAAATAGATTGATTGACAGGAAGGGCGCGTGACTTGGTAAACTTTCGCAGTATTTGAAAAACGTGTTGAAAATGTATTTCTCTGTTTCTAAAGATGAAATTGACTTTGATAGTTGGATCAGCCGTACAAACATGCTTTAACTGATAGGTATGATGCCTTATATGGGCTAGATATATCTAGATTGAGCGTTGCAAGTTATCGTAAGATGAAAACACCAACTGGGCGTTTCAAACAGTGAATTTCTCCAAGAAAATGTTCCATCAAAAAACTTGTTCTGCTGTATAAGCCGCGTCGCTATTTCAGTCCTAAAATCTGAGGCATAATTCTGCAGGTAGTACATACCTTTCTACCATTACTGAAAATGTTGCAGTGTGCTGCAAATGCGATATGGTTGCCAAACATTCATGAAAATAAACGGTATACTTACAGTTAATAAGTAACTACAAAACTTGAAGTCTTAGTTTTCCTGCTGATAAACAGCTACCTTTAGGAAAATGCATAAAAAGCTAGATATAGGATTGCCCTTCTTTTTCAGACTAAGCCTTTAACCAAAATCTTAGCCAGACAGTTTATTTAGAGGAGTTCCACTAGTCATTCCCTTGTCCAGTTCAAGTCACAATTTATGAAGGATAAATGAAAACACCAAAGTTAAACATAATACATCTTTATTATCTTATATCTACTTCCATGCAAAGCCCTCCAGTGTACTTTACATGTAGAAAACAAATGTCACAATATATTGTGATACGTATTGCAATACAGTGTGAGTGTATTGCAATGTATCGCAATACGAAAATTCTGGCAATACCCATCCCTAGCTCCAGATATGGAGAAAGCAGAGCATCTTATTTTACTACCCATTAAAATGCTATCTTGGATATAGAGCTATCATGTCATTGCTTCCATTCAGACTAAACTGCAATGGAATAGAAGGCAGATGAGCATGTACACGGTATAATCGATTCCGCCAATTCCTGCCGAGACTGTCCGCATGACTCTGCTTCCTCCTGAGAGCCTCGGCAGGAAGCAGAATCGTGCGGACAGTCTCTGCAGGAAGCCATTTATCATGTACAGAAGTCTCGGCAGGAAGCAAGAGTTCCCGGACAGTCTGGGCGGAAGCCAAATATGACGGATAGTCTTTGCAGGAAGCGAAAATTGGCGGAATCGATTATACCCTGTGATGTAGTGCTCAATTGTCTTGCATTCCTTTGTAATGTAGCTTCAGTACACTGTATGATGTAGTAGACTGATAAAGCTGTGTCTTTTCAAGGATTCCAAATGTATCATAAGAATTGAGCTTACCATATTAAATAATTATCATATTTATTGGGTTATGTATAAGACAAGGCTGGATGCCAGGGTTGGATAGACGGTCCTTACAAAACAACCACAAAATCTAGATCCATCTTGTTGGTTGGTTTGGGTTTAACGGATATTGCATTTAAACTTTGTACTCGTCAGACAAATTAACTAATTCACCTTTCGGAAGCCATGCCAACTTTAAACAGGTATGCATCTCTTCATTAACTGTAAGGTAAAATCACAGACTTACTGTGGGACATGGAACATGTGCTATTTTGTTTGTGGGACTATGTCACATGCTTAAATGCGGTTGCATTGGTCAGTTGTCAGGTGACTTTTGAGTGACTTTTTGGGTGTGGCTCGGAAAGATCTTATTGCTGAATAAAAAATATCTGATTGCTCTGAATACGTAGAACTTGTACCTTATCATTTTTTTTTCCTATGGATTCTATTTTGTTCAAACTTGTTTCTTTATTTCCAGAATCAGCATATATATACATCGTATACAAAATTTTACAAATAAAGGGATTACGACAAAAACTTTAGCTCTTTGAATGTTTATGAGCTGATGCATTCATGTATTGATAAGTGCTATCAACTTGGTGTTTATGGTTTTGGTGTCTTGGTGAAAATTTCAAGCTCATTCATAAAGTGCCAAACAGTTGACACATTTTATGTTTTGCCAAGCTAATTCAAAGGTTAGAGGGCAAACAGTGTGGATCCAGATGAGGTGGCTCATTGTGAGCTGCCATATGGATCTATGCTATTTGCCAATTCAACTATTCTCCTGAAGCTTTAAGTTAAATCCAGGGGCCGTATTCATAAAGCCACTTAAGTCGTTGCTATGCGGTTGCTAAGGCTAAATTTCTATAAAGGAGATTTGCTACAACTACGAAATTTGGTCTGGAGGAACAGTCTTACAAAGATTGTTCCTCCAGACCAAATTTCATAGTTGTAGGGAATCTCCTTCAAAGACATTTAGCCTTAGCAACAGCATAGCAACCACTTAAGTTGTTTTATGAATATGGCCCAAGGTTTCCACAGTCAAGAAAAAACATCTGGAAAATGATTTTTTATCCAGGTCAAAGAAAAGTTGGGGAATTTGTGGTTTGTCAGGGAAATTGGGAAAGGACTCGAAAAGTCAGGGAGTTCAGAAGTTCAGAAGTTAATGGCTGTGACGATCTTTAGAAAATATATTTGTTCTGTTTAAGAGGAATGGTTGTACTTCCAAGAGAATTAATCCAGACACATCTCCCTCCTCATTGGGAAGGGGGGGGTCTACACTTGGGGGAGCAAATTCTTTCCTTTAAGAGTAACACCCAGTTTCCAAACGATATGGTCAGCTTTGTTGAAGTAGAGTAAAATTAACATCTGGATCTGTAAACTGTCAGGGAAAAGTTAGGAAATTTAGAAGTGGATGATAAGTGACAACCCTGTAAGAATACACAGTTTACCATATCTTCTGTAACTGCTAGGACACCTTAATCAGTTACAGGACTTGTCCTCAAAAAGAGGAAGTTGATTCTGTTGTTTGTGGTGTCACAAATAGCAAACAGTGTAGACCCAGATCAGACTGTTCTTTATTTCATGAGGGACATCAGTACAGTTTTATGTTTTCCAGGCCATGTTGACATCCGATGAAGAAGTGAATGACTGGTTGGATTTCGGAGAAGTTCCACTTGTAAAGGTGACTTAAACATGATCCATTAATTTAAAGTTCCAGATAAGATAAGTTTTGGATGATAATTATAGGATAACAACCTGTTGAGGCATTTCAGATGAGGGCTGACAATATGAGAGCTGCGACACGAAAAAAAAAAAAAGAAGTGGCATGTGTGTCCAGTGAAGACTTATATCAGTGTGGGCATCCCCTCAGTCTGATTAGAGTCTTCACTGTCCGCATGGAGCTAGATTAGATTCGTAGCTACCCAGTAAGTGGACAGCAAAGACTCTGGTCAGACTGGGTGACTGCCCAGACTGATCTGAGTCTTCGCTGGGATCAAGTGTCACTTTGTTGGTTTGTCGTGTCAGGGCTTATGTTTTTCTGCTGATTTAACAGAAATTAGTGAAAAAATAGTCTGGCTCCACCCAGAATTTAGTAAAAATATAGACTGCAGATAAATCCATTTGAATTGAGTTTTGGACAATACTCATAATTTGATGCTTCAAAATTGGAAAATCTCTTAAGTCGATGCTCTTAAAAAGGATTATACTCTTAAGCTGATGCTCGAAAAACTGGATGATACTCATAAGTCAAGGCTCCAAAAACTAGATGATACTCATAAGTTGATGCTCCAATAACTGGAAAATATTCATAAGTGGATGCTCCAAAAACTGGACAATACTCATAATTTGATGCTCCAAAAACTGGAAAATACTCATAAGTCGATGCTTAAAAAAACTGGATGATACTCGTAAGTCTATGCTCCAAATAGGAGAGATCATAACGAGCTATCATTTATCTCTCTCGTGTCCTTGTTACATAACATGATATTAAATGTACAACTTCATTTTATTAGCTAACTCTTGTATTCACAGGCAGCAAAGTTGATTCGTCCAGTGACATGTTTAGAGTCCCACCCAGTTTCCACAGTTGTCAATAACTCCAGGAACAATTCATCAGAATGTGTGAAAAAGATAGATCTCAGGTATTTTACATAAATATGATATCATCAAAATTCCAAGTATTGGGACAGATAAGTCTGAGCAAACAGTGCAGATCCAGATCAGGCTGCAGTCTGATGAGGGTCTACACTGCTATCCATTCAGTGTACATCTTTTGGGATGCAATAATGCATTGCAAAACCAAATTGTTCAATTTTTAGGACAATTGAGGTAATTGTTTTAGGAATCAGACTTTTTAGGGATGTTTTTAGTATTAGAATAGAGCATTTATACAATTTAATATAAAGTGGTTGAATAGCTAGTATTTAGAGATGAAATTTAGAAGCAAAGTTCTAAGGACAAATTTCTGACTTCCTGTTTGGTTCCCTAGAGGACTAAGCCCTTGAAAACGGGGTCTACTCCTGAAGGAAAGAATTTTCTCCAGTAGGAGCACATTCTTTTCTTTAAGATTTGACTCTCATTGATGGCAGAGTTGCTTCCCCATGAAAATGGACTCACCCATCTTAACTGATGTGGAGAAAGTTCAGAACTGATCTTGAGTTATAAAGCTGTTCATGTGTATATTTAGGGGATAACTATACTCAAAATTGTCATATGGGGAGTTAAATCGTCGGTTTTATGGTTGGAAATTTCATTTTACGGGGAGGGAAGTTGTAAAACACAATTTGCGACCATAAAACCGACAATTCACCTCCAATACAGTTATCCCCATTCTAATGTACTGTTCACATTTTCACCTTTAAAAGTGTGCTACTTATCACCCATAGCAAATCTTTCCAGTGACGTAATACCAGACATTAGCCAGTGGGAAGTGATGTTACATAATGACGTTGGGTTTCTGACAGTATATCACAGGATATAGTGTCACAAATTTTTTATGTTTAAGAAATAGATCAGCTCAAGCAATGAATTGTTGAGTTATAATTCACTGTTTGGAGGTCAGTTGTAAAGTAGATCATATCACGAGCGCGGATATGTGCTGTTTCGATTTGACACTCAAAAAAGCTGAAAAAATATTCTTTTCATTCAAATTCTCCCAACCTTCCTGCCAGCATGTTCATGCTCCCCCTAATATTCGAAGCTGTATCTAAGATAAATGTATGTTTTATGGCAATTTAAGAAAGAAAACGAGCCGTTACACCGTCGTAATGTCTCAAAACGTCACAAAATTACGTCAGTATTGCCAGTGACTTCAGCAGTTAGACTCGCACGCTCCGAAACTGTGAATTGTTGCAGAATAAAACACGGAAACTCTCCGTTACTTATATAGGCCCACTGTGTTAGAATATCCAATCAGACATCACATTACATACGTAAGTGCATTAGATTTTTTTTACAGCAAGCCAAAGATGAGTGCCAGCAGTAGCCTGATGTCAGCCTGGCTGGCGAGGGGGAAACCTAAGCAAGAACAGACAGGAGAGCCACCCGATAAAAAGCCAAGATTGACCTGAAAGTGTTTTGTTGCAATTGTTGGGAATTTGTTGAATACTGTATTTCTTAGTGATAAGATGGGGGTCTTTCTCTGTCAAAACAATCCCAAAAATCTAGATCTGTCTTTTAAGACAGATATAGATTTTTGGGATTGTTTTAGAAGGGAAAAACTGGTTTCATAGCAGAATTTCATCAGACTGATTTAGATAGTTAGTGTCTCTCTATTGATGCAAAAACACTGTTTTATAGATGAACAAATACGATACATATCTTAAAAGAAAATCAAGATTGACATGCGAATTTTCTAGTGGCAGTGTCTTGGTCTTAGCTGTAAGGTGAATGGGTACAATTTCAGGGGAAGCAACTCTCCCATTTTTAGCTCACCTGAGCCGAAGGCTCACAAGGTGAGCTTATTGTATAGGCTTGGTCCGTCGTACGTCGTCCGTCCACACTTTAAAGCATTAATATCTGCTAAAGTAGCTGGCCAATCTTAATCAAATTTTATGTGTAGCATGGTTGGGGTGGGGGATTGATTGCATATAGTTTTGGTACAGATTGTTTGTTTTTGGCAACAAAAAGGTCCCATAGACTTATAATGGAGAAACTGTTATCCGGGCCCTAGCTTCTTCATTTTTGATCGCAACTTCGTGTAACTTGCAGATATCCAGGACAGCCAAAACATCTCGGACCAGTTGGAATTTTGGCCAGGTTGGACAATTCTTTACAGAGTTACTTGCCCTTGAGCAATAAAATATTTTCCCATAGACTTATAATGGGGAAAATGTTGTCCGGGCCCTAGCTTCATCATTTTTGATCGCAACTTCTTGCAACTTGCAGGTATCCAGAACAGTCAAAACATCTCAGACCAGTTTTAATTTGAGCCAGGTTGAATCATTCTTTTCAGAGTTACTTGCCCTTGAGCGATAATATATATAATCGGGAAACTGTTGTCTGGGCCCTAGCTTCTTCATTTTTGATCACAACTTCTTGTAACTTGCAGGTATCCAGGACAGTCAAAACATCTCAGACCAGTTCGAATTTGGGCCAGGTTGGATCATTCTTTTCAGAGTTACTTGCCCTTGAGCGATAGAATATTTTCCCATTGACTTATAATGGGGAAATTTTTGTCCGGGCCCTAGCTTCATCACTTTTGGTCGCAACTTCATGTTACTTGCAGGAATCCAGAACAGCCAAAACATCTCGAACCAGTTTGAATTTGGGCCAGGTTGGATCATTCTGTTTAGAGTTACTTGCCCTTGAGCGATGAAATATATAATGGGGAAAATGTTGTCCGGGCCCTAGTTTCATTTTTGATCGCAACTTCTTGTAACTTGCAGGTATCCAGGACAGCCAAAACATCTCGGACCACTTTGAATTTTGGCCAGGTTGGATCATTCTTTTCAGAGTTACTTGCCCTTGAGCGATAAGATTTTTCCCATAGACTTATAATGGGGAAAATGTTGTCCGGGCCCTAGCTTCGTCATTTTTGATTGCAACTTCTTGTAACTTGCAGGTATCAAGGACAGCCAAAATATCTCAGACCAGTTCGAATGTGGACCAGGTTGGATCATTCTTTTTAGAGTTACTTGCCCTTGAGCGATAAAATATTTTCCCATAGACTTTGTCATCGCTCAAGCCCCTTGATTTGTGGACCAAATTCGATTTAATTTCACACAAGTGATTAGTATGACAATATCTGGGATAAATTTGCGTTTCAGCGTTCTAGGATCAAGGTCAAGGTCACAGTGGCTATTTTTAGAAAAACTTTGTCATCACTCTAGCACCTTTATTTATGGATTGATTTTGATTAAAACTTCACACAAATGTTTAGTATGACAATATCTTGAATAAGTTTGCGTTTCAGCATCGTAAGGTCAAGGTCAAGGTCACAGTGGCTATTTTTAGAAAAACTTTGTCATCGCTCTATCACCTTCCTTTGTGGACCAAATTCATTTTAATTTCACACAAGTAATTAGTATGACAATATCTTGGACAAGTTCGAGTTTCAGCCTTCTGGGGTCAAGGTCAAGGCCACAGTGGCTATTTTTAGTAAAACTTTGTCATCCCTCTAGCGCCTTCATTTATGGACCGATTTTGATTAAAACTTCACACAGATGTTTAGTACGACAATATCTTGAACAAGCTCATGTTTCAGCATCCTAAGGTCAAAGTTAAGGTCACAGTGGCTATTTTTAGAAAAACTTTGTCATCGCTCTAGCACCTTCATTTATGGACCAATTTTACTTAACTTCACACAAGTGATAAGTATGGCAATATCTTGGGCAAGTTTGCGTTTCATCTATCTGGGTCAAGGCCAAGGTCACAGTGGCTATTTTTGGAAAAACTTTGTCATCGCTCTTGCACCTTCATTTACGGACCAATTTTGATTTAACTTCACACAAATGTTTAGTATGACAGTATCTTGAACAAGTTTGCATTTCAGCGTTCTAAGGTCAAGGTCACAGTTGCTATTTTTAGAAAAATTTTGTCATCGCTCTGGCAACTTCATTTATGGACCAACTACATAAATGTTTAGTATGACAATATCTTGAACAAGTTCGTGTTTCAGCGTTCTAAGGTAATGGTCACAGTTGCTTTTTTCCGAAAAACTTTGTCATCGCTCTGGGGACTTCATTTATGGAACGATTTTGATTTAACTTCACACAAATGTTTAGTATGACAATATCTTGAACACTTTAGCTTTTCAGCATTCTAAGGTCAAGGTCAAGGTCACAGTGGCTATTTTTAGAAAAACATTGTCATCGCTCTAGTGCCTTCATTTATGGACTAATTTTCATTTAACTTCGCTATGACATTATCTTTGACAAGTTCACATTTCAGCATTCTAGGGCTAAGGTCAAGGTCACAGGGGCTTTTTTTACTGTCAGTACAATTATCTAGCCTTCCCAGTAAGCCTATTCTGTGACAAACAGGTAGGCCATATTTTTCAATTACACCGCATGTGCTGTCCGCAAAGTTGTGCTGTCCGCAAAGTTTCCTTTCAGCAATGTCTAAAACTAGTTGCTGATTATGATGAAACAGTATTCGTGTATAGTTTGCATAAGAATACGCAGAATTTAGAGTATAAAGATTTAGATGTTTCCGAGGACGCCGTCAAGTACATTAAAATAGACTAATACTCATGAGTCTAAGATATTTGGTTATGTTGGCAGTCTACCATGTGTTCAAGTTAGGTTAAACAATATGTTAATTTGTAAACATTTACCACATATACACGAACCGTTACCCTTTATCCGTGTACACGTAGAATCCCTAGTGGTGCTATTCAGATGAAAGCGGTGCAGGTAAAAAATTAGGTCACTACGTCAAATCATAGAAAAATCTTGTGTACACTCTAGAGGGCACTGTTTTTATCCAATTCATGAAACTTAAACAGACTGTTTAGTTTTGTGAAATCTGGGACAGGTTTGTAAGTTGGTCTTGTCAGGTCAAAAACTAGGTCACTAAATCAGATATGAGGAAAACCTTGAGTACACTCTAGAGGGCACAGTTTAGATCCAGTCTTTGTTCAGAAAGTTTATTTCTATGTAATTTAGGACAAGGTGCCCTAGTGACCTCCTTTATTAACCAGTTTTGTTACCAGTATAACTTCACAGCTGTATTGGACTTGTTTGACTTCAAAATCTGCACTCTTCTAAAACCACTGGTTTAAGGTTTGTAACAAATGAGTGAAGTAACAAAATGTGTCTGTTGACAGGAAGATCGCAGGTGAGCTACAGGACCATTGGTCCTCTTGTCATTTTTGCTTCCTTTCTCCATGGGGATCAACAGACACAGGTTCTCTTCCATGAGAGTAGACCCTTCTTGGGAAGGGTTATCGCCCAGGGAAGCAAACAGGTAGTCAAAAATGTTGTCTGTTATGGGAAATATAGTGGGAAAACATGGGAGTGTACCCATACACCTTAAAACATTGTTTTGACCATGTTTTTATTGGATAATTGGGTACCTTTTAGGCTTGGACTCAAATACTTGAGCATAGGGCACCTGACTCGTAAGTCAGAGGTCCTGGGTTCAAAATCTGGTGGGATCACATACTTCCGTTTCTCCTTCCGCTGATTCAAGAAGGGCAGTTGTCAGTTACTGGCGGAAGTATGTGCACTTAGTACTGGTTACTAAGCCTGCCCAGGAATAGTGTGGTTAGGTTAACTGACCGTCCCGACATGACCATAGCTGTTTACTGTGGACGTTAAGCATCAAATCAATCAATCAATCAAATACTTGAGCAAACAAGGTAGACCTAGATCAGACCATTTCTGATCATGATCTACACTGCTTGCCATTCAGTCATCTGTTTTTGAGTTACATATGGCTATGTCCAGCTGTCCTATCCTGCCTACAGGGGGGGGTGTTTGTTAACCCTTAAAATGCTAAAAAAGCAGATGACAAAATTTACGTATGCAAAATTTAAAGGAAGGTTTTCATCCAGGCTATATCATATTGAGACTTCTAAACACTACAGGGCAAACAGTGTAGACACAGATGAGGCAGCTCATTATGAGCCACCTCATCTTGATCTTCACTGTTTGCAAGTTCAGCTTTTCTCCTTTTTAGTGCTTTAAGGGTTAAATAGATTGGCAAACATTGCAGACTCTGATAAGACAGCTTTTAAGGAGCAGTCTGAGCTGGTTTGCATTGTTTGCTCGGCCATTTATGTCTGATTATCTCTGGGATCTACATTATATTACTTGATGGCAGCTAACCATTGTGTTCATACCATGATTGTGTTCATGATACTTATATTGTAAACAGGGAAACTCTCCCTTGTTGATGACTGCTGTGATCAGTTACCGTCTGTTCATCCATCAATCGTCCACACTCGGTAAAAGTTACATTTTTCAAGCAGTCACAATCAGACTTACGTAGAATTTTAAGGGCCTCAAGATCTGGGCCAAGTTTGATAAGGAGTCAGATTTTCGATCGGCCCATTAACAACAGAGTTACTGCTCCATACTGTAATGTATGTATATATTGGGACACCTAAAAATAATTAATTTTCCATTTGGGACAAATGGAAAATTTATTATTTTGGGTGTCCCAATACTTAAGCACATTAGGTTACTTTGTGAAGAATACTTTGTAAAGAATGCTGTATATCATTATTTGAACAAAATGGAGGCTACATTTAGAAAGCAGTAATAACCTTTCACATGACTGAAAAAAAGATCAGACTTCCTTAGTATGTTGATGGCCACAAGATTTCAGCCAAGTTTGATCATGGGTCAGATTGGACCATTAACACCAGAGTTATCCCTTAAGCCATGTCAGCATTCAAGGTCCGCCCTTTATCAGCTTCTATAATCTTATGTTTTAGTAATAATTCTCAGGGGAGTGACTTAGGCCCATTTGGGCCTTTTGTTATGCCAGATCTGTAGATTTTTTTTGCAAACATTGAAGATCGAGTTAATTGTGTTGATGTGCAGGCTGATAAAAGTTTGTTGTTTGCACTTGCAAGTAAACACCTATTTATACGCCCGTTTTGAAAAAACGGACGTATTATGTCATGGCGCTGTCCATCCGTCTGTCCGTAAACATTCTTGTGCGCGCCATAACTCATTAACTGTTTGGGATATATTCATGATATTTGGTAGGAATATGTATTAGGTTGGGGGAACGTGTCGCGTACAGAAGTGGTTGCTCCCCCTTCCTTAGTTTCCTAGTTATGCCCCTTTGATTAATTTTTTCCCTGCAAGTCCCGTGCGCGCCATAACTAGATAACCGTTTGGGATAACTTAATGAAACTTCATAGCAATGTGTATGAAGACCCAACGATGTGTCGCGTACAACTGGCTGCTCTCCCTTTCTTCATTTTAGAGTTACATCCCTTTCAGGGCTCGGGAAAACCGGATTTCTTTCGGTCCCAGACCAAAATTCAGAAATTGGGACCGATTGGAAACAGCCAAAAGCCCCAAAAAATCGGTCCATACTGGCCAAATACTTAGGAAATTTTCTCCGATTCGTCCGATAATTGTTACATTCGGCCGTTTGATCTTGTCCCGACGTATGAAATATCGCCACTGTCTTTAAAATTCTAGCACGTGTCATAACTAATCGGATTAACGCAGGTGTTAGCCAGGCCAAAAGACCGCCTACGGGCCAATCAAGATTGTCCGTATGGAGCACTGAACCACATGTCGGACCGCCTACCTGTCAATAACGAGTGTCATAATGACGCGCACTCTTACGACAATCTGCAAAACAACTTATCAAAATCACGATGACTGGGCTTTGGGATGAAAGGTGTCCATCTTTTTTCACGATCGCGAGAATGTAACTGATCTGTATGTGTAGGGCGTATGCCGACTTCAAAAGTTTGTGAATGTATCCATAACAGATGAATACTGACGAATGTATTGACAAAGTCTGTCCGAAGTTCATTCATATTTGCATTGCCCTCAGACGGATAGTCTTTCATGTTCCATACTGTCTGCAATGGATTTTTTAGGAATACGAACCTATTCCGCGAAAAGTGTAAATTCAAAACGAAGATACATTGTTAATATTAATAGTCACTATTTCCGACGCGTTATGGTCTTCGCTCTGGTAAAAATATACAATGTTTTGAACAAACAGACAGGAATGACCGTCAATTTTAATACAATGGGCTTGAACAGGTTTTCTCCCCTGTCCACCTGTCAATCAAGTGCGATGTCTTCTATCACGTCCGCTTTGCCTACGAACACGTTCTAGTCTTGTATTTGCTTTTACATGCGTAGCTAAAAGTCTTAAAATGTTTGAAACCAAGAACTCCACCAAACACAACAATGTACGACCATTGTACGGAAATCGGGATTAATTCATAGGAGTTCGCTTGTTGTCATTAGTTTTCGTGACAGGTATCAATTTTTTCCAATGGAAATTAGTTAGGTGATGACGTCATCGGCTGGACCGATTCATTTTTCAATATTTCCCGAGCCCTGATCCCTTTCATTAGTTCTTGTTGACTATTTTTGTGTATACTAACTTTGTGCATACCTTAACTTGGTAACCGTTTGGAATATCATGATGAAACTCTTTATAACAATGTGCATGATCACAAGACAGTGTGTCACATATAAGAACGGTTGCTCCCCCTTTGTCAATTTTGGAGTAACCTCCCTTTGATTAGTATATTTTAGGCGTTTCTCATTCACTCCATATCTCCTTAAACTTTTGAAATATTAGAATGAAACTTTGTAGGTGTATAATAATGAGGCAATGTATCCTGAGCAAGAACCACAACTCTGGCTTACTTACTGAATTACCTGCCCTTGCATACATATCCTGTTTACTCTGTAACATTTCAACTGTTTAAAATATTGTAGTGATGCCAAGGGAATGTAATACAACCAAGATGGGTATATCTAGTATATTTAGTTTATCTTCCTTGACTTGATATACTAATGTTGAATATATTTAAATATAATGCTGAATTCATTTATTATAGAGTGGTTGCCTCTGTTTGTCTGTCTGTCTATCCATTTGTAAACAGTCTTGTTCATTCTGTAACTCCTTTATGACATTTAAATGGGCGTATTATGCGCCGCTTGCGAAGCCCTTGTTCTGAGTTGTGTCTGAGTGCAGATATTCTTATGGTGACATATCTGTCAGGTGGGGTAGTTTGTAGGTACAGTAGATCGAATAAGGACTCTGTAATAGGTTTATATGAGAAAGTGAAAATGATTTTAAGGACCTCATATTTCTGTAAATTTTATTGGATTGGATTGGATTGGTTGAAAAGATAACTTACAGCATGTAAACCAGTGATGATTGGGATCAGCTGGTACTTTCATGCACTCTGATCAGAGTCTTCCCTATTTGCTGAAAGGATATATGAGCCACGACAAGACAAAAGCAATAAAATGGCATGTGCACCATGTGAAGATTAAATTTCTGATCAGCCTGGGCATCCACTCAGTTTGGTCAGAGTCTTCACTGAGGGCTTAGAGGGTTGTTAAGGTCTAAGCTACCTCCATGCGGACAGCAAAGACTCTGATCAGATCTGAGTCTTTGCTGGGTGCACATGCCACTTTGTTGGTTTTCTTGTGTCATGGCTCATATGAACTCTGAGGAAGACTTAACAGTTTGTGTAGCTAAGCTGCAATAATGTAGCTCCGACTTGTGCAGAGCTACAATGCAATACCTTTTTAGGCACTGAAGCAAATTTAAAATGCCTTATAGGCACCTGTGACAAAAAAAAAAGATCTTGGAGCATGCGCCATGATTTTGATGATTTTTGAGGAATCCGGTTTCTCAAAACATATTTTCTAGCTTACAAAATCTACTTATTGTCATATGCAGGGGCTAATGTTGGTGTTTAGCTGTGTCTATGGTAACCAAAAAGATTAGCACCATATATTTTGATATAATATGAAACTAATGACAACATATAGCTCCAGTAAAAAGTCAAGACATTTTGATTTTCAGATGTATAAATTTCGATTAAAACTAGCCATAGTGTACCATTATCATTTACAATGGCATGCTACACTGTTTTGAAAAGGACCTCTTTCTAAGCCAGCCGAAAGCAATGTTAATGGAGGGGTAAGATTTTTCATACTTTGTACAACTGTGCAGACTCACTTGAGTATTTGCTGCATGCACAGTACTTTCAATAAAAAGGTATCCCTCCATGTTTTTTAGCTATTTTACAAAGGTAGCCAACCACTTTGACTTCATGTTTGCTTCCCTGGTGGAGGAAGTCCATCAAAAAGGGGTCTAGAGGAGCAAATTCTTCCTTTTAAGAGTGACATATGACAGAGTTGCTTCTCATGAGAGTGTGTCCTTTTACCTTAAGCAGAAAAAATTAGACACCATAACCATTTCTATAACAGGCTGTCCCATCTGTGAACTTAATTAAGGTGAAAGGGTACACTGTAAGAGAAAGCAATTCTGGGCCTTGGAGAGGCATTGTTATCAAGTGGTTAGAGACATTCGGTTATGGTTTAGAAGGTTGCAGGTTCAAATCTGGGTTCAGTCAGCTCCTAACTGGAAAACTGTCAACCCAGTAGTAAATGGATAAGGCAGCGAAAGCAGAAGGATGGGCCCAGCCTTCCATTTGCTGTGCCCAAGATACAGGGCCTCTAGCCCCCACTACCCCTACAACCACTGGGCTACAGGAAACCTTTTCCTTTTAAGGTCAAGAATACGTAAATGACTCGTACATAGAATTTTTTTAAATTTTGCACAGGGGTGCATTTTCATGTGTTACATCCAATTGTGCCATAAAAAAGATAGGTCACCTAGTTCGTTTAGTCGCTAGATCAGATTGAAAAACATGAAATTTTGAGGCCGTTTCCACTGACGGCAATGGGAATGCGATGAAAAAACTCAGATTTTAAAATTTAAACGTACACAGCTTGTTTACCGGTACATAGATTTTTTTCAAAAACTGATATTTTATGTCACAGGATCTGTCGATTAAAATAAGGTTAGAAAAGTCCTTGACTACCGAGTTCGTTTTTCAAGTAGCGCTTGGTAAGCAAGCATAGGTATGTATAAATTTACGCCATTCCGCGACGTCATTTATAAGCGACGTTGCAGTCGTTTACTGGCGGCGTAATAAGACATGCTAAGAGCGTTATGAAAATACGGAAAGATGAGGACTAATAGGGTTCTCATGATGAATGCCTTAAGTTTGTTCACACGGGCAAAGTTTCTGTGACAAAGTAGGGTTGGAAAAGTAAAATTTGCTCGTGTGAATGAAAAAATATGCCACATTTTCATTGCCAAATTGATATGGTAAAGTTTTTATGACAAACAAAATTTGTCCGTGTGAACAGAAAATTTGCCATAGAATATGTAACAAAGAAACTAGCTATGGAGATAAGCACAGAAAACTTTGCTCATAATCAAATCGGTTTGATTTTGAACAAAGTATGTTTAACAAAGAAAAGGTGGCGTGGTTGGCCGTTCACACGGGCAAAGTTTATTTGTCCAGGTAACCTTGACGAATAATGTTCGATCGTGTGAACGCAGCAGCAAATATTTCCTTGCCAAAGTTAATTTGACAAAAATTCCAGGCATTTTTCTTAAACAAATAATTTGCTCCGTCCGTGTTAACGCAAATTGTTTGGCAAGCTTTCTTTGTTAGAGATTCTGTGACAAAGAAACTTTTGTGGCGTGAACGAAGCTTAAGTGAAAGAATTTTTTACAGACTCTCTTAGACAAAAATTAGTAAAAAATGCAAGCATACTTCTAACAGTAATATGGTTATTGCAGCCGACACGACTGAGCCGCATAAACAACTGCGTTACCCTAAATCACAAAATGCGCCGTGCCATGATAAAATGGGGTCTTTGGGGCATATACGGTCAGTGGAAGCTCAGATCAGTGTGCGCACCCGCCCAACCTGACCAGAGCCTTTGTTGTCCTCTGGTACAATGATTCCGTGAGGAACAGCGAAGAGATTTACTAGTCTGTGCATATGCGCAGGCTGATCTATGTGCATGTATCATAATTTCTGACGACTCGTGTTCTGTCGGTGTGGCTCATGGTAGTCAGATAAAATTGACCTTTGGACAGTATTTCGGTCATATCGTGATGATGGTAAGTTACAAGGTCAGCTTCCAAATCCACCGTCGGTGGGATAGGTGAAGATAAAGACTTCTTGTAGCGTAGTGGCCGTAGGGGCGGTGTGAGTTAGAGGCTCGCTATATCTTTGGCAACGGCATACAACAAGTGGAAGAAATATTGTATCATTCTTATTTTGTAATCAAAACAAAATTTTCGATGTCCAGAAAGGATATGTGATCATATGTGTATTAAAATCGCAAAAATCGGCATTATAATAAATATTACATTCCGATCCCATAAAGCTCTAAAATCAGCTGGCATACATTTACTTGGTTTATTAATCATTTCGGATGCGCAATCCCACCGGCGCCGCGGACGTTCGGTTATGACGCAGACGATTGCGGGTTCGAATCCTGAGTCGGCCAGCTAGCGACTGGAAAAGTCTCTTTGTCAAGCCAGCAGTAAATAGTAGCTTTTTCAAATCAGGAAAGGATAACGCAGCGAAAGGAAAATGATGGGTTCCGCCTTTCATATGTGTGTCTGAAAAGTCGTGTGAGCCCTGAAAGCAGGGAGGGAACATGTAACCGGCCAACCTTAAATTGTTACACACATGAAACTCTGTCTGTGTGTCAGTCACCCTCTCTCTCTGTCTGTCAGTCTCTCTCTCTCTCTCTCTCTCTCTCTCTCATTAATTAATTTATGAATACACTTATGTTGATAAAATATCTTCAAACATACAGGGAAAAAAAGAACATTGCAATATCAGCAAAGGGCTTGAATAAACAATGACAACAACTCCGTTTTCCCCATGTTTGACGTTATTATTGATTGTCCTATGGGGCCGCCATATTGAAAATTACACTGACTAGGATGTATTTCGTGACGTTGCGTCCTTCGCGACGCACGTAATTAATTGCGCCAGTCATTTACGTATTCTTGACCTTAACTCTGCCATTGTCACCGTGGCTTCTTTCTCAGTGGGGGCCAATTGTTAAAGAATTTGCTCTAAAAGGAGCAAATTCTTTTCGTAAAGAGTAGACCCCAATTGGAATGGTTTCTTCATCCAAGGAAAACAGGAAGTCAAAAATGTTGTTTCCGTTTGTAACAGGGGATATTAGAGCAAGAGCACTTAATACAGTGAAAGAAACACTTCAGAGTCTGTACATGTAACAAGCCTTGACAGGGTTATTAAATCTGAATAACAATTTCCTTGTTTGCAGCAGGAAAGTTAATAATTTTAAAAGTACCATTTATTAGTGTTGACACTAGATTATAAGTTTCAAAAGCACTGTTCTGTGTTGAAATTCATTTCATTCCCAGTTTAAAAAAAAGTCCTATCATTCTCACTGCAAAATTATGTCCCCCAGCCGGATAGAGGGAGGAGGGACTGGGGCTGACATTGTTTCTTTTGTGGCTCCAGTTGCTTGGACTCAGCTTATCTCCTAAAGGGATTTAGAAATTTGACAGAATTTGCACAGGTATATTATTCTGACATGGAAAATAAGTGATTTGGGTTTTGGTGACCTTGACCCCATTTTCAAAAGGGCACAGGAGGTCTTGAGATGCATGTTGAAAATGGCTGTCTGCACTCTCCTGAACAAAATTTCTTACCAAACTAGGATGGAATTGTCAATGGGAGAAAGTGCAAAACCGATAAGGTTTTGGTGACCTTGAAACAATTTTCAGGGTCATAGGAGGTGGTAGAATGTTAAAAAAATGGCTTGTCTTCTATCTCTTGAACTAAATGTTGGGTTTAAACAAAACTAGCATTGAATCATCATCGGGAGAGGGTGCTTATCTTAGGTTTTGATGATCTTGAACACTTTTTCAAGGTCATAGGACTAAGGATTTTTTTTAAAAAAAGCTCTGCATCCTATCTCCTGAACATAATGTTAGATTCAAACAAAACTTATGATTTTATGTGCTTTTCAACAGTACATCAGGATGATGGGATGGTGATAATGAAAGGCTGTGTGCAATGGAACCCTGTTTATGGTAGGAAAGATTCTTGCCTCAAGCGGGGCTCGAACCCTGTCGGCTAGATCGGATGAGTCTGATTACCACAGACCACTACAGACTACCACAGACCACCACAGACCACCACAGACCTCAATAAAGATTATCATACACCCTCAAAAATAACATTTTAAAGAGAATATAAAAAAATACAAAATTTGACAAAATTTTAGAAAAGTGTTATGTTTTAATTTGGTGTTATATATTATGTACCACAGACTACCACAGACCTCGCCACAGACTACCACAGATCCCAATACAGATTAATATATTCAAAAATAACATTGTAAAGAACAGAATATAAAAAAGTATAAAATTTGACAATTTTTTTGGAAAATTTTGTGTTATATTTTATATACATATATATATAATGAGTAAGTGGACAGGATTAACAATAACATGATTTGCCCTGTCCTTAAAAAAGTTTTTGGATGCTTTAATTGGGCCTTTTTTTTTTTTTTACATTTCTTCAAAATGTTATTTTAGAGGGTGTATGATAATCTGCATTATTATCTATGGTAGTCTGTGGTGGTCTGTGGTATTTAGACTCACCAGCTAGATCGGTAGACCAGCACTTAACCCTTTGAGCTACTGGGGCTCCCGAAATCTAAGAAATGTTTACTTGACTGAACCCCCTGCCAGAACCAGTTCTCATTGCATCCCTGAATGGTCAGTATGGGTCAGCATCTAAATTTTACCATGTAGACTCTCAGATTGATGGTCTTGCTGATTCTACAATACATGTAACTTAATTACCTAACTGGTCCAACCTCTCTCTACAGTTCTGTATCGTAATACGTTTCAATCCCACTATACCCTAAAGTGCTTAAATATTGGGACACCTAAAACCATTAATTTTCCATTTGTTCCAAATAGAAAATTAATGTTTTTTAGGTGTCCTGATACTTAGACATATTAGTGTACAGCAAGTCATTGAATCTGCATACCATGTTTGAAGATTCTGACTTGAATAGTTCCGGATGAAATTGAAGCGCTAGCTTGAATACTGGCAGTTCTTGAGTAAACAGACACAAAATTTCAATGTTCAAAAATGAAAAGAAAAAAAAAGTCTCAGATGTGAGCTGGATTCTCATCACCACCGTAGACCAACCTGTCCATCTGTATACCAAGTTTGAAGATTCTAGCTGAATTATTGTCTCACCTGCGAAGCAGAGGGGAGACATATCTATTGCTTTTCCGGTGTCGGCGGCGGCGGCGGCGTAAACTTTTGTCAAGTTTTTGCGTTAGGTCATTTTCTCAGAAACTATAAGGGCTAGAGCCGTGAAACTTGATTCATGCATACATCTGGAAGAGTAGATCTCCAAGCCATCATCAATATTGAGTTTTGACCTACATTTCACGGTTGACTGACTTTGCAAGTTTTTGTCGAGTTTTCGCGTTTAGGTCTTTTTCTCAGAAACTATAAGGGCTAGAGCCATGAAACTTGGTTCATGCATACATCTGGAAGTGTAAATTTCAAAGCCATCATCGATATTGAGTCTTGACCTACATTTTATGGTTGACTGATTTTGCAATTTTTGGTCAAGTTTTTGCGTTCAGGTCTGTTTCTTAGAAATTATAAAGGCTAGAGCCATGAAACTTGGTTCATGCGTACAGCTGGAAGTCTAAATCTCAAAGCCATCATCAATATTGAGTCTTGACCTAGATTTTACGGTTGACTGACTTTGCAATTGTTTGTCAACTTTTTGCCTTTAGGTCTGTTTCTCAGAAACTGTAAGGGCTAGAGCCATGAAACTAGGGTCATGCATGGGTCATGCATTCATCTGGAAGAGAAGAGCTCAAAGTCATCATCAATATTGAGTCCTTTACCAACATTGCAACTTTGCAATTTTTTGTTGAAGTTTTTGTGTTTAGGTCTGTTTCTCAGAAGATATAAGGACTCGTGAGAGCCAAGAAACTTGGTTCTTGCATACATCTTTGCTGATTTAGCTCTGTTTTGTGACAAAGCGCCAACAGGCGAGACACCGCATTCCGTGGAATTCTTGTATTTGAGAAAGCTGACACAGAATTTTAATGTTCCAAACTGGAAAAAGAAAGAGAAAATAAAGGAAAGAACAAGAGCAATGAACCTGATTCTTAGTCCCAAGATACAACAACTTGGTGTCCACGTGTACACCAAGCTTAACCCATTCCATGCGGGATACCCGTTTTAGGGTATCTGGGCAAACAGTTTGGATCCAGATCAGGCCCCACAAGGCACAAACATGGAGCCTGATCTGAGATCCAAACTGTTTGCTGCCTAGACATCATTTCTACAAGAGTTAAGTTAGACCAATATTGACAAAATATTCTTGATTTTTGATGCAGACAATTTCAGCAGACGACAAAAAATGCCCAGAATGCAATGGATTAACTATTCTAACTTTAACATTCAAGAAGGGCAGTTGTCAGTTACTGGCAAAAATATGTGCACTTAGTACTGGTTAACCGCTTAGGAGGTCTAAGCCTGCCCAGGAATAGTGTGGTTAGGTTAACTGACCGTCCCGACATGACCTTAGTTGTTTACCGTGGACGTTAAGCATCAAATCAACCAACTAACTTGAACAGTTCCTGACAAAACTGGGACACAAAGTCTCAGTCCCAAGATACAGCAGCTCATCTATTTTTCCAAGTGTGAAGATCCTAGCTCAAGCACTTGCTGAGAAAAGTGACAAACTTTCAAATTATAAAGACTGTAAAACACTGCCTGCTATCATATTCCTGACCCTGTAAAGGACAGCCCAGCAGGCACATGACGTCGATGCGACGTGATGACGTCGCATCGACGTCAATACGATGTTATGTGCCGGATGGGAGGTCACTGAAGGGAGAAGTCATGAGGTAAGAGTTGAATAAATTCAAAGGTATTGAATGCACTACCTGTGCATCATGATGCTAATCATTTTATATTCGTAAAAATACTAAGTGTATTTATATACAGTAGAACTTTAAGATGGCTTTTTAACCCTGCCTGGCTAGAACTAGGTCCTGGGTCCCAAGAGGTCAATTTATATAGTAACTGACCCTGGATGACTAGAACTTATTTTCATGGTCCCAAGCCTGTTCAGGCCACTGAAGTTCTGTACATCTCTTGCTCTTAGGCATATACTGCTTTGTTTTAACTTGGGCAAATCCTATTACCCTATAAAAGTGGCCTGGCTCTGTTCATTGTATACATATGTTGCATGAAACAATTCTATGTCCTTGACATATTACAGAAAAATATTCATAAATGTCTTTTAAAATATTATGCTGCAATTATTGGCTGTAACTATATGCATAAATTTACTTAACGTTGCACCTTAGAGCAAATTATTTGTTTGTATTTAAAAAACTTGACAAAAGTATGTTGTTTGGTTTTTTTTGTGTTGTCTTTAATCAAATATTCCAACTTATGTAAGAACTTTATGATATACCTTAAAGAATATTATAAGTAGGCACTTAAATATACTGAAAAGGCTGTAATGTTTTGAAGTCGCATTTTTACGCCCCAGTGTAACAACTTAGTGACATACCTTATAGACAGTTATAAATTTTCACTTAAAAATGGTTAAAACCATGGCACTTTAAATCGCTTTTACGCACATGCGTAAAAGCTTAGTGACATACCTTATTATACCCCCGACATACGAAGTATGTCAGGGGGTATATAGTTTTTGTCATTCCGTCCGTTTGTCCGTCCGTTCGTTCGTTCGTCCGTCCGTTCGTCAACTTTACGTCAAAGTTTTGCGTTAAACCTGTTTTGATTGCTCATATCTCTGTTACTACTTATCAGATTCTTTCCATATTTGGTTTATGATATCTCTGTAGCATTGCCTTTGATGTAAAATGTCTAAGCCCCTGGGTTGGGCCCCAGGGTGGGGCCAAGGGTCAGTAATTAGGACTTAGGCATTTTCATTATGTCAAAGTTTTGCGTTATACCTTTTTGATTCCTCATATCTCTGTAACTGCATTGAAGATTTCCTCCATATTTGGTTTGTGATATATCTATAGCATTACTTTGGATCTGAAGCTGCAGGGTCAGGCTCATGGGTGGGGCCTGGGGTCAATAACTAGGACTTAGCCATTTGTTGTATAGTTTCGGATTGTAGCTCTATAAATATACTTGAATGGAGCTTAATAATACATGACTATCGCTTCAGCCAAGATCAGATGCAATTTTGTGTTTCACAAAAGGTGATTTTTCAAGGGTTTCTGAATGACTTAATTCTTTTATTTCTGAAATCTACAGATGTTGCAGTTTTAGAAAATGTAAATTCCACATATAACATTTTATACTCTGGTATTTATTTTTGTTAGAAATGCTGTCCTTGACTCATAAAAAGAACACAGACTCCATTTTTTTATATTTTCATTTTCAACTTAAAACAAGAACAAATTTTAATAATTTATTATGAATAACAACAACATACTAAACGTGAAAATTTTATGTGGGAAAAAGCTAAAAATACTATTGTTTTCCTTTTTTTTAATGTTTCATCATCTGAAAATGTTTTCATAATTAGGGGATATACCTTGTATTGTTTTGTCCAGTTTCTCTGTGGGTCACCTGATTTTCCAATGATTTACAATTTTGAAAACTTAAGTCAATGGCTTTCAGGTGGTGTGCCATTTATGTATGTTTGCAAAATGAAATGCAAGATAAATGCGAGGAAACAAGTGTGTCCAAGTCAACTTAAAATATCTACGGACAGGACACTTTTGATTTGTACATGAAACACTGCAAAATATGTATACTTAAATGATAAAACTGCTGTAGAATAGAATAGTAAGTGAAAAGTCAATAATATTTACTTCATATAGTCACCAAAACACCTGTCTGTTGAATATGAAAAATAAATCACAATATTGTGTTTTGTTATATCTTGGTATGTGTTTGAACTCACTTTTCCTTTAATAGGAAGAAAATAGAACAACAATACCAACAGGAAATACTGTACCTAATGTCAAAAACATTACAAACTGACCAAAAAAAACACTGGTCAAAATACACTGAAAATTGACGCAATAACACAGATAATTATTTCTGATTCCACAGCGTGTCTACGGACGAGACATATTTCAACTAAAAAGTATAATTGCAAGAATTCTGTGGATTTCATTGTTTAACTTTAAACTGGGTTTAATAAATTTATAATGCCAAAACACTCATAAAATGTGAACATTAAAGTGAATAAATAATTTCTAACAATACAGTATGTCTATGTCGGCCCTTTTGGGTTTTTACCTATGTAATGCAGATATCTGAATTTCAAATACAGATATCTCTACTGCTAAATACAGACATCTGTCTTTTTGTATTTGTATATATTTCTCATTGAAATGCAGATTTCTGTAATCGACATAGAGATATCTCAAACTGAAAAATGCAGATATCTGTATTTTTTATCATAATATATAGATATCTTTATTTTAGAGATATCTCTTACTTTGCTGAAATTCAGATATCTGCATTTGAAATACAGAGATCTGTAATTGACTTGCAGATATCTGTATTTGAAATTCAGTTAAATATATATCTGAATATCTTTACCAAAACAGATATCTGAATTTTAAATACAGATATCTGCATTTCAGTGAAAGATTTCTGTCTTAATTGTCAAAATAGATAAATCTTCATTTACTGCACTGTACATAAATGATCCTATCTTATGTCCAGTTCTATTGAAAAGCCAGGCCAAATATAATGGACCCGGTAGCTAAGCTAGATGGAAGTTCGACTGGCAATGAGGACGCTGGTTCGATCCCACTCCAGTCCCGCAACTAGGAAAGTTTGTCCCTACCACTTATTTAAGTAGAACAGGTGTCAGTGAATGGTGGAATAATGTGCATGCCCAGGGAAAGTGTGGTAAGTAGGCCTCTTACCATAATTGTGATGACCATAGATGTAGCTGTTTTACTGGGATGTTAAACACTTAGAAAACAAACCAACAGGGTCCGATAGCTCATTTGGCTGTGTGTTTGACCGTTTATCAGGAGGAAGCGAGTTTTATCCTGCTCCAGTCCGGCAACTTCAAACACGTCAAAACCCAGCGCAAGGGAGTATTGATTATTTGTTGAAATTAAATTAGAAATAATCAGGTTAATATATAGAGATATTTGCATTTAAAAGATAATGATTGATATCTGTATTTTAATTAGAGATATCTGTTTTTTGATAAGACACATCTGTATTTCAAATACAGATATCTGAGTTTCTAAAAATGCTGATATCTCTGATATAAACTAGAAAATTGTGTCTGTAAGACACTAATGATGCCCCCGTGCAGCACCTGTCACATGATGTGTATATCCATGAAGCACCTACAAAGAATCCATTGAAAACATATCCTAACATGTAAAAAATTGCCTAAAATGACTAAGTTAAAAAGGCTGTGATTCTGTCAAAATTAATTCTAGATCTATCAAAATGCCTCATGCATATCTTCAAATATGTCCACAATATGTAGACAAGGTTTGAAAAAAATCCATTGAAAACTGTGGAGCAAGTTGATAACACAAACTCCATACTCTACAATGCAAAAATTTCCCTAGAATGACTAAGTTCAAAAGGCCATAATTCTGTCAAAATTAATTCTAGGTCCAACAAAAACCCACATGCACATCTTCAATACATTCACAGCATGTATGAAAGGTTTGAAAAAGATACACTGAAAACTGTGAGAGGAGTTGATTACACAAACTATAGATACCCAACAATGCAAAAATTTGCCTAAAATGACTAAGTTCAAAAGGCCGTAATTTTGTCAAAATTAATTCTAGGTCCAACAAAAACCAACATGCACATCTTCAATACATTCACAGCATGTATGTAAGGTTTGAAAAAGATCCATTGAAAACTGTGAGAGGAGTTGATTACACAAACTCTATACCCTCCAATGCAAAAATTTGCCTAAAATGACTAAGTTCAAAAGGCCGTAATTCTGTCAAAATTAATTCTAGGGCCAACAAAAACCCACATGCACATCTTAAATATGTCCAAAACATGTATGCAAAGTTTGAAAAAGATCCATTGAAAACTGTGGGAGGAGTTGATTACACAAACTCTATACCCTACAATACAAAAATTTGCCTAAAATGACTAAGTTCAAAAGACCGTAATTCTGTCAAAATTAATTTTAGCTCCATCAAAATCCACATGCACATCTTCAATATGTCCACAACATGTTTGCAAAGTTTGAAAAAGATCCATTGAAAACCGTGGGAGGAGTTGATTACACAAACTCTGTACTATAAAGCGTGACGAACGGACGGACGGACAGACAGGGGCAAATCTTAATGCCCCCTGACTATCGTCACGGGGGCTTAAAAAGAGATATCTACAGATGTCTGTAATTTAGATGCAGATGTCTCTAATTCAAATTCAGATATCTCTATTTGATAATCAAGTATAGATATCTGCATTTCAAATTCAGATATCTGTATCTGAAATACAGATTCTGCATTGAAATGTAGATATCTGTATGTAAATGGAGATATCTGCATTTTAAATGTAGATATCTTTATTAAATGGGTATAAACTCAAAGGGGCAGCCATACATGTCTATGGACAAGACATATTTGAGACAACGTTTGTAATTATCATAACAGGGACAGCTGTTTGAGTGAATAGAAATAAAAATTTAAGCCTCTGCTGCAGAGGTTTGGATGGTATCAAATTTTTTCGAAATGTTTAGCAGCAGACGACATAAGAGGAAAGGGGAGAAATTTAACTTGAATTAGATAAAATCTAGATACAGGAAACCTATCCTCAACCAATTAATCCAGCCTTTAATGGCTCACCTACCTAGCAAGAATTGAGATATCTTTTACCGAAGAATTAGACACTTCCATATAAATATTACAAATGACCTTTAAAATCCGGTGTAGACAAGATTCTTCACATCATGGTATAATTTAACAAATGAGAGGCTGAATATAAATGGCTTATGTGGGGGATATGATGGTGGATTATAAGGTGGGTAGGTATGTTTATATCATACTAGTTTACACATAAAGGTGCTGCTGCTGACATAAGGTCAAGGTCACGAACTTTGAATTATGTACATGTATGACAATAACATTGAGCTTAATAATACATGACTATGTTTATATCATACTAGTTTACACATATAGGTGCTGCTGCTGACATAAGGTCAAGGTCACGAACTTTGAATTATGTACATGTATGACAATAACATTGCAGTTTTGTGGTAAAGGATGCTTTCATTAGGCGGTGGCACTGGTCGGGGGTATACGTGAGCCCCTGCTCACTTGCTCTAGTTTGTAATCATAAGTAGAGCAGTTTTAAGCAGCTGCTTAAATGTCCAAATAAGCCATGTCACAAAGCACTTTTAAGCAGGAGCTTAAATGGCTGTTCCAAGACCGAAGTCTGTATATAAAAACTGTGCAAAATACAACAGGAGAACCTAAGTGTCTATGTTCAAAAAAAAATGTAGGCCATATGGATAAATGCTTTCAGTTGTTCTTGCCCAAATACATTTGTGTAGCAAGTTCGAAGCCTCTATCCCATTTGGCTACTTATAAACTGAGCTAAACGCAACTGGTGAACCGAAATTTTAATGTTTAATGATCCATGAAATATAGGTCTTGGACCAAAATGCATCTGTGCATTCAGTTGATCTTCCCCAGCTGTTCTTTTGTAGCAAGTTTGAAGACTCTGTCCCTTTTGGTTACTGGGCTAAACGTAACTGGTGAACTAAACTTGCCTATGTTCAATGAGCCATGAAATATATAGGACATGGCCTAGTAAGCATCTCTGCATTCATGTATAATTTATGAGTTTTAATGTCTTCTTTTCGTCCATCAAAAGAAAATTTCATGAAACTTTAAAACAATAGCCTAACTCCCCACCCCCACTCCCGTCCCGGTTTCAATGTGGATCCGATTGGCGTCGGTGTCCGTGTCGGCACGGGCATGACAATTACTACCCACTAGATTTCTTGATGAAGTGAATGGAATTTTACCAAATCTGCATGGTTATATATTGAGACAAGCCAAAGAGTTGAATTTGAGCCCATTTTTACAGCTAGGAGGTCATAAACTGTTAAATGTTCTGCGTCGGTATGACAGTTTCTTGCACCCACGATATCTCTTTAATCAATAGGTGGAATTGCACCAAACATGCATAGATACATTAATGAGACAAGCTAAAGAGCTGATTAGATTTTGGTAACATTGAGTTAATTAATTTTCACTATGAATGAGATATCTCGTGAGCCATGGGCTTGACTGCCACAAACTTGCATAGATATACCATTTTAACATTCCCAGGAGGTTATTATATTTTGTTGACCTTGACACTTCTAGAAAATGATAGCACTGAACACCTAGGTGTTACAGTAGGCCTACCTTTCGATCTGCAATGGGATTCTGAATATTGGAAATGTTTGCACAAATGCAAACAGAACACTTGGCTTCCTTAAAAGAAACCTCTATGCATGCCATAAGAATGTTAATTAAGGAGAGTGATACAAAAAACTTTTGGGAAAAAAAAAATGACCGAGTTATGCTGCTTTTTCGACTTTCTACGTTGTCGGCCTGTGGGGGCATTGTGAGCAGGATATCTCGAGAATCCTTGATGCTTGGATCTTGTTGTTTAGCAGGAAGACATTGCCCAAGGTGTAGATGATCTGATTACATTTTGAGTTTTTGACCGAGTTGTGCCCCTTTTCCGCTTGGTGCATTGTAGGCATTGGAGCCTTGTGGGCGGGATGTCTCGAGAACCCCTGGTGCTAGGATCATGATTTTTTGCAGGAAGACATTGTCCAAGGTGTGGATGACTGATTAAGTCTTGGAAAACATTGGTATATTTTGAACTGAGTTGTGCCCCTTTTTCCGACATAGGCATTATGTATAGGAACAGGTTTGTGAACAAAATATCTGAAGAACTGCATAAGCTAGGATCCTTCTTATATGTGGCATGCAGGTTTGGATCAATATGTAGATTACCTGGTTGCCATGTTTCTGTATATACTGTACGACTTTTTAAATAAAGATTCTGTATCTGTAACTGTTCAAGGTGGAATTGCGTCCGGTCCTGGAATATCCGAGCACAGTTTGGGGCGTTCATTGTGTACGAATGTCATCCAATAAGTCCTGCAAACGACCAAGTTGCGGACAAATGGTAATTAAAAACGAGTCAGGTAGTTCACATTCCTACACTGCATCTTCCCTTCTTTCCAGTCAACGATTTCCAGAATCGTCATGATCTTGCAAATGGCGTTGCTAGGCAACTGAAGAATACTACCATAATAGGTGCGGCGGTGGCTTCTAGTTGTCTGTTTAAGATCCCTTAGCTTAGTTCAGAACGCTTGTTAATTTCTGAAAATTGCTGGGGGATACGGAAAATGATACTGAAGTATGTACATGGTACCAAGGTTTACATATTGCCGTCAGCCAAGATATCATTATTGTTCCAAGGAAGATCACCATGTTTTTCGGGCAGCTAAAATATCATATGAAACGAATGTATGAAGAAGTGGCTTTCACAGCAAATAAAGTATTTCCTAAACTGCCATTAATTTGTTATCAAATAATAGTCCCGAGATGCTGAAATGTAGATATTAAAGAAAATATAAGCTTCGAGCCTTGTGTAATATCGTTTGCAGCCTTTAGAAACCAGAGGCAAACGTCCAAAACTAGAATTTTGCTAAAATTTTGTAATATTCTCTTGTTGCCTAGTGACAACATTTGTTTGGAAATGTGAAATAATAACTGTCTCTTATCTGAGTTCTTAAATATAAGGCGATTACTTTTAAACATGAATTCTTGAAATCTTAAAGAATTATCAACATTTATGCAGGAATTTTCTTCCCTTCACCTCTTGCAAAAGACGTCGTGTTTGTGCAGTTTCACCGCCGGTATCCCTTACACCTTTGAATTTAAAACCCTCCCATTTCTAAGAAAGGAATGTCACATGTATGATTTTTAGCACATATGTGTATTATATACGTAAGCTGTTTATGGTATAATTTGATTACCCTACCTCAATTAATAAAGTAGAAATGACAGCGTTTGCAAGACTTCTTGGATGACCCTCGTAGTTCTTCAGGGATTGCCAGGGAAGCTTCAAAATCAGGCTTGGGAGCCTGAGAGATATCCTTAAGGAGATTAATTAGATGTCTTTCAAACAGAGAAGAAAGGAGAACAGACGTATACTTCTTTATAATGGTCTAGAAGGTAAGGCGGCTATTCTAACAAAAGACCACATTCCCACTTACAGGAATAGCCGAACTCATCAATTTTAAGCATTCCAAAAGCCTTATTTATGCTAGGACTGAGACTTTTAAGTCTATCTTTATTCCATGAAAGTACTGACTTCTTTGCCTTTCTCTGCTGACCCTTCCCACTCCCCTCCCCCTCCAGCCACCTCCTCCCCGCCCCACCCCCTCCCCTCCCCCACCACACACACACACACACCACCACCACCACCACCAGAGTGGGACTGTTCACCAGTCTAGTCTCCTAGCATAAACACTATACAGGCATATATAAATACTATACCTTACATCCATAAAAACATACTGTACATACGTACATACATGAATACGTTCGCTTCTAATTAAAAGGTAGGTGCATCATGCATTGTTGTTCTCCTGTCTAGCACTAGTGGCACGACCGTCATGCGGCTAGTCTCCATGGCTTCCGGAAGTAAATTTAGGAAACAAAACAAATTCCCTGTCACTTACTTTCGTTTTAAACATAACCTGTCTCAAGAATTTTGAAATGGTATTGCGTCTTCTTTCAGAGTTGTTTAAATTGCTTGTCTGATCGTAGTCAACATCAACCGTAGATCTAAAATTAGCGAAGTAACGTAGGAGTATGATGATTAATGAAAAATTTCTTGCTATTTTTAGCCTGTGTATTTTGGGTATTTTCTGTTATGAATAAGTGATATTTCTATTCACACTAAAAGCTGTTTTAGGACATACTATGAGGATAAATAAGAATATGAATTAGTGATTTTTCTGTTCACAGTTGACAGGTGAAAAAAGACTTTTGAGGATATAAATGATATAATCTGAGGATAAATATTGGGCCACATCATTTTATATTTCTTGTTTGTACTGATTTTGACATTTGTGTTTCTTTTGTAAGTGAGCCCTGCTGACCTAGCGATGCAGGATTCGAAACCTGCTTGAGACAAAAATCTTTCAACCCTAAACACGATTATGTTGCACACTGCCTTTCGTTATCGTCCTCCCATCATTTTGAAATGACTGAAATACTGTTGAAAAGGACAAAAAATCGCTAATCCATCCATCTTCCTCAAGTTTTGGTCTTTGACTCTGACTCTTTTCATTAGCCTCTCATTTCTTTCCAGTAAGTACAGCACTGAGCAGTCATAATTCACAGCAGGTCAAACCTATTTTTAAGTTTTTACACAGAAGATATTGAGTGATTGGGTTTAATCATTGGTGATGAGGTCCCTCAGTTTCGCCAGCCTTTTTTTTTTTTTTTTTTTTTCTTTTTTTTGGTAATTTGGTCAAATATTACCTGTTCAGTTCTACCTTGATCATTTGTGATTGCAGATGTCATATACAAAGTTGTCAGCAATACAATGGTGAAGAAGTTCACAGCTTGACAAAGAGAACAGCAGTAGACAGATCAGCACTGTTTTCACTTAGAACATAAGCTGCAGCTGTTCTGTCAACCCTCAACAGTTTGATAAAGAGGTCGGCAGTAGCCAGGTTGCCACTGAATTTACTTTGAAACTGATATATACATATGTCTACAGATGTAATATCTACTACTGACTTTACAAGAATGAAGCAGTAGACAGATCCACAGGTAGACTGTCACAGTGACTCCATAACAGGTGTGACATGAACAAGAGAGAGGTCCGCAGTAGACAAGTAGGCACTGAAGTCGCCTTGAAACTGATATGTATACACCTTTTCAGACAGCCACTGACCTGTTCATCTAAATATGTCTACTGCCGACCTGTCCAACTCTCTACCTATAAGCTTTCATATGTCTACCCCTGACCTGTCCACCTAACTATGTCTAGTACTGCTGACCTGTCTACTGCTAAACTGCCCACCTAAATATGTGTACTGCCAACCTTTCCACTGCTGACCTGTCCACCTAAATATGTGTACTACCAAGCTGTTTTCGTATTATGTCAATTGCTGAAGTTCCATATAACCTGTTTGTTGTGTATCATCAACAGAAAAAAAATCTGAAATAATCTATTAATGCATGGACTGGCTCATTCATGATGCCAGATGGGGTGGGCCTCTGCAGCCTAGTGGATGACAGCACTGCCTTAAATATTACATCTGTCACTGCTGTGGGTTTGAGCTTGTTCATGCAGCTCACAAGTGAGAAAGCCACATTCTGCTTGTGGAAGGTCCAGTGGTTTCTCCCCGGGAGCTCCAGACTTTGCCCACCTCTGTTTAACCCTTAAAGTGCCAAAAATTAAAATTGTTGTGACGTAGCATCAGTCAAACGTTATGTGGACCAATCAAGATGTTTGTTTGACTTAGATGTCGCTTGACGACTACATCACATTATCAGTTGTTATTCATCAGTGTATGAAGCTAGTTCATCTAGAGAAGTCAGTGGCAAGTGTAAATATTAAAAGGACGGGTTACACTTTAGCCGTTTTTGTGCCCACTACCGATCTTGATAAAATTTATGTTGATAAAAGCTTGACATTTGGCAGTTTATATAAGCACATTTTTAAATTTGCGGTTTCATAAATAATCACGTGACTTCCGGTTTATTGCATATGGGGTGCTGAATAGGGTACACTAGCTACCTGCGGTTTTCCGATATAGTCAGCAATTCCGCTGACATATCAGCCCTCCAAACTGACAGATATAATACTTTTGGTTCTTATCAACAGTCCAAAAGAGATATTTCCGCTAAAAACAACTAGTAAGGAGAAATTTTATTTGAATTTTTACGAAACCTCAGAACAGTAGATTTTACACAACACAATAATAAGCGTGTAAAGCGTTTGTTTTTGTGAAAATAATGAAACAAATGAACAGGAAGTCGATTATAACCGACCGATATAGTTAAGCAAATGTATTCTTGTCGAAACGCTTTGCACGCTTGTGCCCTGGCAAGTGCGTAAACGGTCATTAACCTTCTTTTCTTAAGCATTATTCACTATTTAAACATTTAATGAAAGCTTCGTCATATCAAATATTAATAAACACGTATGAAATATTACGTATTTATGGATGCTACACAGGTACAGATGTTTAAAATATTAGACAAAATCAGTGAACCAAGAAATTAAGGTCACAGGGACCTACGTGTGGTACCAAATGAGACGAACTGCGCTGAAGTGATTTACTATTCCAAGTCCGAGGAAGATTCACTTAAATATTAGTTCGAAATAAAACATTTATTCAATGGATCCTGAAATACAAGTCACAATGACCTACAAATAGTATGACGTCATCTGCAATGTCTGACTGAACCATTGTCTCTAGTATGATGCATATATAATGTTGAATATATAAGAAAAGAACAGTGAACTTTTAAATATATGTCACAGTAACCTAACAGTATGAGGATTTTTTTTCATCGTTTGACTGGCCAACTATTTGTTATTATGTTGCAATTCCAAAAACTGTGTTGAGAAATAAGTGAAAATCCTGGTCCATGCATAAAGTTTAAAGACTCAGTGTGCATGGATGCTTTGCAGTTCCTACATTTAATGGATATGATCTGATCGAATATCAGCACTCTTACCTCAATGCAAAGATATCAAAAGAGGTAAGGAAAAAGCTCATCCAAGTAACTTTTCATATAACGTTAGTGGACCAAAGTTCAAGGTCGCAGAATTTTACAATGCATCAGCTTCAGGCAGAGGAATACATCATCTGACCACGTCGCAACATTATAACATCAGAGGTTATATCACAGCTTGATGATGAAGGACATGCAGTCTAACGCCTTACATACGCATGTTACGCCATACCGCTCCCCCCCCCCCCCCCCCTCCGACACCCCCCCCCCCCACACACACACACACACACACAAACGGAATCCTTGGTAGGGGCATTACGAACACATGCTACATAGATGAACACTTTGAGAAAGATGTGTTGTGTCTAATAATGCCTCTATTTTCTATCAGTTACAAAATATACTGCTGCGATTTTGATATAAATCCTTTAGTCCTAGTGTTGGATACATGAAAATTTACCCAAAAAGTTTATTTTTCGTTTACTCCTACCCTCGTAACCACTGTTATATAACCCGATTATGATGAATATGTATATGAGGAATAATTACATGTATATATAAAAATTGTAGTGGTTACGAGGGTAGGATGAAGTGAAATTTGGATGCATAGTGGACGTTGGTAGTTCAAATTCCCATAGGCTCAATGTTAAATGTTGCAGACAGTATATGTATTCAACCGCAAAATTAACCTAAAAGGCTTTAAAATACGGGAAAATGAAATCGTACAGAATAAACTAGAAACATATAGCTAACATTTCTGTATGTTTTTGTGGTTATCTGCCTACCTTCGAAAATCGGCCTTTTCAGTGAGCACATTGCAATAGTAAAGTGTAACTCGTCCTTTAGTGAAGTAAAAAGTCTTTGCTTATATTTCCATTTGTCATTTAAAATGGAAACATTGCCTGTCGCCAATGGAAAACAAAAATTATTAATGGAAGAAAAAAGTTTTTCCTGTGAGCTTAAAGGTTATCTTGTATTTTTGAAAACAGGAGAAGTTTTCCCATTTGTATGGGACATAATGTTATTTCTGGCTATGTGAAGTCTAATGATATTTTTTAACAGTTATAGTTTCCTGTTTTCCCGTCCAGAGCAATCTCAAAAATCTAGATCTGTCTTATAAGATAGCTCTAGAGTTTTGGGATTGTTTTGAAAGGGAAAACTCATCTCATAGCAGAATTTCATAGGACTGATTTAGATACTGTATTAACAGGCCTCATACTTTTCAGGCTTTTGCTGGATTTCAGGCTTTCATTTCTTGAATTTTACTTGATTCCAGGCTTTGATTTTTAAGTTTTCAGTGTTTTTCTGCCTAAAAAGGGCTATTTCAGGCTGCGAAAGCAGGCATTTCAGGCTTGGAAAAGCTTTGTCAGTATGAGGCCTGATTAATCCAAATAAACACCCCTACTGTAATAAACGTTCCCTTTCTCTTTCCGAAATTAATGTTATATTAACTAGCATGAATTGCTGTTTGCTTCTCTGGATGATGTAGCTCTTTGAAATAGGGTCCACTCTTAAAAGAAAGAATTTGCTCCTAGAGGAGCAAATTCTTTCCTTTAAGAGTTGACCCCAACTGAGAAGAGAGGCAAAAATAGTAGAGTTGTTTCATCTGAAAGTACCATTATACCTATTCACCTTATTAGAGGTATTTTGGCAGTGGCTGAGGTACTACTCTGTAGGCTCTAAGTAATGCTCACCTTTCGTAAAATGCAAAGCTCCTGGGCGTTTAATAGGATTAGTACAGTGTGGGGGGTCTTTCTAGAGAGGGAAAAAGCTTATAGGCAATTAAATATGGTAATTTTGATTTTATTCACATTTCAGTTATTATGATGAATGATGACTGCCTTACAAGTGATGACTTGTTCAAATCTGGATCAACAAATGGCTTCAGTGATTTTGCAGGTGGCATATCAGACCTCCATAATGGTAACCTAGCTGGGTATATTACTGAACAAAGACTGCATCCATTGAGTGAAAGAATTCAAGAGGAAAATGAAACACAGGTGAAAGATATAGATACAATTGACAGTCTCACAGAAAGACTTGATAGTTTGACACTGAGCACTGATGGTGATGACTATACAGATATTCATACACAGAATGGTGTTCATGACGAGCTAGAAACAGATGCTGCTGGTACTCAAGAACTTGGTGGAACTGAATATAGGGAAATATATGAAAACAACAGGGAAGATTCTGGACTTAAGCAACCAGATTTGCCAATAGGTGATCTAATATTAGATCATCAAACTGGAAATCCAAAAGGCTCACAGCCTCTTAAGCAAGTTTCCAGTTTAGAAAATAGAGTAAACAGTATTCATGAAAAAGCCAGCCATTTCAGAGGTTTAAGTACTAGACTTACTTCACAAAATGTAGGTAATCAAGAGGATCCTCTTGCTCAAGACACTAGTTCAAGATTTCAACCCAGAACACCAGTATACAATATGGCAGATTCAAGTCAGCCACCTCAACACCAGGTTGCTCCTTGTGAGAATGGGGGTGGTGCTAGATCAAAAGTTAGAGATTTAGATAATGACAAACCTAAAACAAAGAAACAGGGGAAACTAGGCAGTGCAACCAATGATCATATTCCAGACCCACCTTTCAAATTGCAACAGAAAAAGTATGATAATGACGTAGAAGACAGTGAAAAGAGCAATGTGCCAGCAGGGGCCTATAAAGGTGAGCTTGCATCTGTGCAGAGTAGGCAAGGCACTGAGAATTCGGCTTTTCCTATTGAATATTTAAACCCCTATAGTAATCCAAAGACAATAAAGACAATAAAACCAGGAGGAAGAAGTAGCCCAGAATATTTTAAAGCCTCTGTTCAAGTGAGTGGTAATGTAACTCAAGTAGTAAGACCTAAGGTTTATGGGAAAACCTCAGAAAGTAAGTCAGCTGTCAGAGGTATCAGACACAATAATAGTGATCCCCAGATACACAGTAAAGAGAGAGAGGTCACAAACAGAAATAGTGCAGATATATCTTCTTTTGCTTTAAACTTAGGAGATATTAGTGCTGATGATAGAAATGCATTCTCTGATGAAACTCTTAAATCAAGGGTTCAACAGACTCCTTTTGATCATGGTTTAAATTCTGCTGCTAAGAAGGATCATAAGAATGAAACTGCCACAAAACAAGTTGTCAGACCGAAAGAGGGACATAGTTCTGATACAAATGCAAAAGCTGTTGAATCAACTGGTGTATTTAAACCAGTTGAAAGAAGTAAAGAAATTAAACCTAAAGACATGCTTAATATGGACCTACGTAGTACTATGCAGGCAACAGAGTCTAACAGTCCACCACAGATAGAATACATAAATAACTTAGATACTTGCAAGACAAAAAAAATTAAAAATAAAGATATGAAGAACACTAACAAGAGTAGAAACGCAGAAAGATATCCAAACAGTAATCTTGCTAATACAGATTGCTCAAGTATTGGTAATGTTGGTTCAGGGCAAGATAACCAACAAAAGCCATATGAAAACCTTGAATCTGTTATTGATTTGCAACATGTTAATAAGAGTAATGTACCAAACTCTGCTAACTTTGTTGACAGACTAAATCAAGGCAACAGTTCTAATGCAGAAACACATCCTATAATAGTGCCCTATGAAACTCAGACAAACCCTTTTACAGTTGTTCCAAGTTTTGATGAAAGTTTGTCATCTATTAACTTGTTTGGTGATGGAACAGAAATGAATGATCATGCTTTTGCTAAGATGCTTCAGGAAAAATATGATAAAGAGCATGAAGAAATATGTCAAAGAAATCGTTTTGATCTTCCTCCAGAAAGACTCCTGTTACCAAACCATCTGCCAAACTCAAATGTGGTGGATAGTGAGACTAGTGATCCCAATTTATTTGGTGAAATTTTACAACCAGATTCTTTGTTGAATGATCATTCACTTGAACTAGACAGTGATTCATTTAATCTATTTGGTACATCAGAACCAGAAAATCGCCATGATGTTGGTCAGTATTGTCCAGAACTTGGCCGAGAATTGACCCCTGGAGGTAGTGAAAATGAACATTCTATTGATGAATATCTTGAAGAACAGGAACCAGATGACAGAGTCAGTCCAAGATATGAAACTGAGCATCACAGGGAAGTGGTAGCTCCTGAAACACATGACTCCGAGCCACAAGAAAGGACCGATGAGGATTATGCACGCAGCCTACAAAGACAGATAGAGTTAGAAGAGCGGGAGGAAATTGAAGAGATGGTGAGGCGGATGGAGGTATGAAGTATAAGTTTGGACATACTGTATTTGTATTTACCAAAATGTGCGTATATATTGGGACAAATGGAAAATTCATTATTTTAGGTGTCCCTGTACTTAAGCACATTAGGGTATGCAGTGCTCCAGATAAGAAGGGGTAACAAGAATAATTGAGGGATAATTTTCCATATTTTTACATAAAAAAAACATGTTGTGAACTGTCATTAGAACCATCTTGTTGAGACAGTGCTAATGACGGGTCACAACATTATGATTTAGTTGAGAAATAAGAAAAATTATGCTTGAATTATTCTCAATACCCCCACTTATATGCGTCTGGAGCTCTGTTTATGTTCGCTGGACCAAAAGTTTGCAGTTCTGCTATTTTAGACATATTCATGGGTACTAAAGTTTATGGATTTGTAATGATTTCCTAATTTTTCTTTGTATTTCATCAAGTTTGCAGGTATTTAAGTTCACCATGAAAATCGTGAGCATTAATGCACCACAAACATTTGTACAAGTACAGTATCTGCATGGCCAGAACCCCAGATAATATAAGTAATTCTAAGAAAATTTTAACCCTTAAAGTGCCAAAACAGCAGACAAAAGAAAAGAGTTTATCATGCATCTGCTGCAAAATTCACCTGATATCTGGGGTATGATAACATGATGTGATATCATGTCACTTTAGAACTGCGCTTGCCCCAGTCTTATCAGACGATTCCTTTAGAAGTGATCTCTGAAGACGGTTGGCTACATACTAACTTGGCCGTGATAACAATGTTCTATTGATTAAATGACGTCACAGACTTACGTCATAAGGCATTTGCGCCATCAGCAAGTTCGAACAAAATTGCGTTTGCTTTTCATTTGTTTGACTCTCTTTATGCCTTAAAATGTTCTAAAGATGCAAGATAAATAGAAAACCCTGTTTAGTTAGTGTCTTTTGATATCAAGTTTATCAGGCTCGACCAGAAAAATGTCGGACTGGCTCGGCAAGCCTCGCCATTCCTACGCTGTTTCTGGTCTCGTCTGATAAGCTTGATATCAAAAGACACTAACATGGTGTTCTGTATTTATCAACTAGGGTACTGTAGCTCCCATGCATTAGACAAGCCAAATTCTGGTGGGACAAATTTCAGCTGTAAAATCTCCCAGCCATTTTGTGCTTAATTGGCTAAGGACAAGTTGAATTTTAGCTCGCCTGAGCCATAGGCCGTCGTGCATCGTCAATAATTTGCTTTAAATGACATCTTCTCTGAAACCGCTAGGCCTAGGGCTTTGATATTTGGGATGAAGCATTGTCTAGTGGACCTCTACCAAGTTTGTTAAAATGGTGGCCCAAGGGTCCAAAATTGGGTTCGAAACCAAAATATACTTAAAAATCTTCTTCTCCAGAACTGCTTGGCTCAGATGCTTGAAATTTGGTATGTAGTATTGCCTAATGGTCCTCTACCAAGTTTGTTAAAATGGTTGCCCCAGGGTCCAAAATGGCCCCGGGGCAGGGGGTCTTGGGTTCAAAACTGAAATATACTTAAAAATCTTCTTCTCCAGAACTGCTTGGCTCAGATGCTTGAAATTTGGTATGTGGCATTGCCTAGTGGTCCTCTACCAAGTTTGTTCAAATGGTGGCCCCAGGGTTCAAAATGGCCCCGGAACAGGGAGTTCCAGGTTTGAACCATAGAAATACATAGAAAAATAATATTATTCAAAAATCTTCTCCTACAGAACTGTTTGGCTGGGCTGCTTGAAATTTGGTATGTAGCATTGCCTAGTGATCCTTTACCAAGTTTGTTCAAATGATGGCCTCAGGATCCAAAATGGCCACACCCTAGGGGGTGCTGAACCATAGAAATACATAGATAAATATTCAAATAGCTTCTTCTTCAGAACCCCAATGCTCAGATGCTTGAAATATAGTATGTAGCATTGCCTAATAGTCCTTTACCAAGTTTGTTCAAATGGTGGCCCCAGGGTCCAAAATGGCCCTGAGGCAGGGAGTCCCAGGTTTGAACCATAGAAATACATAGAATAATATTTAAAAATCTTCTCCTTCAGAACTGCTTGGCTCAGATGCTTGAAATTTAGTATGTAGCATTGCCTAGTGGAAATACAAGGGTTGATCCAGAAGTAATGTCACTGTGTCCATTGCGCGCTTGCTCATAATAGCGTTATTGTAAAAATTGTATCAAGACACACTGTAATTCAATTCTGATTAACAGAATAAATATAAAGTTGGAGTCTTTTCCCGTTCCAATTATATGAGCGTTCAGAGTATGCCACTGTCGCCATCGCGCCGCACGTTAGAATAACGTTAATTACATGAACATGATTTTCAAAGGCAAATCTGAATCAAAATCAAACTAACGCGCCAAATCAGATGAAAATTTGATACGATGACGAAATATATTCCTGCCACCCGCTGTTGAAACTTTAATATCGTCATTGCAGTTTGAAGTTCGCCAGGAAGTGCTAATGCTTGTAACTGCCAAATGAAAAAATGCTGACTTCTGACAAACGCGTCTGCAGATACATATGCGGTTTTACCACAAATTAGGAATATCGCCATTAGAAACTCTAGGCTGTTTAATTAGACATGCGGTTATATAACCATGATCAGGAGGCTTGTGTAAATGTGCAATCAGCACTGTAAGGGTGCAGATGAGTCGCTAGAGGATCGTCCGAATACCGGAAGATCTTTATGCGCAATGTCAGACAATAACGTCACTCTTGTGTGGACCCCGTATATGAAGATCGATGTTCTGCAATTCGAAGATTGTGTATATTCTTAAACATCAGCTGCGGGGCTGATCAAATAATATTTAAAGAAGAGACTAACATGGGTGAACAGACATTAGTGCTATGTTAAAAAAATGAATATGCTACTTAAGACATGACACAATAGCCAAACTTCGTCTGGAATGTCAACAACGTCATTGACGTGCGGCGCGTGTCGTTACCATGTCTTCTGTCTATGTCGATAGCGCGATAACTATGCACTATATTTCAATGACATTTTCAGACCATAATGCAAACAGAATAAGGTACATGGATACGAAAGTTTGTTGCTCTGTCTTTATTCTACACGATTTTATAGTTACAGTGACATTACTTCTGGATCAACCCTCGTACATAGTAAAAAAAAAAATTAAAAATCTTCTTCTTCAGAACCACTTGGCTCAGCTGCTTGAAATTTGGTATTTGGCGTTGCCTAATAGTCTTTTACCATGTTTGTTCAAATGATGACCCCAGGGTCTAAAATGGCCCCACCCCAGGGAGTCCTTGGTTTGAACCATAGAAAAATATTCAAAAATTTTCTTCTTCAGAACCACTTGGCTCAGATGCTTGAAATTTGCTATGTAGCATTGCCTTGTAGTCCTTTATCAAGTTTGTTCAAATGATGACCTCAGAGTCCAAAATGGCCCAGCGACAGGGAGTCCTGAGTTTGAACCATAGAACTACATAGAAAAATATTCAAAAATCTTCTTCTTCAGAATCACTGGGCTCAGATGCTTGAACTTTAATATGATGCATTGCCTGGTGGACTCCTACAAAGTTTGTGTAAATGTTGGCCCTGGGATCCAAATTGGCCCTGGGGCGGGGAGTCTTGGGTTCAAAATTAAGATATACTTAAAATCTTCTTCTCCAGAACCCCTTTGTGCAGATGCTTGAAATCTGGTATGATGCATTGCATAGTGGTCCTTTACCAAGGTTGTTGCCAGTGTCAAAAATGGCCTTGCCCCAGGGGGTCCTGGGTTTGAACCATAGAAATACGTAGAAAAATATTCAAAAATTTTCTTCTTCAGAACCACTTGGCTCAGATGCTTGAAACTTAGTATGTAGCATTGTCTAGTGGTCCTTTACCAAGATTATTCAAATGATGGCCCCAGGGTCCAAAATTGCCTGACCCCAGGCAAGGTTGGGCGGTCGAAACCACCCCTGGTTTTAACCAGTGGTTTTAACCGGTTATAACCGCCCTGGTCAATACTCCCCAAAGTGGTCAATACTGGTCAATACTAGTCAGAATGGTCGATTGGAAATTTTAAGTGGTTCTTTGTGTTTCAATGGTGGACATATATATTTGGTCAGGTTTTAATATGTTCTATATATTGAATAAAGCAAAAAATGAACTGTTTCGTCCCTGCCAAGGGGACTCATCATGTGTGATTTCAGTCTCAAGACCTTAGCACTGACTTCTGCATGACAGTCCAGGCACCTAACAACAGTCTTTTTTTCATCACCCAGGGCAGAATAGAAGTTCCATATAGGGTCTTTGGGTTTCATTTTGACACTATCATGACACTTTGATTAACTTTAATTATTAACTTCACTGATAACAGCAGATAACAGAATGGCCACTCTTTCACACATCTAAATAAACACAGGTGTCACAAAATTACCCTGTGCAGTTTAAGCCCAGTGATTGGATAATTCTCATAAACTGGACACACCTTCTTCAGTTTGAGAGACAGGCCCAGTATTTGGACAGTTTTGTTTGTTCTGGGGCAGTTAAAGTTAGAATTACCCCTTGTTTAACAGTTAGTGTTTTCATTACAATTTTCACACTTTTGTCTTCTTATGTAAGAAGCCAGTCCAATTTGCATTTTAGCTTATAGAGCATCACTAATTTGAACAAGATGATCTCTTTGAAGTAAATTGTTTCATTTTTTTTGTACTTTCATTCAGTTAACTGCTTTAGTTATATTAGTTACTGAGCTAAATATTTTTAATGAATATGAAAAAGCTACTTTTAAAATTTATTAATTTTTATTACTTGCATTTGCTTTCCTATTTATTTTTTATTAATGGTTACAGAAAATAAGTTAGAGGTCTCTAGTCTGAACTGAAAGTTGGGTGGTAATGATTCAGTTTGATTGAGACTGAAGATCTGAAACTATTACATTCAGATTTTGTATGTTTTACAGCCTCTTAAATACAGTTCTGAGCAACAGCAACTCATAAAACACATTTTCAATTAAGCCTGTATTATCTTGTATTGAAACTATTTTAACTCTGCTTATAGACTGCAGTAAAAATGGGATAACATATGCTAAGTATCTTCAACTGACCATGGTTATTTCAATTGACCAATCGACCACCAATCGACCAGTAATAACCGGTTATAACCAGTAATGACCACCGGTCTGGTCAATACTCATATTGACCGGTCATTTGCCAACCTTGACCCCAGGAGGTCCAGGCTTTGAACCATAGCAATACATAGAAAAATATTCAAAAAGCCTCTTCTTCAGAACCATTTGGAAATGGTTGCAAACTATCAGGTTTGTTCAAATGGTGACCCTAGTTTGACCTTTAACCTTTTTGCTCAGGTGAGCGATTCAGGGCCTCTTGGCCCTCTTGTTGTTTCTATGTCTAGCTTGCGTATACATTATTTCTTCTTGTAAATGCCCCGGCGGTGTTGCATTTCGCAACTTTGGTAAATGATATTTTTGAGACATATAGGCAATAAATGTAAATTATTTTGGTATAAAGCCAATCTTTATTGAATTTTGCCACGTTTTGAAAAAGTTGCAAAATTAAACAAAGATTTTAGTCGAGAGGTTGTTGAGAGGGGGCTTTCAGTAGAGAGGGGTTGTCTATTAGAAGAACTATGGTCCCCATTTTAGCAATGGTGATCTTCCAAAATATTGATCTGGCTCCATCTAATGCCTAGGAAATGCTGGTGATGTATGGATAAAAAAATCAAATTATTGGCATCAGTGTTGGCATAAAATTGATCAAAAAGAAGAAATGGAATTATAATTCACTGGCATGACTTGAGACAGAGATTTAAATGAGTTGAGAACAAATAATAGGTTTGAGAAAATCACACTTTTCCATTGTATGAATTTCAGGTAGCATTTCATAATTTGAGAGGAGCATGGAATACACTTTATGCCATGCTCCTATACCAATGAAGTCATAGAAATGGTAACAATGGAATAATCAACTGTTGTTCTTCATACTTTGGCAGACTGATGTCCGAATGACATCTCTCTGCCAGCAATATGAATTCTTAGTTGCTATGGTTACAGGTCTAAGATGTCATTGGTATAGGAGTATGGCAGACAGTGTATGCCATGCTCCTATATTTATTTGGCTTTAAGGCGGGGATGTTTTCACCCTCCAAAATGATCCTAAATTATGTAGAGCTGTTGCACTATCTATGCTGTAAGATGGCTTTTTACCTTCCAAAACAATCCCAAAATCTAGATCTGTCCTATAAGACAGATCTAGATATTTTGGATCGTTTTGGAGGGAAAAAATGTGGTTTTATAAACTTATGAGACAGATCTAGATATTTTGGATCGTTTTAGAGGGAAAAGATGTGGTTTTATAACGGAATTAATACAGTGAAGATTATTTTCTTGGAAGTATATAGTAATTTTATAGTTATAATAACTTATATATACTTTTCTGGAGATCTTCACACACTTGTATTGACAGGAGGAAGAAAGACATGAAAGATTGAGAAGTAACGATTACAGGTCACCAATGAGAACTAGGTCAAGACATATGGGTCCAGAACAGTCCCTTCAGTCTAGAATTGCTATGTGGGAAAGAAGACAGGTTTGTTGACATACACCTTTATAGGCAGTTGACCCCAATTTTTGGTTTAATTTGAGCTCTACAGAGCTCAGATTAAATAAAAAAGTTGGGGTCATGAAATTTTTCTGTTCTTATTAGCGCGCCTTTGCGAAGCAAAGGAGGGCTTATGCGATACCCCCGGCGTCGTAGTCTGAGTATCCGTTAGCGTTAGCGTCCACGTTCACGTTCACGTCTCCGTCAGCGTCCTCGTCGGCGTCCGTGATCAGGTTAACCAATGTTAACTTTTGCGTTTAACTCGATGTTTAACACTGTATCTTACAAACTACAGTAGCTACAGTCATCATACTTGGTACATATATACATCCATATGACTGCAGCAGCAGCATCACACAATTGTGTGTCCTTGACCCATATGTTACGGTTGATTGACTTTGCTGTTTGGCACTGTTTTCAATTTTCATAATACCTTTGAGAAAAGAGAGTTGATACTTGGACAAAAAAACATATCCCTACAATTACAGCTGCTACAAAGCATCCATGCTAACTCCTGTGCCCTTGACCTTTATTCACGGTCTATTGATTTTGCCTTATATCTCTAACACTATTTGATGAATTAACATTATACCTGGCATAGTGGATGAGCCTGACATTGCGAATGACCTCATACTATTTATAGATCACTACCTCTTCGTATTTAGTCCGGACTGTCCCTGGAGCATTGGGTTGCAGCAGCAGCAAAGCATCCATGCAGACTCTTGTGTCCTTGACCTTTATTCATGGTTGAGTGATTTCGTGCAAATGGGAATATACATTTCTCTTCGAGCTCATAACTTCAATACCTTATATGCTACAAAGTTTAGATGTAGTATATACTTACCCAGACCAACATCTTTGACTTGATGCTAGAATTCCCCTGGGTGGGGCCAGGGGTCAGAATGTATAACAGGTCATATTAAACACTTGCAAAATGGGAATAAAATCATAAGTCTGGTACCATTACTTGCCCTGGAGAATAAGAAACTGGACATAATGATCACAGATGAAATAGTTTATGTGGAGACCAGGCTTTGACAACTGGGTCAGCTTAGGGGTGAGGTTATGGGGTGGGGCCAAAGGAAACATGAGAAGTCTGCAAAGGGTAAGGAGGTGTCATCAGACCGACTTAGAACTGGGTAAAGGTGGTGTGAAAACCCATACTAGGAACCACCCTTTGTCACCATGAGGCATTATAAGTTAGACTGAGTTGGTATCTCTCCGTCTGGTGCTCGAGGACCCGACCCTCAATGTCCGCAAAGTGTCCAGATAGTGGCATACAAGTCGGCCCTGTATGCCAAAGGGAACAACTGACTTAGTCTAGCTTCTGATGCAAACTTCATTTGTGCACTAGCTACCACATTCACCCCTGGTTAATTATGTTGTCAATGTTTTGAGTCAAGATACTTGTAACCTTGAGACGCAGGCACCCATAAGGCGTGCTTCGTTGTCTTCTGACAACTCTTGTTTTTAAAAGGTGTGTGGCTGCACATATAAAGTTCGGCACCATTTTTAGCTCACCTGTCAAGGTGAGCTTATAGTATAGCCTTGGTCCGTCGGCGGCGGCGGCATCGGCGTCCACACTTTTAAACATCAATATCTCCTAAACCAGCAGGCCAATCTGAATCAACTTTTATGTTTAGCATTGTTGGGGTGGGGGATTGACTGCATTAGCTTTAAAGGCAGATTGGATTGGAACTCTGGTTCCATGGCAACATATAGCTCCGATAGACTTATAATGGGAAAAACTTCAAAAATCTTCTTCTCTGAAACCATGAGGCCCAGAGCTTACATATTTAGTATGTACCAATATCTAGTGGTCCCCTACATAAATCCAGCCAACCATGCCCCTGGGGCCCAAATTGGCCACGCCCCGGGGGTCATTAGCTCCCATAGACTTACAATGGGAAAATCTTCAAAAATCTTCTTCTCTGAAACCATAAGGCCCATAGCTTATATATATAGCATGTATCAATGTCTAGTGCTCCCCTACTAAAGTCCTGCCACCCATGCCCCTGGGGCTCAAATTGGCCACGCCCAAAGGGGGTCATTTGTTTATATATAGCTATATAGCCTAAGAACCTTCAAAAATCTTCTTCTCTGGAACCATGAGGCCCAGAGCTTATATATATGGTACGTAGCAATGTTGAGTGGTCCCCTACATAAATCCTGCCAACCAAGCCCCTGGAGTCCAAATTGGCCATGTCCCAGGGGTCATAAGCTTCCATAGACTCATAATGGGAAAAACTTAAAAAATCTTCTTCTCTGAAACCATGAGGCCCAGAGCTTATATATTTGGTATGTAGCAGTGTCTAGTGGTTCCCTACATGAATCCTGCCAACCATGCCCCTGGGGCCCAAATTGGCCACGCACCGAGGGTCATTAGCTCCAATAGACTTACAATGGGAAACTCTTCAAAAATCTTCTTCTCTGAAACCATGAGGTCCAGAACTTATATATGTAGCATGTAGCAATGTCTAGTTGGCCCCTACATAAATCCTGCCAACCATGCCCCTGGGGTTCAAATTGGCCATGCCACAGCGGACATTAGCTCCCATAGACTTACAATGGAAAAATCTTCTAAAATCTTCTTCTCTGAAACCATGAGGCCCAGAGCTTATATATGTAGCATGTAGCAATGTCTAGTGGTCCCTTACATAAATCCTGCCAACCATGCCCCAAGGGTCTAAATTGGCCACACCCAAGGAGTCATAAGCTCCCATAGACTTACAATGAGAAAATCTTCAAAAATCTTCTTCTCTGAAACTATGAGGGCAGAGCTTATTTATATAGCATGTGGCAATGTCTAGTGGTCCCCTACATAAATCCTGCCAACCATGCCCCTGGGGCCCAAATTGGCCATGCCCCTGGGTCATAAGCTCCCATAGACTTACAATGGGAAAATCTTCTCTGAAACCATGAGGCCCATAGCTAATATATATAGCATGTATCAATGTCTAGTGCTCCCCTACTAAAATCCTGCCACCCATGCCCCTGGGGCTCAAATGGCCATGCCCAGGGGGTCATTTGTTAGCTCACCTGTCAAGGTGAGCTTATAGTATAGCCATGGTCCATCTGCGGCGGCGGCGACATCGTCCACACTTTTAAACATCTTCTCCTCAGAAACCCCTGGGCTGATTGAAGCCAAATTTCATATGGAGCCTTAATAGGATGGGGGAACAAAAGTTTATATATTTTACCCAGGTCACATGACCAAAATGGCCGCCATGCCCATATATGGTAAAAACCTATAAAAATCTTCTCCAGAACCACTGAGTCGATTGCCTTGAAACTTGGTATGTAGCATCTTGGACTCCAGTACTACAAAGTTTATATAAATGACGACCTTGGGTTGACCTTGACCTATTTTTGGCAAGGTCAAATTTGGTCCCTTAGGCTTTTGAAAGGGAAATTCTGAAAAAGTGCATTTTCTGTCGCCGTTATGCTCTGTGATATGGAAATGTAGTCAATTTCAACACCTATGGATATTAGAGGTCAAGGTCATTTAGTGACCTTGACCCAAGGTCATTTGTCCATTGGGTGTCAACAGTTTCAAACATCTTCTCCTCAGAAACCATTGGGCCGATTGAAGATAAATTTCATATAGAAACTTATCAGGATAGGAGAACGAAAGTTTATATATTTGGTCCAGGTCACACGACCAAGATAGCCGCCATGCCCATATATGGTAAAAACCTTAAAAAATCTTCTTCTATGAAATCCACTATGAAAAAGTGCATTTTTCTGTTGCTATTGAGCTCTGTGATATGAAAATTCAGTCAACTTCAACCTCTGTGAATACTAGAGGTCAAGGTCATTTAGTGATTTTATAGAAGTGGCCGTAGTAGAACAGTTTACACACTCACCATCCAATCCTATAGAATTTCAGCCTGTTTATTAGCCTACCTGAGCCCAAAGCTTACATTTTGGCCACTTGACCTGAGCATATTCTGGCAGGTGAGCGATCATTGCCCTTGGGCGACTTGTTAAAAGAAGACAACTTTGATAGAATAGTATTTGCTACCAGTATGTGAAACCTTTCTCAAAGGAAAACTGCTCTTTGAGGAAAGAATTTGCTGTCTTCCCTTTATGAGTCACGCTCTATGAGGAAACAGACAAGTATTTCAATATCAGTTTGATTTTGTTTGAGGTTTAACCTCACACCTCAAAACATCATATTTTGTGTAACAACTGCCCTTCTTTTCTCCTTCCGCTGATTCAAGAAGGGCAGTTGTCAGTTACTGGCGAAAGTATGTTCACTTAGTACTGGATAATCGCTTAGGAGGTCTAAGCCTGCCCAGGAATAGTGTGGCTAGGTTAACCCACTGTCCCGACAGACCATAGTTGTTTACCATGGACGTAAAGCAACAACATTTTGTGTAACCAAAAGTCCTTTTCATGATGATAGGAAAGTGGGTATTGGATATTTGTTTCATTATCATTTATTTAAGACACATGCTATGAGGGTTGATCATTTAATAATGAAAACTACCATTTGTCTCACAAGCTATGTGTCAAGACAGTATTCCAGGTATATAATACCTAAGAAACAAGAATATGACATAAAATAAAGTTCCAAAGTACTGTTTAGGAATATCGTTGCCATGGCAATGGCAACGATGCCTTAAACTTATAAGGGTTTAGCTTCTAATTTTTTTCGTATTTCCATGTATAGTTGCTGCTTTTAAGTAACAGAGAATGAATAAAAGTTTGTGATGGTGTGATAGTTTGATGCAAGTCTCAGACACTGAAAGAAATAAATAGTTATTCATGACTTGCTCTCCAACCTGGCAGAAATACAGACCACGAAAGACTTTTGATTGAGCAAAAATTTGAGGTTTCACTGATTTAATGCCGGAGGGACCAGAATTGTGATGTCATCGCACTTAAGCGAGCAGAGTCTTGGTAGAATTGTATAGCAGAAAGAACCAAAATTATTCTTTACTTCACAACCAATCAATTAACTTATTAACATTATACTGAAAGTTACGGAATAAAATGTCAAACTCCCTAAAAATAATTATTTTAACTCCTGCTTTGTATAGGTTAGAGGCTATGAAGAGAAATCTTCGCAATTAAGAACCTGAAGCGAGCGTAGCGAGCGGAAGGTTCTTAATTGCGAAGATTTCTCTTCATAGCCTCTAACCGGCTTAGTGTTTGCCCCAGATAATAAACTGATCCTGGTCTGCCCAGTTTTCCAACATATTTCAGATAATCTTTATTTGAAAGATATTGTGTTTTAAATAAAAATAAAGAAAAAATAATGATAAACTAAAAAAATCCCAAAATGACCACTCTCCAATGTACTTTGATTATAGTAAAACATGATGCAATATCATGACAGTCCCAAAATAGCTTGGAGAGGAGGGGCTTAATTAGAATACTGCTTTTAAAGTTTTTGTCTTGCTGTCATTTAGCTGCGAGAGGAGGAGCATAATTAGAATACTGCTTCTAGAGTGAGTGTCATGCTGTCATTTATCAATTTTGTGTTCAGATGACTTTGCACATTCCCATTCATTCAGTTTTTGGAGCTCAATCATGGCAGATCACTTTGATTTTCATTTGTTGAATGACGATTTTTTTCTTCTCTTTACACAAATCATAGTTATTTGATTTGTGTTACGAGATGCATCTTATTACAGAGGAACATATAAGGAGTATTTTGTGATAATTTGGGATTATTTTTATTTCTCCATGAAAAACGTATGTTGTGGATATTTATTAGAACTGCCTTTTCGAGGCAATTCTAACAAATATATACAACATGCTTTAAAACAATGCAGTGGGTACCCATAGAACTGCCTCGTCGAGGCGATTCTAATAAGTATCCACTTTTTTACAATAGTGTGTTTATTTTAAAAATAATGTTATGGATTGCCATAGAACCGCCTCGTCGAGGTGGTTCTAATGAGTAACCATAAAATACTTTTTATGGAGAATATTGCTAAATACTCCTTTTCACCTGTTCCTCTGTAATGAGAAAAAAACGCTCATTCGAGAAATCTACATTGACTTCCAAATCAATTTGACCTGTCATGTTGAAGCTATTTTTAGACGTGACAAGCCACAGAAGACTGTACATTTCTGATCACTTGAATTTTCAAGTCTTCAGTAGATTTATTGGTGAAGACTCTCTTCAGGGATAAGTGATGAGTCTACACCAATAAATCTATTGAAAATTTGAAAATTCGGGTGATCTGATTGGTTTATTATCTGGGGCAAACACCAAATCGACTTCTAAATCAATTTGACCTGTCATGTTGAAGCTATTTTTAGACGTGACAAGCCACAGAAGACTGTACATTTCTGATCACTTGAATTTTCAAGTCTTCAGTAGATTTATTGGTGAAGACTCTCTTCATGGATAAGTGAGGAGTCTACACCAATAAATCTATTGAAAATTTGAAAATTCGGGTGATCTGATTGGTTTATTATCTGGGGCAAACACTAAATCTTTGATTCATGTCAGATTTCAGATCAGTTTTATTAACAATCATTATATGTGTGTTTCTAAAACCAAAACCTAACTTTAACAGAAGGTTTTCCTAAATTTTTGGTTTCTCTTTACATATCGTACATAATAAGCATTATACAAGCACCTCCTTACCAAAATGAAGTCGAAAAAATTTACATGTGGTACCCGGCATGAACGTGACGTCCTATGTTGCTATGGTTACACGTTAAAATTTCAATTTCAAACATGAATTTGAAAGCTGAAAAGACTCTCTTTGGTATTAGATGAAAGATACTTATTTCTGAATAAAATCAACTAATCTACAAAGGTGAACTTTCTATTATTTAATGATCACCCCACGTAGTTAACAAAAACATGACGCGAGTCCAAAAGAAGAATAAAAGCTCTTTTTATGGTAAATCCACTAGCAGGCAGTCAGGCTTCTAGATAAGTGTGGATCTATATAACAAGTATCAGATTACTTTTGTGAATTTGGCTGTAGAAAACATAGATTTAGTTGGCTGTAAGGCAGGCCTTTAAATACACATGTACCCTTCCAAAATACCCCCAAAAAATCTGGCTCCGTTGACAGATCTAGGTTTTGGGATTGTCTTGAAAGGACAAAAAACATAGTACAATTAATACAACTTATTAACATATGAAGAGTCATTTTGAGTCCTTATTGTAGCTGAATAATAGGTACGTTTTATGGATAAATGAAAAAACCTTCGGCGGGAATGACCACCAGAACTTTCCTTTATCTGGAGCACAGGAGGTGTTTTGATTAGAAGAGAATGTGGTCCTGATGAGAAGCCAAAAACTGTACAAGCACATTTTATGATTCTTCTGGCAAGTTTACCTATGACTAATCATCAGGGCCCAGTCGTCGAAGCATCGTTAGCCTAACGGGCTCGTTAAGAGCTCAACTCGTTAAGTGTTTTAAGACTTTAATACCAAATACACCGATCTATTTTGTTGAAAAAATGTGAGGAGCTTTTGCAATGCAAAAGCTGCTCACATTTTTTCAACAAAAAAGATCTGTGTATTTGAAATTTTAATATTTGAAATTTTAACGTCACGTTAACTAACGACGTCATTAGTTCTGAACAGCCGGGCCCAGATGTTAAGATGAATGGGTACAATTTCAGGGGAAGTAAGTCTGTCATTTTCATTCTTTCATTCCTTTCAATGGAGGTCAACTCTTAAAAGAAGAGTAGACCCCATTCTTGGAAGGGTTTTGCTGCCATGTGAAGCAAACAGGATTTCTCTTTTGTAAAAATGGTGGAAATTCATAGAAGTGTACCTATTCTTAAAATCGCTTTGGCCAAATTTTATGACACATACTGTAATTGGTATCCAAGACTTGCAGTTAAGGTCATTAGAAATGCAAGTTTTACAAATTTATTGGTTATTTTGCAATTTTATGTAGTTGGAGTGAATAAGTGGCATTAAATGTGTTCAAAGGTATCACAGGACCTTGGGTAGCATATTTATCACAGATATTATACAGAAAATTATGTAAGTCCATTTAAAATTCTGGTCTTTTTGCCAATGCTGTATAACCAACTTGCATGGACAAACACTTGGCGCCAGATATGTTCAACTATGGTTAGGTACCGCTGAGCCACTTGTTGTTATAAGAATTGAAACAGAACAGGACCTCCAACATGCAGAATAATTGGTGTTTAAAAAATACATAAGAACTTTTAATTTCTAGGAGCCACCGAGAGGTGCTGAAGGGAGACGCATACATAACACTTGGGATAGGCCCCTGAGATACGGTGGTAGGCAAGGATTTTCGAGACAAAGGGCAGGTAAGATTTGGCACTTAACAATATTATCTTCTAAGCTTTCCCCCACCCCCACTTCCCTCCTGCCAAACACACACACACACACAATTTATCTTTATCTGGACCCTTGCTCACATTGGAATGTTCCATGATTTCAGGTATTATAGCAACATCAGGGTTTAAGGTGAATGGGTACTCCTTCGTGGGATTTCCATTTTGCCTTCATTTAAAGACTCAGATCATCCTGGGCATCTGCCCAGTCTGGTCAGAGTCTGTGCTGTGCACTTAAAGGGGAAGCTAAGGGTCTAAGCTAGCTCCATGCTGACAGCAAAGACTCTGACCAGACTGGTCGGAGGCTGACTGCAAAGACTCTGATCAGACTGGGTGGATGCCCAGGCTGATCTGAGTCTTGGCTGGGAGCTCATGCCACTTTGTTGGTTTCGTTGTGGCCGGGCAGCGTAGCGCAATCGGTAGGGCACCTCATTCATAAGTCAGAGGTCCTGGGTTCGATACCTGGTCTGGCCACATACTTTCATTTCTCCTTACGCTGATTCAAGAAGGGCAGTTGTCAGTTACTGGCGAAAGTATGTGCACTTAGTACTGGTTAACCGCTTAGGAGGTCTAAGCCTGCCCAGGAATAGTGTGGTTAGGTTAACTGACTGTCCCGACATGACCTTAGCTGTTTACCGTGGACGTTAAGCAACAAATCAATCAATCAATCAATCAATGGTCTCGTTGTGTCGCAGATCATATATGTTTTTCTTGATGATGAACAGAATTATTCCATAATTAATCTCAATACTCAACCAGGCCCTGAGGTTACAAAACTTTTTTCATGCTCAACTCAGCTGAGCATGAAATTCTACCTGCTAATAAATAGCAGATTACTGATAATTCAGTTGTTTTCATGCTCAGGTGAGCTGAGTATAAATTTTTCTCTGCTTATGAATATGAAAAAGTCAACATTAGTTGGCATTTTCATAATTATCAGCAGAGAAATTTCATGCTCAGCTGAGTTGAGCAAGAAAAAACTTTTATAACCTTGGGGCCTTATCTGGAGTGGTGTTTATTTCTAGGGTATGACATCTTTGGGAACGAGTACGAACCTGAGGATGGAGATGATGATGACTATGTTAGCATCTCGGTAGGTACTTGGTGAAAATTAGAGATTTTGAGCCCACATTTTGGGGCCAAAACTTTTTAAAAATGTCCCCAGAGCAAAAGGCTCCAGAGGAGCTTATAGGATGGAAAGACTCTGTTGTCTGTTGTCATTGGTTGAACACACTTTTTCAGCAAGAATATCTCTGTAGCCTCATGGCCAATTTCAACCAAATCTCATAATTTATGCAGCATCCCTTGGGTTTGGATAAACTGCATACCCTATGGGTGCATATTGGTTCAGTACTTTGGTTGCTATGGGAACCTAAACCTCCATAGGCTTTAATGGAGAAACCATGTCCACAGGCTAGGAGCTACATTTTCAGTGGATTTTCTTGAATCGTACAAATGTTATTGATGGTCTTTAGCTCTTTGGCAAGTTCAAATTTGAGCATGGCTTGACAATTCTTAACAGAATGGTGGGCCCTTGAAATGTCTGTTGACTTAGAGTCAGCCTGCTAGAAGCTGCATTTTTCAAAGCATCTTAATGAAAATTTATACCACCATTAATAGTAATAAGATCTTGGACAAGTACAAATTTTAGCACATACTGTCTACTCTCGATATCTCAAAGTCAAGACTCATCCCAAACTGCTGATATCTCAAAGTAAATTTTCTGGTACCAGAAAATTTACTTTGAGATATCAGTAGTTTGAGATAATAGCAGTTGGAAATTAAAGAAAAATAGGAAATGTGTTCAAACTATGTTCTTTGATATAAGAGGGTACATGTACTTTGAGCTGTCAGTGTTGGAGATATCGAGAGTTGACTGTATTTACTGTAAGCCCTTTGCTTATATTGCAGTAAAACTTGTGCGCATAATAAAAGCTACACTATCAGCGGATCTTCTTGAATATTTCATAGAATATTGATAAAAGCCACGACACGACAAAATAAACAAAGTGGCACTTGCATCCAGCGAGATTCAGATTATTCTGGGCAGCCACACAGTCTGATCAGTGCCCTTGCTGTACATTTAAAGAGTAGCTAAGGATCTAAGCTAGACTCATGCAGACAGCAAAGACTCTGATCAGACTTGGCGGATGCCCAGGCTGATCTCAGTCTTAACTGGGCGCACATACCACATTGTTAGTTTTGTCGTATCGCGGCTCATATGCATTAGACCTCAGACAAGTTAGATTTTCCATTGACTTGCAATTCAAAAAAGCTTTTCAGCATGCTAGAAGCTTTATTTTTCAGGGCATTCTGTTGCATCTTCATAACTTTATAAATATGAGAGAGACCTCAGACAAATAAGAATTTTAGCATCATTACAGGAATAGGTAGGGTTAAGATGTTCCACGATAGGTAAATATATCTCCTATGCATTTTTCAGCGAGATCCTCATTTATTGCGGACAGTGTTAATGGGTAGAGCTCCTAATATGATGGTACCAGACACAGTGAACCTTGATGATTATGAGGTACGTTTACAGCACCTGATATATGAAAATTGGGGGTGTATCATGTTTTGGTGGCTTGTACCAATTTGTAAACATAATTTTGAAACAATGGATATAAAGCTTGTTTTAATATTTCTTAAGTTTGCTTTTCCTATATCTGGAGCTCCAGATAAGCGTACTACTTGATCAGTCAGAGGTAATTTCTATTATTACATAAAAAATACATAAATGAGAAGGTTTTATGGTGTGTGGCACACCTTCATGTTTTTTTACCATTTTTAGCTCGCCTGTACGAAAGTACAGAGAGCTATTATTGTCACTTGGACATGGGCCTTGGCGTGGGCGTTGGTGTCACACTGTAAAGTTTTACGTCAAAGTTTCTTATGTGATGGGCAAGGCACTGCAGGCGAGCTATCCTGTACGCGGACAGGTCTTGTTATAGAGGGGGACAACTTTCATGATTTCCTGTGTGCTTCCCTGGACAAAAAAAAAAATCATCCAGAAAGGGTTTACTCGTAAATAAAAATGGCTCTTATAGTGTTGACCCTTTTAAGAAGGGAGGTAAGAAAGAAAATAAAGGGTTGTTTGCCTCGAAAGTATACCATTTACTTTAAGTATGACCGCAATTACAAACCATACTATGATGTAATGGAGGGATGCCTGTCATTAGAAATTTTCAAGGGTGCTGCTTTGAATGAGATCAGGGCAGTTCTAATGAAGGCCTACAACATGTATTTGATAGAAAAGGTTCCCAGAATTCTCTGCATACTCAGCTTCTAATTGGACTTTTGTTTAAAATTTCCTTCTCACTAAAGAAAGCTATTTCAAAGAGTATGGTACACATCCATGTTTATCCACCATTTTCACAAAAGGGAACAGTTTCTTTGGTTCCCTGTTTGCCTTCCTAGAACCCTTTCGAAATTAGGTTTTTTTTTCTATTTGCTTCCGCAGGAGCAAAGTCTGTCCTTTAAGAGTTGGCATTCATTGAGAAGAGAGGCAAACAAGAAAACAATAGAGTTGCTATCCCCAATGTGTACCCATTTAACTTGCATAATTGGTGTAGGTGTCAAATTATCTAGAGTACTTGTTGATGTACATGTCTTTAAATTTTTTTAGGCACTGTGGGATCTAGCCGAGGAACTAGGGGAAGTGCGACGAGTTGGTATGGACCAACAAGAGATTTCTCTTCTCCCTGTGCACACCTACCAGGCCCCAAATGCTGCTGAAGGGGCCAGCATTGACAATGGGGACTGCAGAGTCTGTCTGACAGACTTTACCTCAGGCGAGAAGCTGAGAACTTTGCCATGTTTACATATATACCATGTTGATTGCATTGATGAGTGGTTAAAGGTAATGATTTACATATATAACATGCTGATTGCATTGACGAGTGGTTGAAGACAACCATTTACATATATCCCAGGCTGATTGCATTGATAAGTGTTTAAAGGCAATGATTTACATATTTCCCATGCTGATTGCATTGACAGGTGGTTAAAGGCAATGATTTAAATATATCCCATGTTGATTGCATTGACAAGTGGTTAAAGGCAATGGTTTACATATATACATGTACCATGTTGATTGCATTAAGAAGTAGTTAAAGGTAAAGGTTTACATATATAGCATGTCTGGATCTACAATGTTAGCCTGCTAGTCTTTGAATTATAAATATAATAAAGCATAGGCAAAATACTTTTTGAAATTTGGCATACATACAATTTTTAGTCTGCTTCTTTGGCACTTAAAGGGTTTATAACCAGTATAAAACTGATAGTATTTGAAAACTTTCTTTTAACAGCAATACATTGACAGTGCATATACGTGTTTTTATTGTGTTCTTTCAGAGAAATGCTGTGTGCCCCGTGTGTAGACAGTCTGTCAGACAGTAAATATCAGCCTACAAGAGAAAAAGCAACTTACTATCATGTTTGCCACAGATCATATTTTGCATTATAAGTAATCATATCCACACTTCACCAATATTCTGCATTAAAAGGTATGTTGTGACGTACTAGAAATGCCTAAGAGACAGAGTTTTAGTGAGGGGTCACAACATACGCTTTAGGCAGGAAATAAGAAAACATATCCAAGAATTATCCTCAAATCCTATCTTACCTTAACATCTGATGGAAATAAATCGGACACTCTTTGAAAATTTCTTTATTCATTTGCACGGATTATTCTATATAATATTCTTTTCATTTTCATATAAGAATGTAAAACTTTCCTTATTAGAGTGTGTCATTTGGAGTAGAAATTTTGGTACAGTAGACCATTTTTGAGTAGACAGCTTGGCATAATAGTCATTTTGGGAATCATTCATTTCCACAGAGGATAAATGTGTTTCTAAAAAGAAATCTGCATAGAACTGTCTTCTCTTTTGTAAAATTAATTTGTTAGACTTAACAGATATTTTTACCATTGAAATGTTGCAAGGGCATATACTGTTCATGTCTTTTCAAATGTGCACCAGTACATCTAACCCTAACCTGTTGGGCTCAGGCGTAATTTTTTGACAGTGCTTCCTTATAACAGGTTTTCTGACGTGATCAGAGGCAGGGATATCTATGTATTGTTAAGGTGGATGGGCCACTTTAAGGAAGGTAATTCTTCTCAAGAAGAATTATTCTCACCCATTGGACAAGGATATCCCTTTCTAGAGGTGTCTGAGATTTTTCTATCTCGGCCTGCTATCTGGGCCTAGGCTCAGAAAGCTGTCTCAAAATGCCAATCATAGCTATGTAGTACAGCCCAGTTAATTACACACTTTCAATCAGCAAATCAACTTATAATGTCATGTAACTTGCATGCAGAATATGAAATTGACACCCAGTGATGTACAGGAAGCGTCACAATAGATTTCTGATTAGCTGCCAATCATGAAAAATGCATGCACAAGGTGAAATTAATACATGTCAAACTATTAATAGAAAATTAACTTCAAGTCTGTAGGAATGGACTCAACAAGAAAGTAAGAATTCACTAATTATTCTGTTTTATAAAACATGGGTGAGAAAAATAATCAATGATGGGGTGGAGGCCTTGACAAGGAAATCTCAGGCTCGTTTTCAGATTATTTAAGTCTTATGCTTGGCAAGCCTCGCATAATACTAAATAATCTGAAAACCAGCCTGAGATTTCCTTGTCTCGGCCTCAACCCCATCATAGATTCTATTAGTCTTCCATCTCATTGAAAGTGCTTTTGAGAAGAAAGGTGTTTGTGTATTGTTCATCATGTTTTATATGTATATACAAGTATTTAGAATGACATTTAATGATCAGAGAGTATACTTTATAACTTTTAAGTGAATGTGCTTTGTAATATTGACTAATTGCTAATTTCAGTGCAATAATGTAAAATTTTATATGCATTATGGGACTTTTCTGTTGGAACATTTCGACAATTGAAGAATAAGTGTTTAACATAGAAAACTACAAACTAAACTATAGCAGTCTTTCTTTGTGTTTCGATTATCAGTATACTTGGAGTTGCAGATAAAAATGTCCTTCTTGTAGGTGAGGTCTGTAGGAGTTGTCTTGCAAACAATTACCATAGTTACCCTAAATATTTGGACAATCAACAATTTAGGGTAAAAGGTTAAAGGTTTCCTGTTGCCTAGTTGATGTAGATGCAGTTGAGGTCAGAGACCTACTGTATCTTTGACACAGCATATGAAAAGCGGAGCCCATCCCTTCTCTAAAGGTACCCATATTTTGCTGCTTTGACAGTTTTGCAGTAGTCAGCTGGCTGAACCTGGATTCGAACCTGTGACCTGCACCATAGCAGAGCATCTCAAACCACTTGACCACGGCACCTCTCATTTAGGGTAATTATCCCTTAAGGGAAAGCAACTCTGCCAGTTCTGTATTTGCCTCCCTTCTCATTTGGGGATCAACTTTTAATGGAAAGAATTTGCTGTCTTGAAAGAATAGATTCCATTTTCAGGGTGTCCATGGTCAGGGAAAAAGTCAGGGAAAAAATAATTTTTTCAAGGTCAGGGAATTGTCAGGGAATTTTAAAATTTGTCAGGGAATTTTGGAATTTAAGCAAAAAGTCAGGGAAAAGTCAGGGAATTTTGAAATAACAAGTCTATGAATGATAAAAACATCAAGAATAAAGGCTAAGGCAGTTTCTTTGTGTTTGGCTATTATCATACTAATAATAATTATAATAATATTTAAATAATTAAAATGACTGGACTGTATTGAGAAGGGTTCTCCAAACAAAGCTTAGTTTAGTATCTTTTATCAAGTTTGTGCATCTGGTATGGTATATGGTATGTGCAAGATTTTGTACCATACTACATACTCCTACTTCTGTACCATACCACTTAATGCAATATGAATTGGTCATGGTGGTGGTTGTATTACCTGTGCTTGAGCTATAAGTCACTTATGAAAATTGTGTTATTTTTCTCATTTCCTTGTTTGCTTTGTAACACTTCATCTTCTGTCGTGTTTATTTAGTCTTTCACTTTGACTCAACCACTAAATGTCTACAAATTATTAGTTGTCAACTTTTCTAACTGATAGAATTTAGTATCGTATGCATCGCTTAATATTTTAGATATGTTAAGCAAGCTTACTATACAACGTACATGTATGTTTTAATATGTAGCAACTAAACCATTCTTATTTGTATTAGTTAAATTTCATTCTATCTTTTATATGATTGACCACTTATTCTATGATATGTAGCTCAGTTAACTCTGTGGATAAGGACATTGTGGATTAGCATGCCAAAATGGACAAAATACAAGCTAGCCTAATAAGATTTATATCTCTTCATAAGTGAAATTGATATAAGTCTTTTTAGGCACTTGGAAATTTAATGATATAAAACAGCCTTGTATCATTAAATTTTGAAGTGCCTAAAAAGACTTATACCAATTTTTAAAATTTTGAAGTGCATACTTATGAAGAGATACATGTATAAATCTTATTTGGTTAGCTTGTATTTTTGTCCATTTTGGCATGCATCTACTGTAATTTCAAGCACCACATCCAACATTATAGATTACTTTCGTAAATACATGTACATTTATGTATGTAGAAAAAGAAAAATAGAAAACAAAATAAAAGAAAAACATTAAAAAACAAAATTAAAAATACAAAGAGTAATACAATGACAATTGGTAGTAAAAAGGTGGTAAGGGTTGGCTGTAGGGGAGGAGGAGGCCAACAGATTTTCCTGTATTATGCATTTAATTTCAAGCACTCGTCCAACAGTCAGCAGCCAAGAGTATAAATAAATTTTGAAAATACATGTAACGTTACATGTATGCATGTAGAAAAAGAAAAATAGAATATAAATTCAAAGAAAAACAAACAAAAAACAAAATTAAAAATACATGTATAAAGAGTAATACAATTACAATAGGTAAAGTAAAAGATGGAAAGGGTTGGCTGTAGGGGAGGAAGAGGCCAACTTATGTCAGAACTTTACGTGAAAATACAAACTCGTTAGTCAGGGAAATTTGATTTTAGTCAGGGAAAAGTCTGGGAAATTTGCTTTACTCAAATTGTGGACACCCTGATTTTGGAAGGGCTTTGTTGTTCAGGGAAGCAAATAGGAAGTTATAAATTAGTTGTCTCCTTTCAAAGATACGCAGATTTGAGCCGCGACATGACAAAACCAACAATGTGGCATGTGTGTCCAGCAAAGACAGATCAGCCTAGGCATCCGCCCAATCTGATCAGAGTCTTTGCTGTCAGCATGGAGCTAGCTTAGACCATTAGCTACCTTTAAAGTGCACAGTATAGACTCTGATCAGACTGGGCAGATGCCCAGGCTGATCTGGGTATTTGCTGGGTGCACATGCCCCTTTGTTGATTTTTTGGTGTCATGGCTCATTTGACTACATTGTATTTGAATATGGGTCAAAGACTTGCTGATAGAATGGCAAAGAGTACAGACAGACTGATCAGACTGCTTTTTTAAGCACTTTGTTCCTTGATCAGACTGCCTAAACACATGCTCCGCAATATTTAGTCATTATGATAAGCAGAGGGAAGCAATTTTTTGCTCACATGAAATCCCCCAAGCATCATTGTAAACAGCAGAGGTTCTTATGCTGATGATTCTCAGAGGATTCACTATTGCATATATCTTGCTACCCATCCAGAGCTTGAGATTTAGGATATTTTGCATGATAGTTTCTCATCTTTTTCAGCTATCGTAAAAATTCTAAGAATTGGGACAGACAGGTCTGAGCAAACAGCAGTCTGATCAGGGTCTACACTGTTTGCCATTACATCTGTATTTTTGGATTATTTTTTAAGACAGTGATGGTAATTATTTTAGGTGTCCCAAATTTTTGAATTTTTACAGTATCTTGCTTCAGCTTAACATTATAAGTATCTTTCATGAGTGTGAAGTGCGGATAAGAAAATTCATCAAAATGGTCACTGTTTGACATCACAAGACCTGCCAAGTGATGCTTAAAGTGATCCCAAGGGACTAATTTTTAGCTCACCTGAGCCGAAGGCTCAGAGGTGAGCTTATAGGATGGGAGTCGAGCCGTCGTCCGTTAGTGCGTTAGTGCGTGCGTGCGTGGGTGCGTCAACACTTTCAAACATAAATATCTCAGAGACCAGTGGGCCGATCGCAATCAAATTTTATCTGAAGCATCATTTGGGTGGGGGAAAGGCTGCATTAGGTTTTGGTGCCGATCAGCTCAGAACTCTGGTTTCCATGGCAACAGATAGCCCCCATAGGGTTATAATGGGGGAAAATGGCGTCATCATGTTTTCTCGACTGTTTTTGATTAGATCTTTATCATACTTGCAGGTAATGATGACATACACAAGAGCTTGGATGAGTTCGAAATTTGGCCGGATTAGAGCACAGACTACGGAGTTAGCTGCCCTTGAGCATTTGAAAAAAATCCCATAGTCTTATGATGGAGAAAACAACGTCATCACTTTTTCATTTTTCATCGGATCTTCTTCATACTTGCAGGTAATGAGGATATGCATAAAAGCTTGGATTAATTAGCATTTCGGCTAGATCCAAACCACTGACTATGGAGTACCTGCCCTGAGCATCCAAAAAAATCAATGTCGCCACTTTTTCTTGGTTTCTACTGATCCGATCCTTTTCAAACTTGCAGGTAATGAGGAAATGCATAATATCTTAAACAAGTTCAAATTTTGGCCAGATCAGGCCAACCACTACGAAGTTAGCAGCCCTTGACAGCTCTGTCTATTGTGCTGTTGATCGGATACTTTTTAAACTTGCATATATTAAATGAGGGCATACATAATGTTTTGGATGAATTTAATTTTCAGCCTGATTGGACCACTGACTGTGGAGTTAGCTGCCCTTGAGCATCTTAAATATCCCTATAGGTTTACAATGTCTCTCAGGTGAGCAATTGTTGCCCTTTGGGCTACTTGTTGTCTGTCCTATGGCTGCCAGAATAGACAGATGTGTATTACTTTTCCAGTTTGCAGCATAAACTGAAAGTTTTTGGTAATTCAAAATCTCTTATTGTGACAATGTGCTTACAGGTGAAACACCACATTCAGTAGAATTCTTGTATCATCCACGCCTCACTGTTTGGTTTTTCAATGTTTATGTTCAAAGTTCAAACTTGCCATTTGTTTGTGGCTGTTTAACTTCTTATTAAATGTCCTAACTGTGATATTGCAACATACATGTATTAATCTTGGGTTTGTTGACTGCCTTTGTTTCTTTAGTGACAGTTTCTTGTTTCTTTCCAACCCATTGTCTTAATGGTCTTCAAGCTTTTCCATATTGATAACAAGGCTGACGTACGTATTGATGATATGCTGTGTTGGCATTGGATTAAACCTTTCAAAAAGGGCCAAGAATGGAAATTATTGAATTAGTAAATAGAGTACATACAGATAGGGCAGCTCATGATGAGCAGCCTCATTTTGATCTACCCTGGTTGCCCTCAAATCTTTGAATTCTCAGTATTATACAGCTTGGATAAAATATTTATTGAAATTTTGCAGATATATATTTTGTTGTCTACATTTGTTGTCACTTTAAGGATTAATGTCAGAGCAAGTGATCTATCATACTAGTCCTATTAAATGCCCTGGGGATGTTGCCTTTCATGAAATGGACAGTATTATGATGAATGGGTATACTTTGTGATGAAGCAACTCTGTGTTTTGCCTACCATCTCAGTAGGGGTCAACTGGCTATGTCATCCAAAGAAGCAAACAAAAATTTGCGCAAGTTAATATAACATTATATTTGAAAAGAGGCTGGGAGCATTCATAAGAGCAGGGGCATTTATTAGGATTAATATGCTAAGTTATTTGTTTGAATGCTGGCAATGATACAATGATGTTAACATTGTTTGTATAGAAACAGCATGTACCGTAATGACCCTAATTATTCAGACATTCAGATCTGAGCAAACATTGTAGACCCAGATCAAACTGCTCGTGAAGGAGCAGTTTGATCAGGGTCTACAATGTGTGCCATTCAGGAAGCCTCATTTGGAAGCATTAATGTGTGTAATATCTACTTTCTAAGAATTTTCGAACAATAACTGTCTGACTTACGGATGCCACAACATTTTAGGGTCATTACGGAAATACAACTTTCTGAGCCATGCCCAGAATGTCACTCAAAAGTCACCTGATACTTGATATCTGACCAATGCAGTGACAACTAAGCATGTGTCCCACAAAGTCCCACAAATACAATCACATGTGATAATTGATTGATTTGATCCTTTACGTTCACAGTAAACAGCTATGGTCATGTCGAGACGGTCAGTTAACCTAACCACACTATTCCTGGGTATTTCACCAGTAACTGACAACTGCCCTTCTTGAATCAGCGGAAGGTGAAACGAAAGTATGTGGCCAGACAGAGTTTCGAACCCAGGACCTCTGACTTATGAGTCAGGTGCCCTACGGATTGGTTTACACGGCCCGGCCATATGTGATAAATGTCCCACAATAGGTCCATGATTTTAAGTTACTGTTACAGAGCTCTAGAAAAGAAGGGTATTTGATGATAATTGAGGGATAATTTTCTTTATTTCTCATTGAAACCATATGTTGTGACCCCTCATCTGAACCGTCTCGTCGAGACGGTTCAGATGAGGGGTCACAACATATGTTTTTATCCAGAAATAAAAAAAATTATCCCTAATTATCACCAAATACTCCCTCTTATCTAGGGCTCTGCTGTTAATGAAGAGATGCATGCCTGTTTAAAGTAGGTGTGGCTTTAATTGGTATTGCAATTCATTCTTCTATGTAAAGTTTTTGCCAAATCATGAGAAGAATATACTGTAAATATAAATAATAAATTCTATTTTTCTTATATTTTGTAAAGTATGGAAATTTGATTTCTAGCAAACGTTACATGAAACCATGTGGTTTTCAATTGGTGTGCATGCTACTGAATGTCATACATAGCTTTAAGAAAGTCAGAACATGAAAACCCATTTCTGATACATTTGAGCCGCGACACGAGAAAACCAACACTGTGGCATATGCGCCAGGGCAGACTCAGATCAGCCTGGGCATACGCCCAGTCTGGTCAGACTCTTCACTAAGTGCTAAGGGTAGCTACGGGACTGAGCTACCTTCATGCGGACAGCAAAGACTCTGATCGGACTGGGCAGATGCCCAGGCTGATTTGAGTCTGCACTGGCTGCACAACCACATTGTTGGTTTTCTCGCATCGCGGCTCATTTATATATATATGTAATGCCATAATGAACTTGTATTTTACTTCAGGTAGGGTATATTTTTAAGTTTCTAGGTTTGTTTACCATGCCTTTAGCTTTTCTCTTGCATTCATGTCATAGTATTACTTGTAATTTATTTAGTGGGATATTGTTTTGTTTAAAGTTTTGTAAATTGTAATGTTACCATTGCTTCTTTGTTAAATCCTACACATGAGATGCTGTCCTGTTAATACAGTGTGTTATGATTCCTGACAGAACTTACAAACAAGAGAGAATAAATAACAAACCTGTAATTTCAGTTCTTTGTTTCTTGATCTTTTAACCATACCCTACAGCTTGGGGCACCTAGATTTTTGTTGCACCTACTTTAGCAAGGTGCCATTTGGATATCCAGTTTCCCATCCATTCATCAGTCATTCTGTCCTAGTTTCACATCGACCCTAGCCTTGAATTCAGTGAGTGGATTACCACTAAGCTTGCCAGATATAAAAGTGGAGTAGCCTCAAGAGTTCAGTAGGTTCTGATGACCTTTACCCAATTTTCAAGGTCACAGGATGACAATGACCATCTTTCCATTTTTTACGTCCATCAAAGTGTTTATGTCTTTGTCCTGAATCAGTGGGTGGATTTCCACCAAACTTGCTTTGATATATTATTCCGACAGTCCTATGAGATTGTTACATCTAGGTAATCTTGACCCCATTTTCAAGGTGGCAGGAAGACTTGAAATGTTAAATAGCTCTGCAACAAATTGATTTTGAATTTTCAAGCTTGCATATAGATAAGCCTAAGAGGTTATCAGGTTATGGTGACCTTGACACCATGTTCAAGGTCACAGGACTTAAAAGTTAAATATCTCTTGGATCTTCTTAAAGATTTGGAATTTTCACCTAACATGCATGGATGTATAATAGGGATAAGCCTTAGAGTACCGTATTTCTTCGGCTATAAGACGGGGATTTTTCCCGCCGAAATGACCCCCAAAATTTGCCCCCGTCTTATAAACAAGGCTTTGGACACCCTAGCTATTTTCCCCAAAGTCCCTGAGCAGCTGGTCACGGTCCATGTTTGTTAATATACAAGGCGCTCCCAAGTTATGTCCAGGTGCATCGCAAAACCCAATAGGTGTTGAGACATAACCTCTAGTACCAATCACATGAAATGATGTCGTATGCAAACACTGATGGCATCTAGCAAAACCGAATTTCTCTACTGTGTGTGCCCTCATTAAACTCCTTTTGAATTCCAAATCCGCAAACAATGTGTAACATTATCATCTTAATTTTTTTCCTAAACATTCATATGGGTATTTTTCTGCAACCTAGACGTAAAACGTAAGGCACTTTTACTCTTTATCTGTCGGTATTAATAATTTAATATCCTGACTTGACCCGAGTGACCTGTCAAAACTGAGTCGGTTATGTAATTATTTTGAGAGCAGTATCGATCCAGCTGTAGGTAAGATCAAAGAAGCGGCAACAAGCGAGCTGGTCAATGACCTTTAGGTGACACAACTACTGGTGCTGGATTTGGATATTGACTGTATTTATGCTAAATATTCGGCTAGTGAATAAAAACAAAATCTGTTTAATATGGATTCTTCCATTTTCAAACTGGGATACAGGAATATGTTTTCTCCACTTGTGTACATGCAAAGCTAAATTTAACTTACGGAAATACGACCTTTGCTCATACTGGATAAAATAATGAGGTAATTAATCCAAGATATTTATGCACATTACGGTAACTGCATAGCGACCAGTTTAAATATATGTAGACATCGGTGACCGGTAATGACCTTTGGGGAACTTAGTAGTAAATCTAGCACCTCAGCAGAATGAAGTAACGGGGCGCCAATCATCCGTCCATGTTGGGGAATTGGCAAAAAATAGGCCCGTCTTATAGGCAAGGCTGAGCTAAATACTTGCCCAGACAGTCCAAAAAACACCCCCGTCTTATAAAAGACTCGCCCTATAGCCGAACAAATACGGTAGTTTCTCATGACACTGACCTCATTTTCAAGGTCACAGGACGCCTTTACATGTTATATACCTCCTGAACCTATGGACAGATTTTGAACAAACATCAAACATTATGCAATTATGAAGAGTTACTGCATTGATTTCAAAGCCAGCATGCGGGCATACCAAGTATTTTAGGAAAATGACCATGTGAGGAATGCACTGTCATACCTTCTGTCCAACCACACTTGAGTAGAGGTTAATATTTGTCAAAAGCATTCCGTTGAACTCTTTTTCTAGCCAGCCATGTTTTTAGAAATAAGCCACAACACAACAAAACCAACAGGGTGGCAGGTGCTGTCAGCGAAGACTCGTATCAGCCCACTCTAATTAGAGTCTTTGCTGTCAGCAAGGAGTTAGCTTAGACCCCAAATGCTGCTGGGGAGAAAGACAAACAATGCTGACTCCTGATTGGACTGCTCCATAGGAAGAGTCTGTTCTGGGTCTGCACTTATTGTCCCAATAATAACGGTCATTAGGATAACTACCAAGGATGAGTGAGTTTAAGACTGAGGCATCTAATTAGGGGATAACTACATATACTCAAAAGCAAACATAACACATATTTTTCGTTTTGGTGTTTTTATGTCAAAATAAAAATCTGCTGAAATTGGCAAAACCGGGAACACCCCGTCCAATCGAAACGCCGGAAAAATGGTACGAACGCCGGATATGCGGTATTTTCACGCCGAATTGTGGTCTTTTTGTCAGAATCGCCGCCATTGAATTTGACAGCGGGTTACAAAAGTCGGATGAATTAATAGTTAAAAATGGTAAGTGAGTATAACGAATTAGCCTATCTGGATCTACATAGATTTTACTAACTGTCGAGACTTCATTTAGTTTAGAAACTACGTTTGTTTGTCGTAACATTCAAAGTGATTTTTGCCTTATATGTTCGGCCATTCGCTTAGACCTTATTCACGTCCTCGAGTTTCGTACTTTTTTAATTTTCATTGAAAAGGGTCACAATGAGTTGGCTAATGTAGAATTTTAAACATCCTCATACCATTATCGGGAACCGAGTGATGCATTTTCCACCGAGGAAACCGAACTGTAAAATTAAAAGTAACGCCGGATAAACTGGTATCAGTTTCTTTGGAAAGTGCTTATTTTTTCTATCAGACAAATAAATAAGTACACAATCAGCATATTTCCAGATGTAAGATGTAGTAGTATTGACGTTCCTCAGGCCATTTTAGTAGCTGCTGCTCTAAGTCTGTAAACCTGCCTATAAAATTGTGAAAAATGAACGCCAAATCAAAAGTTGTCATTATTACATTTGATGCTATGTTCGATTCTGAATGTTTTTATCAATAATGCAAGCAAAATGTCTTAACGGTAGTATATAAAACTAAACTTGGTAAGAGAATGACTTAATTTCTAACAGTCAGCAAATGCAAATTATTCGGTACAAATTTGTTGCCATCTGTGACATGGGATACAATGTAAGAATAACTTCCCTTGTAAGTATAAGATAAGGCTTGTATATTTTGCTGTTATACTATTTGAGCTGTAAGAGTTGGCCCTTGTGTCACTTTGTTTCTGGAACCCAGAATTAGTAGGCTGCCTAACTGGAGCCCACTGCTTATATGCTGGTATACTTTCATTTTCATTGGAACCCAGCCATGTACACATGATTGCTTTCTCATTCTTATAGATTTATGCATTAATTTACATGTTATTTTGTCATTTGTAAATATATTCAATATTCATATATACCTGTATATAACCTAACTGTATGCCTTTTTCAAATCGCAAGGATACGGATGTGTAGTAACGGTTATACAGGTAAGTCGTGTTTGTTTCATTTTCGATTAGACTGCTGTGTCAGGGGTTTCTTGGTGTTGCCTTTTGGCCCAAAGTATTCTCACTAGGCACATAAAAGCGAAGCAACGTTAAATCAACATCGATTCAACGTCATGACGACAGAAGTACCCGAGCAAACAGTGTCGATCAAGATCAAAGCATTAGCCTTATCAGGATCTACACTGTTTTGTTGATGGTAAAATCTAATTTGTTCGAATTTTAGGATACTGAATTTATGTGTCCCACCAGGCACAGAACACTGAAATATTAAAACAACGCTGGGTCAGTCATGAAGCCAGTTCCATGTTAATTTAACGTTTTGTACCCAGTTGGTGTCCCAATATTTAGGTAAATACAGATTAAATAAAATAATTGTTCCCGGATATTATCCCAATATTTAGGATAAAAGACGTTTTGAATAAAGTTTGTTTAATTGATTTTTTTTCCTTCATACATGATATATATGCATTCGTGGATGGATATATTTCACCCTAGCAGAACACATCGCTGAACATGATCAGCACTGATTAAACGTTGATTCAACGTCACCACATTGATTTGTTTCTGTCCAGTAGGACTATTTTCGAATAGTATTAGTTGGAGGTGCCGTGGATAGCATCCGTGACCCATTAGGCTTTGTCATTAGATGCCTTGTCACGAAACAATAGGTCTTACAACATATGCACGTCTGCATTTTCAGAGTCAGGTCGTTTTGGACAATGGGTTAACACCTTTGATTTAAAATTCCTCCGAACAGTGATTCAATTCTGTTTTTCTCTAGCCTTTGCGCTCCGTCTTTACTTAGTAACCCTATTGAGCCGATATGATAAAAGACCGTAAATCCCCAAATAATTCATCCATCAGTTCATCCATTCATCAGCACAGATCAGTCTTCGCCTCTCACTAGGCTTCGTAGATTTTTCATGCGAGCAGGGATGAGTGACCAGACTATAAAGATGTGCCGATGTATACACTTTTATTTGTCTAATGGAAAAAATAAGCAGTTTCAAAAGAAACTGATACCACTTTATCCGGCGTTACTTTCAATTTTTGTGACTGTGCCTCCAATTCGGTTTCTTCGGTGGAAAATGCATCACTCGGTTCCCGATAATGGAATGAGGATGTTTAAAATTCTACTTTAGCCAACTCTTTGTGACCCTTTTCAATGAAAATTGAAAAAAGAACGAAACTTGAGGACGTGAATAAGGTCTAAGCGAAAGGCCGAACATATAAAATAAAAATCACTTTGAATGTTACGACAAACAAACGTATTTTCTAAACTAAATGAAGTCTCGACAGTTAGTAAAATCTATGTAGATCCAGATAGGCTAATTCGTCATACTCACTTACCGTTTTTAAGTATTAATTCATCCGACTTTTGTAAACCGCTGTCAAATTTAATGGCGGCGATTCTGACAAAAAGACCACAATTCGGCGTGAAAATACCGCATATCCGGCGTTCGTACCACTTTTCCGGCGTTTCGATTGGACGGGGTGGGGAAGATATTATCAATGCATGGACTACACTTTGTCGCAAACTTATTGAAATTTTATTCGTTTATTCATGCGGAACAAAGGCATAAACAACGAAGGGGTCAATTTCAAAATTCACAAATACTGATCAGTAAACTCATTGTCTTGAACTGAGTTGTGCCAGGCTCAAAAACTGATGCCCTCTTTATCTAGGACGCTACAATGTCTTAGAAACGTCATCAAGAATTTTCAGCATTGGTTACTGGTTATAAACAAAGTTATGCCCCTTTGAGCAAATCCCGTAAAGTGGGCAAGTTTCGCGATAGCAAAAGAAAAGTTTGTGGATTTTGCAGCAAAACGAATTGGAAATGGATTCCAATTCGGGTTAAACAAAAGGGTAAGTGGTCAGTAATAAATGGAGTATGTAACAAAGGGAAGTAACTCTGTACGTCCTTCCAATAATGCAACCACAGATTGAACTTTTGGGCGCTGGATCCTTAAACTCACTGGGCAAAATTGAATGAAAATCATACAGCATCTTTATCATAGAGAGCAGTCTACGGTAAGCGAATGGGAAGACAAGATTTTTCCAGAAAAACACTTTCATCGGCTTTTAAATTTCGTAACTCAAACCGGAAGTGAGCAAAATACGTGCTCATCTAAAACCAAAAATTGTTTTGAACGGGTCCTTTACCAATAGCCTTACTCATTTTGAATCCCAAATTACCAGAATTTTCTTATAATTTGACGATTCAGACGATTTTCAAAAACTTCGAAAAACTTTGGAAAAATGCAGTTTTTTGCATGTGCGATTAAACTGTGTACGAATCAAGTTTTAAACCGTTTTATACCGTTTTCCAGTTGAGTACATCATGATGAACTCACGTGCAGTAAAATCGTATTGATAATTTATTTTGTGCCACTGTGAGCCAGAATTTCGTGATTTTTGCCTTTTTGACAAAAATCTAAATATTTTTTTTAAAGGATAGCACTGTGACAAGAAAATGCTGCAGAACTTATGGCCGGGTATAGGCAAATCCCAGTATTAAGTTAATAGTAAAATATCATTACATTTAATGAGGCAAAACAAGACACTAAAAATATGCGTTTCTTTTGCTGTTGAGTATACTATTGTCATTTGTGGGAGGTATATCATCATATCAGAAGAGCCATAAAATTCAATTTGCAACAATAAAAATGCTCATTTAACTTCCCAAATGACAACTTCCATTACAGTTATCCCCATTCTAGTGCAATTTTTCGTCTTTCAAAGTGTACTACTTTGCACCATAATCAAATATTTCGGAAACAACACCAGACATAAGCAAATGAGAAGCAACATTTCATAATGATATTGGGTTCAGACCACATCTTGGGATATTTTTAGATATTTTTGACATTAACCATCAGACACCATGTTAGATTAATAAGCCCAGTATAATAGTGTTTTTGAAGTATTGTAAAGATTTAGCAGGAGAAGTCTGAGCAAAGAGTGCTTCATAGCCTGGCCTGGAGGTTATAAAACTTGAGTACATTCTCAAGCTCAAAATAAAGCACTCTGATTGGCTGCTTCCGAGCACATGCTTGGAAGCAGCCAATCAGTGTGCTTTATTTTGAGTTTGAGATTATACTCAAGTTTTATAACCTCTGACCCTGTATGAACACTCCAGACTCAGATCAGTCTGCATATTAGCACAGGTTGATCAATGTCAGGGTTGCCATGGTCAGACAAATAATGTCTGGAAACTGATTTTTTCCAGGTCAAGGAATTTTATGACAGAAAAATTCGGAAAAGACGATATTCGGTCCTAGAGTGAGCAGTCCATGCATGAATATGCGCTCCTAAAGATTTTCATGAATTAACGACATTAGCCTGGTCCTGAAGAAGTTGTTTGAACACCAGCATCATCTGAGATTTCTGACTTCTTCCGAGGACCAGGCAAATGTTAATGCAATGTTTGATCACAATTTTGCATTCTATAGTATGAATCCATTGAAAAACTGGTTGAAAATGCCTAAAAAAATCATAAAATAGCAGTGTTTCTTGTGCTTTTCCCATTATGACATCATTCCATAAAGAAAGAATGGCTTTGAAGCTAATAAAACTACAACAAAAATTCTAATCCCAGGCTGAAAATGTAATGTCAGGTAATGTCATGTAAACAAGACTTGTTCACATGATATTACCTGACATTACATTGCCAAGAATGTAAAGCAAGCCTTACATGATGTTCAGCAGCACAAGAATCCAATGATCAAAATACTGATTTTGTTCCATTTGAACATGACCTCACACATCTATTTATGCCCCCCAACTCTGAAAAAGTTGGTAGGGCATATTGCTTTTGGCTTGTCTGTCCGTCCATGTGTGCATGCGTCACACTTTTTCATGCTTTCTGTAACTTTGGAACCTTGCTAGCTAGGGTCTTGAAATTTCATATATGGATTCCTCATGAAAAATTAGCTGTTACATATTTTTTCTTTTCCCAGTTATGCCCCTTTATGGAGTTATGCCCCTTTTAGAAAAATGAGATGACTATCTTGTTAGTAAGATATCTCAAAAAGTATTTGAGCTATGGCCTCGATATTTGGTTTACTGATTGGGTATGAGAAGTAGATTACCTGATTAACTTTTGGGAGAATTCCGTAAAATATTGATGGAGTTATGGCCCTTATCTAAATTTGGCATTTTTCCAACTTTTGAACCGCTTGAGCTAGGAAGCTGATTTTTGTCGCACCTGCTTTAGCAAGGTGCGATATAGGAGTTCACTTTTCCGTCAGTCCGTCCGTCCGTCCGTCCACAATTACGTCGACCCTAGCGTTCGGGTCCATTATTCTCAATCTATGATACCTACATTCATCAAACCTGGTATAAAGTTTCTTCTTAGAATGGTCTCGAGGAACCTTGAACTTATTTTGGCCTTTGACCTATTTTTCATGCTCTAATGACTTCGTAAAATTCTGTGCCGTCCGTCCATCCACAATTACGTCGACCCTAGCGTTCGGGTCCATTATTCTCAATCTATGATACCTACGTTCATCAAACCTGGTAGAAAGTTTCTTCTTTGAATGGTCTGGAGGAACTTGAACTTATTTTGACCTTTGACCTATTTCTCATGCTCTAATGACTTCATAAAGTTCTATGCCAAAAATTACGTCAACCCTAGTGTTTAAGTCCATTTCTCCCCATCTATGATACCTGCAATCTTCAAACCTGGTATAAAGTTTTTTCTTAGGATGGTCTAGAGGAGTGTTGCCTTTATTTTGACCTTTAACCTATATTTTATGCTCTGCTGACTTAGTAAAATCCCTAGCATACTGGCCCATTTCTCTCGATCTATGATACCTACAGTCATCAAATCTGGTATTAAGTTTCTATTTAGGTTGATCTAGAGGATTGTTGCACTTATTTTGACCCATATTTCATGCTCTGCTGACTTAGTAAAATTTTACTTACAAGATTAAATTGACCTTATCGTTGAAGTCCATTTCTCTCTGACAATCTATGAGAGCTAGAGTCATCAAACCTGGTATAAAGTTTCATCTTTGAATGAACTCGAGGACTAATGCACTTGTTTCAGCCCTTGATAAATATTTCACATGCTACTGATTTTGTAAAATTTCACATCCAAAATTGTGTTGACCTTAGGGTTTGAGTCCATCTCTCTTTAAATACAATGGGTGTAATCATCAAACCTGGCTTGAAGATTGTCCTGGGATGCTGCTATTATTTGTACCTTTGACCTTTATATCATGCTCTATTGACCTTATAAATTTTATGTCAACCTGGCATCCATGATTATATGGACAAGAACATTCAAGTCCGTTTCTCACTAACTGTACCACTTACAATCATCAGACATGGCATAAAATGTTTTCTTAAGCTGGTGTCCTCGCTTGTTTGACTGCTTTATACCTTTAACCTATATTTTTTACCCTGTTGCCACATGTAGAGCTTTATGTATAAAACTGCATCTTTTCTAGTTTGTAAGTCGAATTTGCTCACATTTATTGTTATAGTAGTAGTCCTTGATGAGTTAATTGCTTTAGTACAGGTATGGTAACTCTGCATTGATTAGTTACCGAGTTACTTCCCCTGTAGTTCAATAATAATAAACCACCAGGCATAGGGTTTTGAAATTTCATGTATGGATTCCTCATGGACAGTTAGCTGATACACATATTTTTTCTTTTCCAAGTTATGCCCCTTTTTGAAGTTATGCCCCTTTAGAAAAATGAGACTACTATCTTGTTAGCAAGATATCTCAAAAGGCAGTTGAGCTATGGCTTCGATATTTGATATACTGATTGGGTATGAGAAGTAGATTGCCTGATAAACTTTTGGGAGAATTCCGTAAATACTGATGGAGTTATGGCCCTTGCTTGAACTTGGCATTTTTGCAACTTTAGAACCGCTTGAGGTAGGTAGCTGATTTTTGGTTTAATAAGTCCTTGACGGATTTAATACTTTAGTACAGGTTAGGTAACTCTATATTCATTAATTTTGTTGACGTTCAATACTTACGCAGCTACTGGGTTCTAGAACCACTGGGCATAGGGTTTAGGAATTTTATTCATGGATTCTTCATGGAAAATTGACACATATTTTTTCCCAAGTTATGCCCCATTTTGGAGTTATGCCCCTTCAAAAACATGAGATGGATATCTTGTTAGCAAGATATGAGTTATGGCCTATGTATTTGGTATAATGATCAGAAATGATGAGTCGATTACCTGATTAACTTTTGGGAGAATTCTATAAAATTTTGATGGAGTTATAGCCCTTGTTTGAATTTGGCATTTTTTCAACTTCTGAATTCATTGATCTAGGAAGCTGATTTTTGGTATAATAGTAGTTCTTGATGAGGCAAATATTTTAGTAAAGATTAGGTAACTCCTTTTCAGACTTAGACATTCTAACTTTTGACACCTTTAGTGGCAAGCATATGGTTGTGGGCATACCGGTAGTTTTTACAAACACAATTTCTAGTTTTTTTATAAGAATGTATGTAAGAATGAAAGTAAAACAAGAAATGTTACAGTGTGTAACAAATGCCCCCGAAGGCCCCTTAAACTGACGTTTGAGCCCTAGATGTGACCTTGACCTTGGGCATAGAACCTGAGTCTTGCACATGATATACATTCTCATTTTGGTTTACTTTTCTGTAATGTTTAAATGCACTTTGGAAGTTTAAGAGGATTCAAGGGGACTTAATTCAACCACTAACCAAACTGTGTTGTGTTCTTGACATTGGGTGTGGGAACCTAAATGTCACACCTTACATAACTTATACTTTACTTTTCTTTACGTTACCATTTTATCATGATCCTGACTTCGGGCAACAGAACCATAATTTGTTTGTGGCATATACCTTTTTATGAAGTTTAATGAAGTTACATCAAAAGTTTTTAGGTAATTGAGGATGAATGACTTGACCTTTGACCTCTGGCTATGACCTTGACCTTGGGTTTGGGAGCCTATGTCTTGTGCATGGTAAATTATCTCATTAGGCTTTATCTTTCTTTGAAGTTCGCTTTGGTACTTTTCTGAGTAATTGCCCAGACATTATTTGACCTCTGACCCCAGATTGTGACCTTGACCTTGGATTTTGGGATGATAAATATTGTGTGTAACATACCTTCTCATTATGGTTTACCTTTCTGTGAAGTTTGATGACATTAGCTTCAGCAGGCTTTAAGCTATCATAGAGGCAAGATTTGACCTCTGACCCCCAATTGTGACCTTGACTTTGAACCTGGCAACCCAAATTGATGTGAAACACAACATCTCATTATGTTTCATCTTTCTGTGGAGTTTCATTTAATTTGCTTCAGTAGTTTATAAGTAATCGCTGAGAGCCAATTTTGAGAATTTTGACCCAACTGTGGCCTTGACCTTGGGCGTAGGGACTTAAGCCTTGTGCGTGACACACCTTCTAATTATGCTCTATCTTTCTGTGAAGTTTCATTAAATTTGCTTCAGTAGTTTTAAAATTATTGCTGAGACATGATTTTGAGACACAATTTGACCTTTGCTGAGACATGATTTTGAGACACAATTTGACCTTTGACCCAATTGTGGCCTTGACCTTGGGCATAGGGACCTAAGTCTTTCGCGCGACACACCTTCTCATAGTGCTTTAACTTTCTGTGAAGTTTCATCAAATTTGCTTCAGTAGTTTTAAAATTATCGCTGAGACACGATTTTGAGACACAATTTGACCTTTGACCCAATTGTGGCCTTGACCTTGGGCGTAGGGACCTAAGTCTTGCGCGCGACACACCTTCTCATTATGCTTTATCTTTCTGTGAAGTTTCATCAAATTTGCTTCAGTAGTTTTTAAGTTATCCCTGAGACACGATTTGTAACGGACGGACGGACGGACTGACGGACGGACAGACGGACAGTCGGACGGACGGACGGTGCGATTTTAATATGCCACCCGAAGTTCCTTCGGGGGCATAATTACTGACACTAACTTTTTAACTGCATACAGTCTTTATTTTATGTGTACATAATATACAGTCAAGAACAAGATCAAATAATCATAATTACTGCACTAATCTTACAAATGAAAATCTAACAAAACCAGGGCCCGAGGTTATAAAACATTTTTCATGCTCAGCTGAGCTGAGCATGAAATTTTACCTGCTAATAAATAGCAAATTACTGATAAGCACGGTTGTTTTCTTGCTCAGTTTGGCTGAGTATGAAATTTTCTCTGCTTATGAATATGAAAATGCCAACATTAGTTGGCATTTTCATATTTATCAGCAGAGACAATTTCATGCTCAGCTGAGTTGAGCATGAAAAAAGTTTTATAACCTCGGGGCCAGATACAAACTTTGAACCACATACAACTCTTATTATAGAAAATAGATAGTCAAGAACAAAGTCAAACAAATCATAACCACTATATTGAGCTAATGGAAGAAAAACTAAGTACTGTATCATGAAGTAACTCCACTTAAAAATCAGAAACATTATAATACTCTGATCTATCTGGCTATTTATTGATGTTTAACCAGAATTATGAATTTATTCAAAGACTACGAACTTAAAATTTTTATTTTACCTCACTGCAGCTGGTGTTGTGCCATGTGGCGGCCGTAAAACGTCTCCCCGTACATCATCCATAGTGCAGATTATATTTTATTTACAGTACATCCTTTGAGATCAGAGGATAGATTCTGAGAAATCTAAAGTTTGAGATCGATTTAGACTGTTATACTAGATCATCGTCTTTTATATTATTTGGATCCTTTTGAAACTAATCAGTCTTTGAATCGACAGCCCAATTAGAATTAAGAAATTACAGTATGCTTTTTTCTGGTTTCCTCACCAGATATTGTCAGGGTCACTGACGAGGCTTTATTAGCCGAAACTACGTAGTCTGGCCCATGTTCCTACTTCTGTATGTATTCTCTGCTCTTGAAGGAACTTTTTAAGATTTTAATTGAGTCATAATGGTCCATGTTTAAATACTGAGAATGAACATTTAAGTACAAATATGCAGTCTGTTAAGAAATTCATAGAGTTCTTCACCGAAGTGATTCAATGCTTGAATACCAAATACTGAAGTATACTGAATACTGAAAATAACATAAAAGTACAAATAAATAGATTGTTAGGGAATTCATAAAAGTACAGTAAACAGTGAAAATTCAGAGCAAGCTATTTTCTAAAAAGAAAGCTTTGAGACAGATTTTTTGTGAATTGAAAACTAACAAACAAGACCTCAACAACATTCAGTGACAAGAATGATAGACTTAACCAATCATAAAAAGGAAACATATGTCTTGAAGTTTTATAAAACTGTCGTAATTTAGCTAGCTCATTTCAAAGTAACAAAACAAGTATATGCTTTTAAAACTGACAAATACTGTTGATATGAAAATATTAATTGATATAACAACAAATCATAGGTTTAAAAATGCATCAATCAATCAGTCACAAGAATACAAGCCTGGGCAATCAGTGCACACAAATCAGACAGACTGCTCTAAACGGCAAACACTGCAACCACTGATCAGACTGCTCTTAGAGCAGTCTGATCAGTGTCTGTACTATTTGCCTTTTAGTGAGCAGTCTTCTATAACATCCCGAAATGACATTGAACCTGTCGAGGTTTGAAAATGGAGATATTCACTCATGAAAAAGGGTAATGTTAAAGTATCCGACAACATACAGGTATTATACTACCTGGTGGAGAAAACAAAATGTCAAGACCTGAACAATGTGTACAAAATTTCAAGATATATGAACAGTGTGCACATGCAGGGTTTCAAACACCATATACTAGCACTGTTTCAAGCACTTTTGTAGAATTTTGCGAAGTAGTGGATTTCTGGAAAAATTTCTAACAACCAACAATTTCCTACTGACTTATTCGTCATTTGATATGGTGACATAAATTAAGCAAATTTTTATAATAAAAAACATCCTTTCCAGTTTAGTAGATAATGTGCTTTAACATTTTAAACATTTCCTAATATGGTCATTTCAGAGAAAAATGCAAGTATCTGCATTCACATCACAGTATTTTGAATTTGAAATATTCTCATCAAAAGTTATTTCTAGACACAAGACTGCCAAATATCAAAGCAATAGTAATTTCTTAAAAACAAGACTGCCAGATATCAAAGCAACTGCTACAATGTAAAACTTAATTTAGTGACCCATGCCACGTAAGTATCAGAGCAATAGTTTTGGCACCGCTCTGGTACAAACTCAGTGGTGTGAAGTATGGACAACATTCTTCCCTCAGGATCATTGTTTGGCATCACGCAAGCCTCGTGATGCCGAACAGTGAGGCCCCGGTACAGATTTTTCTATGCATACCTCACATCTATGAAAGATATTTACAACCTGAGCATATATGCAGGCTGATCAGTATCTTTCTTGTTCACACATATAAAAATCTGCATAATGTCAGTTCATAAAACAGCTGCATGGTAGTTTCAAAAGTCATAAAGATACCAGAAAAACAAAATGTTCTAGTTATAATACATGGAAAGCAGGACTGAAGTCACATGCTGCAGCAGGCATGACAAAAAATACCTACAGGTGGATAGAGAGAATTTAATACATACACAGGATACAGATAGAATTTAAAACATAAATATGACTACTATAAAAGATACACAAAATGAAATCAACATAAACAGAACCTACAAATATAAAACCTAAATACCATTGTTCTAAAAATGACTAAAAATATTTCATTCCAGGGGCATTTGAGAAGTAGCGGCAACAGTGGCAAGAAAACTGACTAGACTCATCAAAAGGGCCTAATAAAAACCTTCAGTATTCTCCATATACATTTACAAACTTTTTCAAGTGATTCAGCCAGTCTGAAAATGCCGAGAATGCTTCTGTAGGTAGACTGTTCAGACACTGATAAAATTCACTGTCCACTGCGCTTTGTGACTTGAAACAACCATCACACATACAAAAACTTGATGCATGTATATTAGGATTCAGCCAAATGTCACATAGTCAAAAGTCTATGCTACAGGGAGAATGTGACAGAATGTGCTTCTACATGAAGTCAAGAACAACAGCTGGACGATGAGCTGGTGTGTTGTCATGTAACAAATGAATACCATGCAACCTTGTTCATGGACATTTCGTAACTTAGTGCTTAATGACTCAAGGGACAACTTGTTTCTAGTATATATATATATGACAATTTGTGTCCTTGCCTTTAAGCATTGCTAGAAATTGTGAAGCTTTCTCAACATGCTCCTGCATTTACTTGAGAATCAATAACTGGGATAACCCACCAAGCGCAAACCTTCCTGAGTCCAGGGTTTTCTTTTAAAATTGAAAAAATGCCCCAGGAATTCATGCAAGATATATTAGGTAACTCATCTAGTGTATTCCCAGCATCCTTATAGTAAAAACATATTTTTCAGTTGAAGTTGCTGCTGGTCTGCCAGGAGGGCAGGCATATCATTAATATTCTCCCTGCTACCACTAAATAGACTAACCCACGCAGCATAGGTTGTGTACGGTAGTGCACATCCTCCATATAAATGATCTAGTCAGTTTTTATTCAACTGCACTGAACCCAAGTTTTCCAGGAATCTTACAATCTGCTCTTTACTTCTCTTGGTTAGTGTTCTCACAATTTGTTGCCATTTTGGCCTCTATGACTGACTAGGTTGATTTGGAAACAGATTCATACTAATGCTAGACGTGAACTTATTTAAATACTTATATGTAGCAAAAGAGGAAAGGTTGTAGTTTATTTTGATATACAAAACAAGCATGCGCATAGCAGTAGTCAAATGCTACAGGACCATTGCCGCTATTTCTCAAATGCCCCTAGTATTACAGGGCTGGAAAAATCCACTTGTCCGCTCACCATGGCAAGTGCCACAAGCTACAGGACAAGTAGAATTTCTCAGTACTGCCAAGGCAACTTATGGATTTCACTATACATGTGACGCAGGACGAGTGACAATTTAAGAATTTTCCAGCCCTGTATTTTATCAAACACAATAGCATTCAAATCTCTTATATAAACTCATGTTTTATTCAGTAAAGATTGAATTTCAAACTTAATCAATATCTACTACACCCATAACAAGTCTCATAATAACATACCAACAGCGATCATTTTTAAATCTTGTATAAACCATTTGCTCCTCAATTTACATAGACACATGTCCATGATTAATTATAAAATATTGGCAATAAAATACCAATGTATATCTAACTAAATATCACAGTTAGCTATAGTTCATCACTTAGGTATTTTGTCACTATTTGCGGAGCTCCGGTAGCTCAGTGGGTTAAGAGCTGGCCTTCTGATCTAGTGGTCTAGGGTTTGCACCCTGCTGAAGGCAGTTATCTTTCCAACCATAAATAGGGCTCGACTGCACATAGCCTTTCATTATCATCCTTTCATCTTCCTGATATGACTGAAATACTATTGTAAAAGACGTAAAATCTCAAGTCATCCATCCATCTAAGTCACTGTTTGCTGCCCATTTAAGACATGTAAAGCAGGGTTGTAATGCACCTAAATGTTGGGACATCCAAAAATAAATTATTTTCCATTTAGGACAGATGGAAAATTAATTGTTTTTGGGTGTCCCAATACCTAAGCACATATAGTACATGTATGTCAGTTTGCAACAGAGGCCCAAGTAGGAGAGTTTTACGATACTACTAGTTTTTCTTATCTCTCAATAAAGGCGTATGTTGTGACCCTTCATTACACCCACCTTACCAAGGAAGTTCTAATGAATGGTTGGCAAGGTGGTTCTATGAAATGGTCACAAGGTAGGATCTTAATGGAAGATAAAGGTGAATAAGTATACTCTCAGGCAGAGCTCTAGATAAGAGGGAGTATTTGGCAATAATTAGGGATAATTTTTGTTAATTCTGCATCAAAACATATGTTGTGACCCCTCATCTGAACCGTCTCGATGAGACGGTTCAGAAGAGGGGTCATAACATATGGTTTCGATGAGAAATAAGAAAAATTATCCTTAATTATCATCAAATACTCCCTCTTATCTAGAGCTCTGCTCAGGAAAGCAACTCTGCAATTTTCATTTCTGCCACCCCTTCTCAATGAAGGGTGAGGACAGATCACCTTTACAGAACAGGAGCAATTTCTCCCTTTATGTATAGATCCCATTTTTGAATGGCTAGTAAACAGGAAGTCACAAAAAGCTGTGCCATCTAAAGGATAACTATGGTAATTATTTTAGGTTTCCCACTTTTTAGAATTTTTAAAGTATGATGAGATAAAGACAACAGCTGCTTTGGCATGGTAGATGACAACAATACTTGCGGCTGAATGTATACAAAAATACTGATGTGTTAAAATAGTACAACAAAAAAAAAAAAAAAAAAGAAAAAGAAAAAAAATCATAACTACAAACAGCCCAGATTATGAAGAGAGTTCCATATTTGGTCTGTTATAATACAGGTTTCCCCCTTCCAAAAATGTAAATCAGCCTCATTTAATTCATATGTTGTAGCTCATCCCTGGGACTGCCTAAGTATAGGAACTCAAGGACACAGTTCTGATTACTGTACAAATTCTAAGTACTCCGACAGATAGATCTGAGCAAACCCTGCTGATCCAGATCAGACTGTTCCTAAAGGAGCTGTTAGATCAGGCTCTACACTCTTCACCATTATACCTGTATCTTTTGGGTGCACTGTAAACACAAACTGTTCCAGTGTACAACTACACTAACTATTTAGGTGCCCTAACATTGTATATTTTTTATGATAATATACTAAGCGCACAGTTAGTACCTCAGGAAATCATCAAACTTCATCTCATCAAATGATCTCATTCACTGGTATTTACGAAGCATAGAGACACGTCTTTTAAAAATTGGTGATTGTATCAAGGAGGTGGTCGTTTCCAGCAAATGTTTTCCGAGTTCCAGAAAAATTCTAAGTACTAAGACATGTAGGTCAGAGTAAACAGTGCAGACCAAGATCAGACTGCTCCGGGGCAGTCTGATCTTGATCTACAGTGTTTATTATTCCATTTGCATCATTGGGATGCATTACTGCATTTTAAAACCAAACCCAACAACAGTAACTTTTTTGGTGTCCGAATATTTTAGAATATTTACGGTAATATAATAAGCAGCACGAACAAATTGTACCATAGGAAGTCATCATTTATGAAACAAATTTCATTTTTTCAATGTTCATGGAAGTATGAACACAATGGGTCATGTGCAAAGTAAGTGACGCCCTGAGGGCGTACACGTTAAATTTGCACATGAACCTTTGTGTCCATACTTCCATGAACTTCGGAAAAATGGAATTTGTCTCATATATTTACATTTAATTTTAAAATTATTTTGAACATCATTTTTTATTTTTGAGAGAATACCATGAAAAACTGTCATTAACCAACAGGTAAGCCACTTATGTTAAACGGCTGTCACCATGATGTGTCCACCATAGAATGTTACAATGGCCAATGGCATTGTTTGTTTACATGTGACATTGCGGGCCAACGATGTCGCCTGACCTACTGTTGCTCATGAATTAAGGACACTGTTTCTCTGAAATAGGTTCATCTAAGGAAAATCAAAGGAAATGTAATTATACTGCAATGACTTGATTTACTGGTATATACCACATAAATAGAAACGTTAATGCTGTATCTGGGAGGTGGACATTTCCAGCAGATGATTATTGAGCAACTAATTCAGCTAAAGTCTAATTTTTCCATCACATATGCCTCTGTAGACACTGTCTGTGAGAGATTCGTACTGCCCTGTTTTAGAATTCATATAAAATAACCTATCTTTCACAACATTTGGGTTGATACCATCATCTCTCAAACTTGTTTTCTTCAACTTGAAAGTTCCTGAAATACACAAAATATTATTACCCAACCTACTTTGTGCAAAGTATTGTATTTATGTAGTTACACGGCAGATCTAGATTTTTTTGCGTCGTTTTGGAGGGGAAAGCTTTTTCTCCTCCAAAACGATGCCAAAAATCTAGATCTGAGCTTTTCTCCTCCAAAACGACACCAAAAATCTAGATCTGAGATTTTTTTTCCCCAAAACGATGCCGAAATCTAGATCTGCCTTGTAAAAAGCTCTTTCCCCACCAAAATAACCCCAAAAGTCTATGTCTGTCTTAAAAATCTATCTTTAGCAGAATTATGAAAGACAGGCTTAGATATTTTAGATATTAAGTGTTGTTCTATATGAAGAAATGTTCTGTCTTATAGCCGAGCTATTATGGTGATAACACATTTTTGACTAACTTATGTGGTTTTAGCTTGGTTAGGATATAGTCATTGCACATGGAACAATGACTCATCAACATTTTTTGACAGTTAACTGATATGTGATGTCACCATTCAGATGTAATGCAAAAGTAACTGGCAATATTCAAGAAATAATGTTTCCTTACCTGTCAACTATTGCTGATTCACACATGTTGTTGGAGGGCAGATCAACAAATATTAATTCACGATGGCAAAGCCGAAGTGAATTAACATTTGTATCTGCCCGACAAACATGTGTTGATTAGCGATAATTCAGGGGTATCACTGATTAACACATGTTGTTGGAGGGCAGATCACCAAATATTAATTCACGACGGCAAAGCCGAAGTGAATTAATATTTGCATCTGCCCGACAAAATATGTGTTAATCAGCAATAATTCACGGGTAAGGAAAAATTACTTCAATTCTAAAATAGTACCTGATGAAAATGCAAGTATATTACAACGTTTCTAAAGGACTATTCTTGAGGCGGATGTCAACAGAAGCAAGTATGTACATTCTACGTCATCAATGCGCGAAATTGGCACGCCTTGATGTTAATGGCGTGAATTATCACAATCGTTTTCTATGCCTTCAATGGGGAAAACCTTAACGTCATGTTAGAATTTTGACTATTGCCACTACTTATGTTAGACAGAACCCCAGCTTTCTTGCATCATGAAAATATGATTTTACACTGACTGGGTAGCTATAAAATTGTGTTTGCAAAACACAACACCCCTATAGAGAACACCTATCACTGAAACTTATGATCAGTTATAGAAAAATGGGTCATAACTCAGTATAAAGTTCAAATGCATTTAAACCTAATTAAATTAATGACCACATCATGAACTTGCATTAACCACAAACTCAGCCTCCTTACTAGCTCAACAAAGTCTGAGATTTGTTCCTGGTTCTAAAGTTTCCTCCAAGGAGTAAGATCACATGAAGCCATCACCTGTGCTTTTGAGAATGCATCTTTTTAATGGAAGGGGTTAACTTTCTACCAATTTCTTTTATGCATCCCTTCTTATTCAGTTTTTCTCTAGAAGGAAAGAATTTGCACCTATGGGAGCACATTCTTTTCTTTAAGAGAAGACCCTATTCTGGGTTACAAACAGGAAGTGATAGAAGTAGTTCCCCTTTGCAAAAATGGTGAAGAAAAAACAAAGAGGTGCACCCATACACTTTAAGTTTGGTCCCAACTTACTGTATTAATCCTATTAAATGCCCCAGGGGTGCTGCATTTTGTGAAGGAGGGCATTACTTTAGAGCCTACAGTGTAGTAAATCAGCCCCACTGCCAAAATATCTCTTATAACTAATATATGGATGATGGACAGTATAGTCCGGTCTCATGGTACCAAGGGTTCCATGATACCAAGGTAAATTGGATCTGGCTTTGTTATGAAACTTAAACCATCTGCTAGGCCTTGATATTACTATATTGATAAAGTAAGGGGATGTTACTTTGTACTGCAAAATAATTTATAAGATAATTAGGACATCTATCTGATTAAATATCAAATAAAGTAAAAAATTGGAGAATGTGGATTCTCAACTTTTCCAGCCACCACCAGTACTATACAATTGTTGATATCTAATGTCAGTAATAATTCTCAATTCAATTTTTGCTATTGAATGGTTCAACATGCCTTTTCCCTTAAAAATGCAAATAGAAATTACAACTTGAATGTATGCTTATTTATTTTTGGACAGATTGATATATGGGCAGCCATTAAGCCTTAAAACTGAAAATAGCACAAATTTACACAAATCATTTTGATCGGAAATCAGCAAACTGGCTGCAAGTGTCCCAACATTCATTTCTCATCCAATTACCTTTACATTTACTCTTACAAATATTTTTGCTTGGTGAAACTACATTACGAGATAACCACACAGTCCAAGTTAATATTATACACCATATGTCATAATGGAGGAAATTTTAAAAATGCCATTTCCAGATTCCAAATGGTCAAAAACACCTTTATCAAAAAAGTTTTATGAGTTCCAATAAGACCGATTATAACCTTTAATATCTTGCCTGAAACAGTGTGAGATATTAATATTTTTTATCATGTAAGCTTTACAAATTTGATAGCTTTCTGTTTGCCATGGTATCACGAAACTGTATTCTGACAGCAAAATAGTTTGCATGACTTTGTTCAAGTCCTGCTTGTAAATATTAACAGGATTTATATGAACATTAAACTTTATTATAACTTAGAACATGGTTTGTTGAAAATACTATTGTGCACCAATCAATGCAGTGTTGCACACAGCATGTGTAGTCTCACTTCAAACATTAAGTACCTTGGTACCATGGAATTCCTGGCTATACTTTCAGAGGCAACTTCTTTATTAGTTTTGCCTCCCTTCTCAGAAGGAGTCAACTCTTCAAGAAAAGAATTTGCTCCTCTAGGAGCCAATTCTTTCTTTTAAAATTAGACCCATTTCAAAGAGCTACCTTATCCAGAAATGCAAACAGGAATTCCACCAAGTTTGTCTAACATTATTTTTGGAAAAGCGGAAGGGGGTATTTATTAGAGCAGGGACGTGTACTGGGATTAATATGGTATTTTAACTTTAATAAAAAGGTCCTAGGTTCAAGTCCTGCTAGAAGCGACAGTTTGTCCAAACCTAAACAGCACTTCACTCAATGGACCCTATCATAATTACCCTCCAATCATCCTGGTATGACTGAAATACTGTTGAAATGGACATAAAACTGCAAAGTCATCCATCCATCCATCTGAAATGAAAACATGAGACTGCTGACAAGTCAAGCCTTGAATGGATTACCTGTCATGTCCGCCTGTTTTATAAGTCTAATAAAGAGTGGTCTGGCATATGGAGGCAATGTTCTTTGTAGTGCAACATTTAACTGGGAGAGATCAAGATTTTCATTTTCATCTACGATAGCTGCCATGCCAGCTCTTCCCTCAGCACCTGCAAAGGAAAACAAACTTACTGAAAGTTAAAGAACCATTGAATGGGCAGTATAATGGATTGACAAATGAAAGAAAAGACAGACAGACAGAAAGACAAAAACTTTATACCCCTAAATATCCTTTGAACACCTGAGGTATTATACAGTGCTCCAGATACAGTGGGGTTTTGAAGATAATTTTGAGATAATTGTCCAAATTTTTGCATAAAAATATATGAGCTGTGACAAAACAAAACCAACATAGTGACATGTGCGCCCAGTAAAGATTTAGATCAGCCTGGGCATCTGCCCAGTCTGATTAGGGTCTTAGGCATCAGCCCAGAGGTAGCTCAGTCCCTGAGCTACCCTTTAAGCACACAGCAAAGATTCTGATCAGACTGGAGAATGTCCAGGCTGATCTAAGTCTTCTCAGGGCATACATGCTACTTTGCTGGTTTTGTCCTATTGTGGCTTATATTTTGCGATACCTCATCAGAAATGTCTCATAATGGGTAGTCAGATATATGTTTTCTTTGAGAGAGTCTAGATTTTTTGGCCTGTTAGGGGAAAACCCTGTCCTACAACTGAATACTTACATTTTTGGTGTATTTACTGAAAAGCCCTATAGTAAACTATTGGAATGTGATGTAGTTTACATTCCAATAATTACATTGAGCCACACTACATCATATGACTTCAAATGATGTCAAAATAAACCATGGCTCTCCACAATCTGATTGGAAGTCGGCGACATCATGACATTATTGATGCTGTTCTGCTATTATCAGAAAAACTGTGTGTATATGTTTTACTGCTTCAATTTTAGTGCTTATATAAAAATTGAAATAAATGTAAATATAAGCAATGAACTTAGTTTTTTCTGATGTTTATCAAAGTGTAAACTACATAGGGTCACAAGAAAAGTTTACATGAACCCCTTCAGGGTTCATTCACTTTGCATTCGACCCAATATAGTTAACACTTCGATAAACCACAGAAAAATGAAATTCGTTCTTTAAATAAATATGGTAGCCTAATTGTTGATATTACACTAAATGTAAACTATTTGCTTAATGCAAAACAGTACTGATTCTGATCAGAGTGCTCCAAGTAAAACTGGGGTAACAAAGATAATTTAACTATCATTTACATACTTCTAAACAGAAATCAGTGTTAGAAATAAGGGCCAGACAGCAACTTGCCCGGGGGGCAACCTCAAATAACTTTCAACTTGCCCCCCAAGATTTCAACTTGCCCCTCTGTATTTCATTGCAATTAAACATGTAATTTTCTTTCGAAGTCACACGAGTAAACATAGTCCAAAAATGCTCTACCTTTTGAAGACACTAAGCATGAATTCATGAACTTTAGAGATAAATGACCACCAGTTTTGATCACAGCTGCCTAATCATTTTCACAGCGCTACTTTGACTGGGATTCTTTTTATTTTTCTCCTTCAAAACACCATATTGGTGGGTTTCAAACTTCTCATGCAAAACTTCAAAAAAGACATGAAAGAAAATTATTTTCCAGAATTTCATCTCCCAGAATTTCAGGTTGTCCAGGGGGCAACCTTCCAAGACTATCAGCTTGCCCCCAGCAAATTTAACCCGTGTCGGGCAAGTGGGCAATTGCTTATTTCTAACACTGTCAGAAACATAAGTTGTGACCCCTAAATTAGAACCTCCTCCTTTATTGAGCAAAATTATATTCTGACCATTCCTTAGAACTGTCTTGACAAGACGGTTCTAATGAAGGGTCACAATATATTTTCTGTTTGGAAATAAGAAATTTATTTCAGAATTATCCTAAAAACCCATCTTTATTAGGAGATCTGACTACCATTATAACATACCTGGGACTTCCACTCCATAAACCACAGCGTCTTGCAGTTTAACAATTTTACTGATAGCTGTCTCTACTTCTGTTGTTGATACATTTTCTCCCCTCCAGCGGAACGTGTCCCCAGTTCTATCACGGAAATACATGTAGCCTTTCCAATCCATTATCAAAATATCACCTAAAATCAAAATAATATAGCAATTACTTGTGACTGCACCATTATTCACATACAGGGTACTGGACACATTTTACAACTACAACTGGTGATTTTTCCCCCTAGCAACATAAAACTGTAACTGTACAGAAGACTCAGCAAATCACCCACTAACAACTTTGCTATACAGGTTTGACCTGGTACTGTAAAACACTTATATATAGAAGCAGGAAAATTTAGCTTTTTTTATAAATAGACCTTTTGGCAGATTTTTATTTTGGCGGATTTGCGATTTCTGAAAAAAAAAAGAGAAGACTTTTGCTGATATCATATGGGCCACATAAATCTGAGTTCTACATCATCATGGCGAATACAATAATTACAATTATTTCCATTATCCTGCTGTTTAATAAAACTGTTTACAGTTAACTGAGTTCTGTGTTCCTTCAAATTTAATCAACTTGGCCTAAGAAATAATTAGTATGGCACATCTAATAAACATTTTCACACTCTGTTTCCTTTGCTTGGGCTCTTCTTCTATACCAACATATATATATGGTATATGAAGTATATTGGCTTTAATATTATGATAGTCGGAATAAAATTATTCTGAACAATATTGTTTTCTTTCACAAACATCAGTTAAAACTGGTGGCATTTTAATTTGGTGATTTTCTTCCTTTCCACCAATATCGTCAAAATAAAGTGCCCACAAAATAAAAGTCTTTTACAGTACTTCTGTCCCAATACTAACCAAGCAACAAATAAGCAGAACATCGACCTCTGCAAAATTTCATTAAATGTTTCGTCCATGCTACAAGGGATGTTCAGAAAGTTCTGATCGTGATGTCATATTTTGATAAGCATCATAAATACAGAACTTCTGATAGCGAAACTTTATAAAGCTGTAATATGTCAGGACAACTGTGCAAACGCAGTGTATATTTTCTAAAGGACATATGTTTGAACGTCTTTGAAAGAGGTATACCCTACAGCCACTGCAAATTTTTAATTTAGAAGGTCATAGTTCACATATAAGCAGTCTTTATTTTTTTTTTCGTCATGGCTACCTAAACACATACCATAGGCAACCATGTCCTGTAAATATCGCAGAAATTATATTTAATCTAGGTTCTATACTGCCCCTTGAATTTGGATTATCTGCATTTTATGTGGTAGTAAATTCCCCCTGTCTGCTAAAGTCATCATTTTTTGAACGAAAACAAATGCCTTAGCATTCAAAATCTTGTCAGGAAAATCTTTTGCATGGCCCAATTCGAAATTGTTTAATAATTAAAATTAATGTAAAAAATGAAGTTGTCACAACCTTAGAAAATGATGTTGATGGCGATTTCAATAACGTCATTAGAACTACGCATTCCTTTGCAAGGAATGCATTGGAAACGTTCGCTACCCCTCTAATTTTTAAATGGATATTGACGGCAATGACTGACAAACAGCTGAAAAAAATTCATTTTGTATTTACGATGATTTTTTACTTGAATGACACACTGAAAATAAATTCACATATGACTTTAACCCAGTGGTATGACTGGGGCCTAATAAAACGCGTTGTACCTCAATAAGAAAATGTATCTTTGTATAGTGTTTGGTATCACTGTAAAGGCAAAATGTAGTGCTTTCAGTACATGCAAAGCAATTGCCCCCAGCATGCCGCTAAACAAAGTTATTTGGCGAGAATCAGAACTTTCTGGACAACCCTCGTACATCATATGGAGAATTCAAAGACTAGAGGATAAACAGTGCAGATCCAGATGAAGGGGAATATTTATGAGCTGCCTAATCTTGTATCCTTTGTATGCATTAATGTGTTGTAAAACCAAACTATTCAATTATTAGAGCAACTACAGCGATTAATTTAGGTGTCCCAGTTTTTAGAATCCGTACCATATACAATTTACTCAATTGTGTGTATGAAATGTTACCGGTTAAGAAGGCCATATCTCCCTTTCTGAAAACATCTTTAGCTGTCTTTTTCTCTGATGCCTGTTTATTGACATATCCATCAAATTCTCGGAATGGATCTCCTATCACAATCTTACCTACCAGTTCACCAGGCTCACCTGAAGTATAACGCAATATAAGAATCCAGACACTTTGCAGGGTTGTGATCTGGCAGGCATCCTGGGTTGTGATCTGGCAGGATGGCTGCAGGATCCAAACCCAGAATGGCTGCACTCACCTACATGTCCCTGACCCAAAATGCTCATGACAAACTCATTTTTCTTACATGCCTGTGGACATTATAGACACTTGAAAGGTTATATGCCATAACTGTATTTTGACCTTCTAATCATGCAAGAATATCATGTGTCCCTGCAGCAACTTAGATACTGCCAAAACCCAGAAAAGAGGTACAATAAGATAAGATTTGGTACCACCAGTACAAACTGCAGAAAACCATGTCTGGTAAGCACAAAATACTTTTATTGAAATACATTGGAAGGATCAAACCATCAGTGGTAAGTAAAATCAGAGACTCAATGTAAGATCTCGTATTCAAGTTAAGATCTTCTTATCATACTGAGCTGTCAAAAAGCAAGCAATTTTCACTCTTCTCTTGGGTGCTTGATTAAATGTTTTACAACTCCACCTTTCAAAGTGTGCTTGGCACCCCAATCTCAAAAATGGCAACAGTAAATCCTGTCATAAACCTGACATCAATACAAAATGTCACTTCCCATTGGCTGAAGTCTGGTTTTACATTGCTGAATGCACTTATATTGGGTGCAAAGTAGTACACTATGAAACATGGAAATGAATATAAGTGCATTTCAGTGGGAATAGCTGTATCAATAATTGCCATTCCAAGAGGTCAATGATCAGTTTTATGGTTTCAAACTGTGGTTTTACAATGTCACTTGAAAAAAATGAGATCTTAGAAAAGCAATTTACCTCCCCAACTGACCATTTTGAGTACAGTTATCCCTTAAGTTCTAACATACCTGGTTTGGCTTTGACACAGACCCCATTTTTGTCTCTAACAATTTCATTTGTATCTTTATCCACCTTAATTAATGTCACTGGATAAACAAATGGTAAAATCATTGATGTAAATCCAACAGCACCAATAGTGTTGTCATAGTTTACTGAAAAGAGAAAACAAAATCATGATTTACAGATATCACAGTAAATTTGTAGAAGTCCATGAACATTTTTTTGATTTGCGAAATATCAGAATAGGAAGCTTTTATGATTTTCTCAAATTGAAGTCAAAATACAGCTAGAATTCTGAGGCATACAGATAAAAATCCTTTTCTCTGCCATTTTTACAAGCGGGAACAAATTTTGTGACTTTCTTTTTGCTCCCCTTGGTGACAAAAAACCTCAAAAACGTCTACTCATAAAGAAAAATTTACTCATCTATAATTTACTTTTTGCATCATTTTCATCATTCTCCTGCTCTCTATATATCTAAAAAGTCTTGTGACATCATAGGGATAAAGGTGCAGTCTTATGGGTCATGGTCATGCATATGTAAATGTGTACATATATGTATGTACATACATATATTGTTGATAAGGATTGACCTGGCACTCATTTATTTCCGTCATTACACTCGGATGGTTTCGTTAGTTTTAGCGATGATTTACCGGAAAATACTGCTACTTGAATATAATACAGTCAATCGTTTGTTAATGACGCTGTAGCAAAGTGGTTAAGACTTCCGACTACGGATCTGTATATCGCAAGAACGAACCTTAGAGCATTTGTTTTCCCTAATCTCATTTTTTGTCTTCGTTTTTAATCGCATATTTTAACTTAATAATTTTAAACGTTTTTCTCTCGTTTAGGTTTTCCCCATATATTTTCGTGGAAACGAACTTACGTAAGTGTCCCGGTTTCTCTTGATTCAACGCACTCTGAAAATTGTCCTTCTGCTGACAGCAGCTGCATTTATTGTATGTTGGATATAAGAGCCACCTCCAGATGCTTGATTTTCCTGCAAAGGCTTTGCTGTGGAAGCAATGAGTATTTTTTCGTTGAATCTGAGATGTTTCTGGTCGACATTGTTGTAGGATTTACATGTATATGTGATAGTAGAAAGATAGTGCATCTCGTTCAGTAGTCGAAGGGGGCTGTCCGGTCGGGCGATGGTGCTGGGTCACTTTCAGTGCCAGACCGCCATATTAGTTTGGCTGATAGTGCGGCAAAGGGCTACCGTGCCTGCAGTAGATGCGGGTTGGGCTTTTTGGATATATTTTTCTCTCGCCTATCATCTCTTCTTTCCCCCTATCTTTTAAAGACGGCCCGCTATAGAATGAAGTAGTATCTCAAAGGGCCGCTAAACCCAAACAAGCAACCAAGCAACCAACCAAATTAATAGCTGAAACATTAAAATTTTGTGTCGAGCATGGCAAGATTACCTGCTGCTTTTACGCAAAGAAAAAATGTACGTAAAAATATTGAAAAGACGGTTGAGAGTTTCGAACCCATAACTCAAAGATTAAAGGCTCAATGCCTTATCCACTGAGCCACTTGATAACGTGATATCTTATGTTTAATAGTACATGTATATACTAATGCTACTTTTACCCGTTCGTAATCGGCCACCGTGAATTAATTTACGGAGATGAACGGAATATTCATGAGTGCCAGGTCAATGCTTACGAACAATATGCACATTCCCAGAAAGCAAAGTATCATATGCCCCTAGCCATGATAATGATAGGGGCACAGAAATAATAATATAAACAAAGTTTGCCAAATTTTGCCTGATAAATTTACATCCTTGGCAAATAGACATGCTGACTTCAAATCCTGGATATAAGCCTTCACATAAAATCCTTGTTTACAGTACCCTCTTTTATGCTGAGTTTGAGAGATCCAGCAATCAACCTTCAAGCCCTACAGTATTTATTTGAGCCGCGACACGACAAAACCAACAATGTGGTTGTGCGTCCAGCGCAGACTCAGATCAGCCTAGGCATCCGCTCAGTCTGATCAGAGTCTTCGCTGTCCGCATGGATGTAGCTTAGACCCTTAGCTACCCTTTGAGCCTTTAACAAAGAGTCTGGTCAAACTGAGCAGATTCCCAGGATGATCAAAGTCTGCGCTGGGCATACAACCACATTGTTGGTTTTGTCGTGTCGTGGCTCATTTGTCTATAAGACAGGGTTTTCCCATCTAAAATTACCCAAAACAAGAAGATCGGCCTTGTAGCTATAAGATGCTATAAGATGCATTTTCTCTTCCAAAACAATCCCAAAAATCTACAGCCATCTTGTAAGATGGATCTAGATTTTTTGTGATTGTCTCATAATGTAACAAATATGGTACTCACTTATATTACAATTTCCTTCTGTGGCACCATAGAATTCTCCCATAATTTTAACTCCGAATCTTTTCTGAAAGTCTTCCCATATGCTCTTTTGTAAACCATTACCAAACATTATTCGTACTTTGTGTTGGGTCTCTGCTGCACGATTAGGCTGGGCCATCAAGTAGCGACATATCTCTCCAATATATTGAGCAGCCTAGAGTAAGATGTACATGTATTTTTTATTAACTTTAAAGGTAAATGAGTACACTTCAGGGAAAGCAATTCTGCCATTTTCAATATTAGCCTCCCTTCTCAATTGGGGTCAATTCTAAAAAGAAAGGATTTTAGGAGCAAATTCTTTCCTTTTCAGAGATGACCCCATACAGGAAGAGCTTGAGAAACCTAAGTAATATATGTTTCTTTGATTCAGCAGTAATATATGTTTCTTCAAACAACAAAAATGCTGAGTTTGAGGACAGTTTTACATACCGTAAAAAATCCAGGAATTGGGACAGGATAGGTCTGAGCAAACAGTGCAGACCCACATCAGACTGCTCCAAAGGAGAGCCTTATCAGGGTTTACACTGTCTGCCATTCCATCTGCATCTTTTGGATGCATTACAGCATTGTTAAACAAACTGTTCCAGTTTAAGGACAGCTACAGTAATTTTCAAGTCTCAACTTTTAAAACTTTTACAGTAATTTTGTTCATTCTCCATAATATTAATTTATGTTATCCAGTGCTGGAAATGGCCAGTGGCCTGGTGGCCTAATGCTCCTAATTTTTGTTTCGGGCCACCAGAAATCTCCAATATATGACCTTTAGTGGCCCAAATTTATCTTTCTGGCAATACTAAATGAATGGAAACTTTAGCTATTGGATAATTTGGGCCACTAAAAGTAAAGCTTGCTAAGCTTTTGGGCCACCACATTAAACTCGTGAGTTTCCAGCACAAGCCATATTTTGCACATTCTGCCCAGGCAGGCTGATCACTGGGAATCACATATTTTGAACAGAGGGAGGTTATCATGCCCAGGTGCACCATTTGGAGCAATACTGATAAGACTCCATATGCAAAACTCCTTCTTTGGACATCATTTCATGAGTTGTGCATTAACACTTGGTGATTTCCTTAAATCAAATCTCAATAAACAGTGGATAAAAAGTTTTATCACATAGATACAGAATTTTGGACTACCTAAGAAGCAATCTGCATGTTTGATAAAGCTTGGCTTTCAGTCTTTATCCTGCCCACCGGTCAGATAAAGGTTCTTAGTCTGATAAAGTTTATCAGCCTGTTGTTAATGTCAAAGACATCGCGTGAGATACTTTGATGTTAAAATGGCGAGTGCGATTTCCATCCTTTCAGAGCTTCTATCTCTCATATTATGCAACATAGACATAAAGTGTGACCACTCATTTTCTTAGTTACATAGAAAGGAACACGTTGGTGTCAAAATAAATATGAAATGGCTGAATTTTTAGTTTAGCTACAAAATGGCAAGCGCTACAAGACTGGACGGGCAGGAAACATTTCAACTGCCGCAGTGATGCTGTGTGTTAGTAAGACTTATCTTGGATCCCTCGTTTCATTAGACACTTGTTGTCAAATGCCAGCCTCGTTTCATTACACAATAAAATATTACAATCACATTCTGGTGTCCATGCCATTGTGTTTGCTGGATGCCCTTTTAGGCCTTGTTCTTCAGTAGGCCTAGTAGCAAGTTTCCATAACTTCAAAAATGTTGATTTCTAGCAACTCTTTCGGTACATTTTTTCTTAACTAGAATCTATATAATAAACAGATAATAACATGGGTTTTCGATATCACCCGATTTATCAGCCCTTGACCAATATTGGACCACCTCGGGCAAGCCCTCAGTCCAATATTGGTGCCTCAGGCTGATAAATTGGGTGATTACGAAAAACCCATGTAATAATCTCTATATAGCATGGCATTTCACCTATTGCCTTCTTTATCAGCCCTTGGCCACAGCTCCAGATAAGCCTATTTTGAAGATAATTCTAAGATAATTCTTCTTATTTCTCAATGAAAGCATATGATGTTGTGACCCCTCATTAGAGCCATCTTGGTGAGACAGTTCTAATGGGGGGTCATATGTTTTTATGAAAAAATAAGAAAATTATTCCAAAATGATCCCAGTTACCCTTTCTTATCTGAAGCACTGCTTGACCATTATCAGCCTTGAGTTACAGCTCTCAGGCAGAAAATGGGGTCTTGAGTTGACAAAATCAGGCAATTACAATATGGGCCATGACACGAGAAAACCAACAAAGTGGTTGAGCCCCCAGCGCAGACTCAGGTCAGCCTGGGCATCCACCAAGTCTGATCAGAGTCTTCGCTGTCTGCTTAGAGGTAGCTGAGATCCTTAGCTTCCCTTTGAGTGCTTAGCGAAGAGTCTGATCAGACTGGGCGGATGCCCAGGCTGATCTGAGTCTGCGCTGGGTGCACAACCACATTGTTGGTTTTCTTGTGTCGCGGCTCATATACTTTGTTAGATGGTAACTTACTGTGCAATTATGTTGAAGACAATCATCCCAAAACCTACTCGCTGAAAATTTTTTCTTAATTACAACTGTAGTTCCTCTGAGGAACGCTTGCCCCACCCCAATTATACCACCAGCTGTGTGATAGAGGGGGAGGGGATCATACAACACGTCATCACTTTCTAACTCCATAAATCTGTTGACAGCAAAGGACATGTAGTAAAATCTGGAAAGGAAAATAAAAGCAGTATACCATATTAATCCTTTAATTAATGCCCCACTCTAATAAATGCCTCCTTCCTCTTTTTCTGAAAATAACAGTGCACTGACTTATTAAAATGGCCAATACCAGGCATACTGTAGTTAATATATGGCCATATATTTCATTCATTGTGGTTCACAAGGTAGTTCATCAAATCTGTCACTCTTCAGGCTCTAAATAACTGAATAAAGAAGAATCCTGTGGAAGGCAGAAAAGACAACTAGACGCAAAGTTTGCAACACTGACAACAATGACCACTGCACTGGAAAATTAATACATGTATCTACCCTAATCAACCCATTTACTGCACATGCCCCTATAACCGCACACCAATGCCATTTCCGGAAAAACTGCACAAGCTCGCACTGCTTTTTCTTTGAAAATCTCACAAAACCCAATAACTCAAGGCTTTCATATCAGGAAAAGTATAAACACAAAGGTATTTCCAGTCCTACCCATGTTGCCTCTTTCCAGTCACCCTGCATTTCATTGTTCTGAGTGTGCGGTTATTAGATACATTTTAACCACATCTTTTTGTTGCAATTTTGAAAAAGTTAAGCGCACGGTGTGGTAAATGGGTGGATTACCGTATGTCTCTCTTCTGCTAGTCGCAGGCAAGACAACAAGAAAACTCAATGCAAATTTTATGCTTCCAACACCAAAAATGGAAAAGTAATACAGTCAACTACCGATATCTCGAACACTGATATCTAAAAGTATCTTCTTATATCAAAGAAGATATTTCCTATTTTTATTTACATTTCAAGTCCTGTCATCTCAAACTACTGATATCTCAAAGTAAATTTTCTGGTACCAGAAAATTTACTTTGACATATCAGTACATGTAGTTTGGGCTGAAGTTCAAATTCGAGATATCGAGAGTTGACTGTAGCTATTTCTCTCTTCTGCTAGTCGTAGGCCAGACAAAAACCAAAATAGGCCTCATGTCATTCGCCTGGATATCACTCACCTTGGTCAGGGTAAACTTAAACAAATATTTGATGAAACTAATTCAGATTAAGAAGATGTAAAACCACGTGTTTAACATGTTTCATTAGAAAACCATACCTGGAATGAGAAATGATAGCAGCTTTAGGTAGACCAGTAGTCCCTGAGGTATACACGTAGAACAGTCGACCTGAAACGACAATGCATCTTTAAAAGTTGTTACCTGGTCAACTACTACAAGTTCCATTAAAACAAATATTCTCTCTTTTTCTACGTTGTATGTAAATACTTTTATTTTTCTGAATCTGTTGCTTCTTAATAGAAGATCACCACATGTTACTGAAAATTGTTGTTTTATTTATTTATTTTCTTTGTGCAAACTGTTGGAATTCCTCAACCAAAAATCTCTTTTTCATGTGTCCATAAATGCAAGACATCTGACAACATTCTCCACAGGTTGATTTCTCTCTACTGATGATCTCTCGTGGAGGTCCCGGCATGATGGGTGGGTAAACACTACCATTGAAAAAAATGGAAAAAAAAAAATCATGGATGTGTACCATACACCTTTAAGCAATATTTTTCCCATTATAGCTGCTTGTATGATATAAAAACTATACATGTATATGAGCCGCGACACGAGAAAACCAACAATGTGGTTGTGCGCCCCTGGCAGACTCAGATCAGCCTGGGCATCCGCCCAGATTGATCAGACTCTTCATTAAATGCTCAAAGGGTAGCTAAGGGTCTACGCTATCTCCATGCAGACAGCTAAGACTCTGATCAGACTGGGCGGATTCCCAGGCTGATCTGAGTCTGCACTGGGCGCACAACCACATTGTTGGTTTTGTCGTGTCGTGGCTCAATATTATAACAAAACTCACCAATGAACTTAATGCCTGTAGGTGTAGGAGGTGGGTAAGTTGGACTCTTTTCCAGTAAGGGGTCAATCAACACAGCCCTGAGCCCCTCGACTGGCCCTTGTCCTGTCATGTATAACTGTGTATCCTGGGGCAGATCACCCACTACATCACGAATCGCTACAATGAAGACAATCCTGGCATTATGAAGAAACCTCAAAATGCAGCTGAAGCATCATAGCATGCATGCATATTGAAACAAAAGTGAAGAATACATGCAATTATGAGACTGTATCCCACAGCAGTCTAGTCTGTGCTCCAGATAATAAAGGGGTAACAAGGAATAATTTAAGGATAATTTTCCTTATTTTTCCACTGAAAACATATGTTGTGACCCCTCATTAGAACTGTCTCATCGAGACAGTTCTAATGAGGGGTCACAAAATATTTTTTGTTGAGAAATAAGAAAAATTATCTTTGAATTATCCTCAGTACCCCCTCTTATCTGGAGCTCTGAGTCATAAGTTTATTTGCACTTTCATTTATGGAAACTTTCATCAGTTTTGAGATTAAGCAACTAAAAAATGTATTACTGTATTGTATTGTACTGATTAACTTCTATATCACACTTCTATCTCCTGTGACACCTGATTGCATGCGAACTTATTCAAATGCAAAGATGGAACAAGAGTTCCATGGAAAGCTGTGTCTCGCGTGTTGGCACATTGTCACAAAACAGAGCTAAACCTGATATCTTGACAAAAGTGTACACTGCCAATGCTCCTTGAAAAGAAATACATAATTATGTCTTGCTTCTGCTAATTGCAGGCAAGACAAACATCTGTAACAGAAATAAGTTGGGTACCCTGTTTATTTGGCTATAAGACAGGAGCTTATCCTTTCAAATTTACAGCAAATTATGTATTATAAAATCAGTCTTGTGTAATTCAGTAATAATTTATTTTCTCTTCCAAAACAACCCAAAAGATCTAGAACCATCTTATAAGATCTAGATCCATCTTATAAGATGGATCTAGATCTCTGAGACTGTTTTGGGAGGTAAAACACTGTCTTATAGCTGAAGAAATATGGTATTTCTTAATATGCCCAAACACAGTATTAAGGTGGTTATTTAACACTGTTGATATATGTGTATGTACAGTTGATCCTGTCTTAAGGGGTCACTTATTAAGGGGTCACCTGTTTTTAGCAGCCACTTTTTGGGGGTCCCTTTGACTAAAATACAGTGCAAATGAACCTGTCTTAAGGGGTCACCTGTCTTAAGCAGCCAATTTTTGTGGGTCCCATGGGGTGACCCCTTAAGACAGGTTTGACTGTAGTAACAAAAATATATTTGCAAACAGTGCAGACCCAGATCAGACTGCTCCTAAGGAGCAGTCTTATCATGGTCTACATTGTTCGCTATCTGAGACTGGCAGCGAAAAAAGAGGAGAAAAAAATGGAATATGGCTGAATTTTTTGGGTAGGTATGAGCACAGCAAACCAACATATTTTATAGACAGCCTTACCTCCAGTCATTTCTGATCCAAAGACAAGAGCCTGAGCATTAGCAGCATCTAAACAATGCAGCAGTGGCTTGTCCCTGAGGTTATAGTTCACAAGGGCCCCAACAGCTCCTATCTTGGACAGACCAAGCCAGTAGAACACCAGAGCTGGATGGTTCTCCATGAAGATAGCCACAACATTGCCCTGGCGGATACCAGCCTCGTAGAAATAGTTTGCAATGGCATTTGAGTACTGATCCACCTCCTGTTAACAAAAACAAAATCTAAATTGTTTCATTCTCATTATGGAGCTCCAATCCTATTCAACCTTTTGGGCACTCTGAAAACTTAACATTTTCAAAATAGCAGCCAATACTTCAGGAAAAAATTCTCCCCAATAAAAGCAAATTTAAAAGAAAAGCATGAGCTTATAATCATATGCCTCAAAAATGTCTATGATGTGGGCCTATATAGCAGAGATCAGCCTCACAGGGTATTATCGATTCCACCAATTTTCGCTTCCTGCAGAGACTGTACGTCATATTTGGCTTCTGCCGAGACTGTCTGCCAACTCTTGCTTCCTGCAGAGACTACTGTCCTCGTAAAATGGCTTCCTGCCGAGACTGTCCGCATGATTCTGCTTCCTGCCAAGAGCCTCGGCAGGAAGCAGAATCATGCGGACAGTCTCTGCAGGAAGCCATTTATCATGTACAGAAGTCTCGGCAGGAAGCAAGAGTTCGCGGACAGTCTTGGCAGAAGCCAAATATGACGTACGGTCTCTGCAGGAAGCGAAAATTAGCGGAATCGATTATACCCTGTGAGCCTAGGGTTTTCAGACAGGGAGAAGTTTTGCGAAATTTTCTGAATTTCAGGGAGAAGTTTTATCCAAAAGTTTGGATTTTCTATATGTTTATTACATTTTGACTTCTCCCTCAGCTCAAAGCAGGGAGAAGTCAGTCAGCTTAGGGGGACAATTTCTCCCACTTCTACCTCTAGGCTGGCCCCTGATATAGGGCATGTGCACTTATTAAGTTAAACGCTGTATAACATGTACTTTAAATTATTTCCTTAAATTCAAAATAAAGGAAGTATTCGAGAAGTTTTTGTTTCCTGACTTACACAATACAATTTGTATCAATAAAACTAAAGAAAATTTGTGATATTTTATTTTCCACCTTCCCACCTATAGGAAGGCAATTTTTTTCATTTAATGTATTTCTTTGATTGCAAGAGTGAAGACAAATTTTTTTCATTCCATGAGAATCCCAAGAATCTAGATCAATCTTATAAGATGGATCTAAATTTTTGGGAATGGTTTAGAATGGAAAACCTATCTCATAGCTGAATTTCATAAGACTGATTTAGATATCTGGGGTCATTCTAATTTCAGAGCTCATGGATAAACACCATTTTATAGCCGAATAAATATGGTAAGCATAATAGGCCATGCCACAATGTTTTAGTGCATAAGAGGGTACCATGTTTATTTGGCTATAAGTCAGGGATTTCCACATTTAATATGACCCCAGATATGCATTGTAAATCTGTCTTATTTAATTCAGTTATAAGACATTTTCCCCCTCCAAAACAATCCCAAAAATCTAGATCCATCTAATAGATGGATCTAGATTTTTGGGATTGTTTTAGAGGAGAAAAAAACAACAACATCTTATAACCAAGTAAATACAGTAGTAAAGATTCAGAATCTACATTCTTTGCTTGATTACTGATATAAGAGGCACAAGGGTGTAGCCAGACTCCAGAAATTAAAGATGCTCACAAAAGATTTTCAACAACTGAAACATCAAAATGGCATCCAAAACCTACGTTTTTCTTAATTTTATGGATTCTTGGGCATCTTGGCTTCTACCTGGCTACACCACAGAGGCATACCTGGAAAGTCCAGCTCTTGCCCTCAAATATAAAGCATGTTTTCTTGGGATACTTGTCTGCCGTAGCTTTAAACAGCTTGGGTATACTGCTGCCAGTGCGGTGGTACTGTCTCACATTCCACTTCATCGTCAGTAGCACGTGCAGGGCCCTAAATGATGTAAAGATCAAGGGTGTATCATAAAAATTCTAAATATTGGGACACCTAAAACAATTAACATGGAACAGTTTGGTTTTACAATGCAGTAAGTAATGCATCAAAGATGCAGATGAAATGGAAAACAGTTTCTTCTACAACAGTCAGGCCCCAAGGTTATAAAACTTTTTTCGCCCTCAACTAAACTGAGCATGAAATTTTCTCTGCTGATAAATACGAAAATGCCAACATAGGTTGATTGATTGATTGATTGATTTGTTGCTTAACGTCCATGGTGAACAGCTATCACAGGGTATAATTGATTCCGCTAATTTTCGCTTCCTGCAGGGACTGTACATCATATTTGGCTTCTGCCGAGACTGTCCGCGATCTCTTGATTCCTGCCGAGACTTCTGTACATGATAAATGGCTTCCTGCTGAGACTGTCTGCGTGATTCTGCTTCCTGCCGAGGCTCTCAGCAGAGAGTAGAGTCACACGGACAGTCTCGGCAGGAAGCCATTTTTCGAGGACAGTAGTCTCTGCAGGAAGCAAGAGTTCATGGACAGTCTTGGCAGAAGCCAAATATGATGTACAGTCTCTGCAGGAAGCGAAAATTGGAGGAATCGATTATACCCTGTGGCTATGGTCATGTCGGGATGGTCAGTTAACCTAACCACGCTATTCCTGGGCAGGCTTAGACCTCCTAAGCGGTTAACCAGTACTAAGTGCACATACTTTCGCCAGTAACTGACAACTGCCCTTCTTGAATCAGCGGAAGGAGAAACAAAAGTATGTTGCCAGACCAGGTTTCGAACCCAAGACCTCTGACTTATGAGTCAGGTGCCCTACAGATTGCACTACGCGGCCCTGCGCAACATAGGTTGACATTTTCGTATTTGTCAGAAGGGAAAATTTCATACTTAGCCAAACTGAGTAAGAAAACAACTGTATACTGTATCCTGATCAGTAATTTGCTATTTATTAGCAGGTAAAATTTCATGCTCAGGGGAGTTGAGCACAAAAAGAGTTTTATAACCTCAGGGCCTGATCTAAGTCTCACTCTGTACTGCTTGCTCAGATCTGCACAGGGAATAATCGATTCCGCTAATTTTCGCTTCCTGCAGAGACTGTACATCATATTTGGCTTCTGCCGAGAATGTCCGCGAACTCTTGCTTCCTGTCGAGACTTCTGTACATGATAAATGGCTTCCTGCAGAGACTGTCCGCGTGATTCTGCTTCCTGCCGAGGCTCTCGGCAGGAAGCAGAATCACGCGGACAGTCTCGGCAGGAAGCCATTTTTTGAGGACAGTAATCTCTGCAGGAAGCAAGAGCTCGCGGACAGTCTCGGCAGAAGCCAAATATGACGGACAGTCTCTGCAGGAAGCGAAAATTGGCGGAATCGATTATACTCTGTGATCTGGTGCTGTCCAAAGTGACTGTCAACGGGGAGTGGTCATCAGCAATTTAGCATACCAATAGCGGTAAATGATAAATACACATTATTATAATAGTAACTTGATCTGGCGTACTGTATCAAGTCCAGTGGATGAGCCCATACCATCGGATCACCCGAGACGCTTGCGTCGAGGATGATCTGATGGTATGAGCTCATCCACGAGACTAGTCCATTTCCCTGGTTCTCGGTTCTACAATGCACATTAACAAATGACGCGCCTAAGCTGGAACTCAGAAATATCCTCTTTTTAAGGGATAGTGATACGGATTCAGAAATGATCAGTTTGATACGGCTCTCTGCATCAGATGGTCAGAAAACAGGTAATTCAAAGGGTGTATCATTGATAGGTATATAATAATGCTGTAAACTGACCATCAACTGAGTTGATACTGTGGCTGACTGTCTTGGTTGACAGGCATTCTTGCATGTATGGTAACTGCTTGGCTTGGTGGACAGCACAGGTAGAGGAATTGGCATTATCACTATTATCACTGTGAAGAATTTTATGGCCCTTCCGCATTGTTTTAGTCATTTCAGCCCAGTGGGAGTATGGACATCCAGAGGCTTAAGAAGCCAGACTCAAATCTATGTCCCCATAACATGAGTCTAGAGCTGCAACCTCTTGGCCAACAGAACTTGACTTGTATGAGGCTAAATGTTATGCATCATAATAAATGTCTTCAGAACCACATAAACTGGTCAAAGGAAGTTAAGCTCAGCCTTGATAAAAATAAACTAAAATGTTTACATGGAATTTTTTAATTGGTTGCTTTCACCAATTTTCTTTTCTTTTCATTTCCCTTTGTATTCTTAATTTTTGCTGACATATGATAATTATTTGAACCATTTGAACACCCTATCATTTCTATAGGAACCTTCAAGGGGTGGCAAGTGGTTCTGGTCACAACTAATAGAGATTTTACGCTTACATGTACCTCACCAGAAATGAAAATGGTTGAATTTGCAAACAGTGTACATTCAGATGAGGTGCACCTCATCCAGATCTATGCTGTTTACCCTCTTATCTTTGACTTCTCAATTTTGTTGTCTGCATTTTTAGAACTTTAATTAAACTCAATAATCACTAATCACAGACTTTCAAGATGCTTTTGGGGGCGGTCGGGTGGTGTGATGGTGCTGCGTGTAACTTCCAGTGACAGGGCCTCCTACTGATTTGAACAGTAGTAGGGCAAGGGCCTACTGTGCTTGCAGTAGGTGTGGTGGTGGTTTGGACATTTTTCTCTCGTCTATCAGTACTCTCTTCTTTCTCCTTCACTGTGGGAGATGGCCCGATATATGCTGAAATACTATCTCAAAGGGCTGTTAAACCCGAAACAACCAACCAAAAAAAATCAAGATGCTTCTGTCACAAATCTGACAACACTTAATATTGTAGGAATAGCACTTGTGAACTGCAACACCTCCCCTGGTGTTTATTAGAAGAAATACAGTAGATGGATCTTATTGCCTTTTCAAAAAGCATACCTGTACTGCGAGGTTTTTTTGTGTTTTTGACAGTGGGAGGTGGAAGGGTGTTTAATTCAGTATTGATGTGGAACCCACAATCTCTTGAGTATGAGTCAACAGTGTTAACCACTCAGCTGACAGAACAGAATTTATTCTCCAACTATGGGCTATGTTTTTACAGTTGCATTGTCCTGCAGTTAGGGCTGGGATGAGTACCTGGGTACCTGAGTTCGGGGTGGGTAGACCAATTACCTGGGTACAAATTTACTACCTGTTACCCGACTGCTTATTATCATGCAATGTATTAATATTCTATTTCAACAGAATTCCAAGCAAATAAAACAGAGTTTAGTGTTACTGTCTTACAAGAATAAAATGCATTGTTGGCCAAACCAATTATGTATATTTTAGACAACAGGGAGATTTCTACATTTTCATACCCTTTCCATGTGCATGTGTGCAATTGACACATGCCTTACTTATTATTTGATACAAATGGATATTTCAATTCTAAATTGTAAACATGCTCAAAATGCTATGGTAATGGGTACCCATTTGCTCCGGGGTAACAGGAACTCAGGTACAAAATCTCTACCCATCCCAGCCCTACCTGAGGTGCCATGCATGTGAGGGGCTTTAGATTTACTGTCAAAATATCTGGGAATGTGTTAGCAACCCCACCTGTTGAAAATTATTAATGGGCATGTGGGTGAGGGGCTTTTACCAGAGATTTAATCTGACATTTGTCCCCACAGTGCAGGGTGTCTAGTAGGGGTGTAACAATACATCAGACTATCGATCTGTTGCAATAGTGACACTGGCAATAGTCACTATCGATAGGGAAAGCTGCAATGTCAATACTATCGGCAATAGTGTTTCCAATATCACAATAGTTTCAATAGTTTCTAGACATGCATCTTTTCCTTGAAGGAAGTATTTTTAACTAAGAGAATAATAGGAATGGATGTGTTTTAGCTTGTAATTGGATTCCAAAGAAAGGAAAATATAACATTTTCTTGTATTTTGTTGTCATGTTGTGCACGTTGTGAAATGACAGTCATTATATAATGCTTTTTAGCCACAAACTTATGTAAACAACCGAAATTTTGAACATAAAAGCAGAATTTCTGGATAAGAAAGCTGTCTCCAATAGTTATTGCAATGCAATAGTAATAGTATTGCAATAGGGATTTCTGCAATAGTCATTTTGGCCTGCAATAGTCACCCCTAGTGTCTAGGTGGGCTCTGTAGAGAGAGTTGTCAGTCCGACTCCGAGCTACTCTGTGACTCTCCAGTAGCCGGAGTTGCAAATCATGTCAAATGACTGGTGCATAGGTGGCAGAAAAGTCATCTTACATCTGTGGTCTTCGGAGCATAGTAAGCCAATGGTTTTCTTTCTTTCTTTTTCTATCGTTACTGCTCTCATTCAAACTATGACCATGATGGCAGGATTGTGGTGTGGCACATAAGTTATCACCAAAAAAAAAAAAAAAATAAGAAAATAATAATAATAAGTAAATGAATTTGTTACAAAGCCACCAGCAGATTAAAATTTTTTACAAGAAGTCCTCAGGGGCAGGCCCCTGCTCTATCCTAGGATATTATATTTTGACCTTAAACCCATCAACTGTCTCCAAAGAGACAGCTTCAATTGTAAGGCCATTCCAAGATGGATCCATCAAATTACCCCAAAGCACCCCAAAATACACCAAACCACCTAAAAACCACCCAAAACCACTTTTCTTAATTATGTTTCAGGATAAAATAGCTTAAAAAGCTTTTGTTTCTGCTCTTTATGATTTCAAAAGTATAAAATAAAAATAAGCATTATCTTTTTATGCAGAAAAAGTGATTTTCATCTGGAGAAGCACAACATCCTGAATGACTGCCAGCATGGATTCAGAGCCAAGAGAAGTTGTGAGACACAGATACTCACCCTATATCATGAGCTGGCGTCATCTGTGAACAAGAGGATCCAGACTGACATGGTCATTCTAGATTTCAGCAAGGCCTTTGACCGTGTGCCTCACCAACGACTACTGAGGAAGGTCCACCATTATGGTATCAGGGGCACGACATTCCAGTGGATTGCATCCTTCCTTGGAAACAGGTCCCAGCAAGTCATGGTAGAGGGGCAATCATCTGAGAAAGTACCAGTCGTAAGTGGAGTTCCACAGGGATCAGTATTAGGACCAGTACTCTTCCTAATGTTTATAAATGACCTTCCCGAAAATATCAACTCCCAGACCAGGCTGTTCGCGGATGACTGCATCTTATACCGACAGATAAAATCCAGCAGTGATCAGTCCCTACTACAAGAGGATTTAGATAAACTCGCTGCTTGGGAAGACAGATGGGGAATGGAATTCCACCCACAGAAATGTAGTGTCCTACGAGTGTCCAGAGCAAAGACACCGATGACCTTCCCATACAAGCTAGAAGGAACAGTTCTGGCAGAAGACACAACCACTAAATATTTGGGAGTGGACTTGCAGTCAAACTTAGCTTGGAACCAACATATCAGCCGGGTCACAAAGAAGGCAAATAGCATGCTCAGTTTCCTTCGTCGCAATCTACGGCATGCCAGTGAAGAAACCAAGACCAAGGCATATGTTACCATGGTAAGGTCAAACCTTGATTATTGCTGTACCATTTGGAACCCTTATCAACAGGACCAGAAGTACCAAGTAGAAATAGTACAGCGAAGGGCGGCACGTTTTGTAACCAACAGATACAGGAACACCAGTAGTGTTACAGACATGTTACAGCACCTTGGCTGGGAAACTCACGAGGCCAGGCGAAGCAAGCTGCAACTGATTGTCTTCTACAAAATCGTGCATGACCTTATTGCCATCCCATCCTCCAGCTATTTAACACCAGGCAGTACCAGGACAAGAGCAGCTCATTCCCTGAAGTTTCAGCAGTACTCTACATCCACAGACTGCTTCAAGTACAGCTTTTTTCCAAGAACCATACCAGCATGGAACAGACTTCCAGCCACAGTGGCTGAGGCTCCCTCCTTGGCATTCTTCAAGAGGGAGCTGTCTAACCTACCCTTCTAATTGGGGGCTTTCCAACCCAGCTATGAAGTAAATCCAAATGATGAGTGTTGAGCTGTGTCGGCTGGACTTAGTGTCCTGGTACCGCCACGGAAGCCGGATTGGTCAAGTGCTCGGATGGACGAAAAATAGCTGGGTAAAACTTTTCTTCCTTCTATCTTGTTATCTTTACTATGCAGCTCTTACAGCCTAGACCGTTTCTTTTTTTTTCTATGCTTTGCTATTTCTCTATTTTACTCTTTCTTGCGCACCATTAAAGTATTGTCAAGTTTGACAGTTTAATGTCCAGATGTAGATGTAGATGTGTGGTATGTGCTGATAATAACATAGTGGTATATGTATGTATGCTGTTGTTGTGGACATTATATATGCTTGCATGTCTGCATTTATGTTTGTCAGCACATGTATGTTTTCATGCACGTGTAAGTATATGCACGTTATGTACCATTTAGATTAATGGAAGCACACATACAAAAATTTAGCCTACATATTGGTAACTACAATTCTTCCGTGCAAAAGTAAATCAATTATCCTAAATTATTTTTTTTAGCACGAGCAAACATTTCTGAAGCAGTATAAGTTTGGTTTGGGGTGATTCGATTTTGGTGGTTTCACTGGTTTGGGGTGTTTTTAAGGGCGGTTTAGGGTGGTTTGGGGTGTTTTGGAGTGGTTTGGGGTGGTTTGGGGTAATTTGATGGACCCTTCCAAGATGCAATTGTCCTGGAGAAGAATGATTTCTTAAAACGGTCTGTCCTGCTTGACGACCTGGACTGATCTTGGGGCAATCTCTGCTGTAAACCCTGCACCTCTTACCCAAAGTTTTGTTACCTGAGATCCCTCTTAATTGTGAAGCAAACTACTTTGGCAAATCTCCATCCGCCTGTCACAAGATACACAGCAAAAACTGTCAGAGTTGTTGTTACACATGACCACCCAAGATAAAAACTCAAAAATGCTCCCAGCAGAAAGAACAAGCCACACTTCAAGAATATATCCATATCACTGTTTCCTTTCACGATCGTTCGGATGAATCGTGCGACCCGGAAAACCGTGGTCATGTGTATTATTAAGTAGATCAAGCTGCAAAGTCCAAAATTCTTGACCTGTCAAAGCTAATTGAAAACACACGCGGCGTCGTGGTTGCCTAGACGCTTGATTACACATGGTATTGATCGGTATTTTCGGTAAAAATCGCTTGCATGATAATTGACATACACGTATTACCGTGTGTCTATTGCCACATATGCCGGCAAGATTCTGTCTATTGACATGCTTCGCGGTTGATCACGCGTACATTATGCTACAGGCTATGATTTTAGAGTTGGTTGGTTGGTTGATTTGATGCTTAACGTCCACGGTAAACAACTATGGTCATGTCGGGACGGTCAGTTAACCTAACCACACTATTCCTGGGCAGGCTTAGACCTCCTAAGCGATTAACCAGTACTAAGTGCACATACTTTCGCCAGTAACTGACAACTGCCCTTCTTGAATCAGCGGAAGGAGAAACGAAAGTATGTGGCCAGACCGGGATTCGAACCCAGGACCTCTGACTTACGAGTAAGGTGCCCTACCGATTGCGCTACCCGGCCCGGCATGATTTTAGAGAAATTCGTTATTGATAGTATTGTATTGTAAGTGTTTTGGTGCTAACGTGCATGTGTATGAAATTCAAATGGATGTTAAAAAAACTTTCTGATTTTTTTTTGATGAAAGTGTGGCATTTTTGATTGCAACCTGGGCCAACAAAAAATAAGGAGTCTCCAATTTCTCTCCCAGGATATAAATTAAGGCCCTACCAGGGGTATCAGTGCTCCCTAGCGCCCCGAAAATAATGCCCAAATCTCTCCAGCTCCCTTAAAATATTTCCCTGTGCTCCCTAAAACTATTTTGCCCCTCCTCCCCAAAACCCTAAAAATAATACAGCTTCTTCCCAGCTCCCCGAAAATATTCAAGCATGCTTCCTAAAATGTTAAACACTTTTCATCAGTTGATCAGAGTTACATTGAATAAAATTTCTGTCAGATATTTAGGTGAAGTAACTATATACTCAGAAGCCAAAGAAAGTATACACCTTCTGAATGCCTATATTTTACTATAATTTACTGCTCATGCAAATTCTACAGGATTTGGTTTTTCTCAAGATTAACTGCTAACTCAACTAGGGCAGCTGAAAAGCAGGACTAGGTAGAAAGGTGACTAGGTAGAAAGGGATTGTTGTAAAGTTATCGATGCTTCCCCAACGACCTCGCAAGGTTATGGGATAGACTAGGCTAGACTAAACTAGATAAAGGGAATGCTAAAATGTTAGAACTTTGATCATTTTTTATTCATTATTTTTTTTTTTTTTTTTTTTTGCTATTACAGCGTTGTATTGCAGATATAATAATAAACAAATGTTTCTTCAGTATTTGTTTTTTGTGTGCCAACTGCTTGTTTGGCTTGGTTGCCAGAGCAACCAAAAATGAAAAAAAAATGCAGCTGCCATGAAGCTGGAAAAGCAAAAGCTTCACAGAAATGTCAAGCAGTATAGCATTAGCCTCTGCAAACATACTTTTACTCTAGTGCAACTTGGTCAAAAACTTTGCTTCCTTTGTTTGTGCAACTTGGTCCAGAACTTTGTTTGTGCAACTTGGTCCAGCACTTTGCTTGTGCAACTTGGTCCAGAGCTTTGCTTGCTTTGTGAACTTGAAGTCCTTAATGACTTGCAGTGGGGCTTTTATGCCTATGGCAGCGCAGACCTGATTGCAACTATTGACTTTCAAACACAAATCCTAATTCTAAATCATTCCTACCAAGTACATGTATCTGATTCTTAGAGGAGGGAAGTCTAAACTGTGTGAGAAAAGGCCAACTTTTAATTGCTGACGTATAGGATCTGCATGCAATGATCTATTAACTGAGATAGCAAGATATCCTACAAGCAGACGATATATATTGAGAGAGCCCCTATCTTTCTAAATAGACACAACATGTGTTGCACATGCCTTTCCTACAAACCAATTTTCAGAACAGAGAATATGTTTAGAATAGATATTAGAGGTCCTGTTTTAGACAAGTTTTGCAAAGAGTCTGGTGTTCATGTGCATAACCAAAAAAAGTTTGTGGCGCTAGAACTGATAAATGTACTAGTATTAGATATTAATAATTTATATGTATAAAGGGGGGTCTGGGGGCGCAGCCAAAACAGTTTAGAAAATAACATTCTGACAGACAGTGCCCCCAGCTCCCCCAAATTAAGAGCTTGCTCCCCAGCTCCCTGAAAATAAATGGAAGTGCCCCCCAGCTCCCTGAAAATAAATGGCCTTTCTCCCCAGCTCCCCAATACTCCTGGGTGGGCCTCATAATCCAATTGCTTGGCATGGGATAACCAATCTCATATATTCCTAATGCTGTGATATCCTGTAAAATTTGCTCCTTTTATATGTTATTGTCCCCAAACAAAACCCCTCATGCAGACCCTGCGCTTTTCTCTCAGTCTCAGGGACAATGTAAAAAGTATGTACTCTCTCTCTCTCTCTCTCTCTCTCTCTCTAGTTCTTTTACATATAGCTTACTGCCTATTTATACAACGTACATGTACCTACTAGTACATGTGAATTAGTCGCCGTTGAAAACATGATTCCGTGCGTGTGTGCGTGCGTGCGCGCGCGCGCGCGTGTGTGTGTTTGTGAGAGACTCATAGCAGTTCTTCAGCTAGGCAATCTTTTCTTTCTTTAACTTTGTGCGTACCCTCATTGTAAGCGTTATTTAAATTCTATCGCTAAAAGACTTCTTGAAAGCATCTTTATTGAACATTTCAGCTCATGTTTAACAATAGTCGTAAGCACTCCATTTCTATGTTACCAGAGAGTTAATAAAATAGATATGCGGGTCCAGTAATGGCCCTTATTGCGAGTGATCAAGTCTCACCAGACAACGAATCCCTTTTATTTCAACTGTTTAAAACTGGTGTGAAATTTGATATTCAATTAACAACACAGACTGAAGAAAAAGCCTCCCAGTTCTAGGGATGAAAACGCGGGTTTGGTCGATATTCAGCCGCACCACGAAGGACGTGTGAATTGAGAAGACTCAAGTCACAGTCTACGCAACTGCGCTGTCCGCTCTGAGTCTTCACTATTAGCTTAACTATGTGGATTTTTTAGGATCTGCTCTAAAGAAAAGAGAAGACTGAAAGACGTAGCGCAAACTATACCGATGTGCAGGTTGATCTGAATTTAAAGCTGTCTACGCATGCAACCTTTTCTTGTGTTCCAACTTATATGCCCTTTAATTGGACAGTTATTTGATTGGCTAATTGATTGAGTGGTGTTTTATGATTGGTTAACAGATTTGTCTTCGTATGGAACTGGTTCTGAAAACTAAAAGAGTTTCAAAACTTTTTGGCCAGTTTCAAAGCTGTTGTTTCTTTGCATATGAGGAACCATTTGGTAAAACAAATAAATTAGTAAGAAAGTTCTTAACACGATGGAAATTAGTGACGAATTACTAAGATTTGTATTATATGGGAGACTGCGATCACCATTTGAACAGAATTACCGCTTTCAAGGTTTGTTGCCCACTTTTTATAGCAAGGGCGTACTGCTTATACGCAAATACGCAGGTGCGAATTGAAATTTTTTCACATTGACAAAATTTCAACACGCATTTGCGTATTTGATGATGCTGAAATCTTTTAAATTGGACAAGATTTCAATAGTAACTGCAAACAGACGGGACTACATGTAATATCTTGGGGACTATACTCTTATTCTTATCCTTATAAGGAGTTTAAAATATAATTGTACGTAACATGTAATCACCCCTACTGATACGCCATTGGACTCTCCTATCTTACCGTTTTGCACAAGTTCTTATCTACAGTAAGGTGTATCAGTTTTGATTTTATAATATTCATCTTTTTTTTCTCCAAAAAATCCTGAATTTAATGAAAGAAAAAAAAAGATCCTGATCATATGTCGGTTTGCAAACGCGCCTTTTAAAGATTGTCTCCCTCGTTTATTTCATGTTTTCAGAAACAAATGTTTTAACAAACTTTCTTTAGACAATATGCAATAGTCTCATAATTAACCGTAAAAGAATTGAGAAAATGCATGTTTTATCGATAAATGTGGAATGCAAAATAATATTCAAATTGAAAAGCAAATTACCTATTTCCTCACGGCTAGAGTTTCGATTTTGACCACGTGTGTCGTGTGATCATGTACAGGTATTACTCTTATTCGTGCACGTAATTGTGACGTATGAATAAATTATTTTTGTCCAATAATGCGATTTCGAGCGCGGTCCGCGATCGTTTAAATTTTTGTCTTATTGTTTGTTTAAAGTCACTTTTAGCAAGTATAACTATCTAAACTCTATTTCAAATGTATAGTTAGATCACGTCGGAGGTATTGCATGGAATATTTCATCAAATTATTTTTGTTATTATTATCAAGGGAGTAAATCTTTAAAGAACGCTAGTATTAATTGGTAAAACGAGATCGTTTTTATCATAAATTACAAAAAAGCATGCTAAAGCAAACCAGTAAATAAGAAGGTTGTTCAAGAACAAATATTTTATACGATAATGAGATAATAAGACCATTCCGCTGCGTATACTGCGGAAACAAGCTTTGACAGTGTGTGTTTGCAGTTGGCGTATTCATTGCTAATTATGCTATGTTCCCACTATCACGATTCGCGACACGATTGAAATCGTTGTCCTAATCGTGGACTAATCGTGTTGATATCACATCTTATCAGGTCTTAACAGATCTTGAGGTCAATCGTGGCAATCGTGTTGATCGTAGAATTTTTTTTGGCAGTTATGCTATGTTCCCACTGTCATGAGATCCGTTACGAACGCCACGATTGGCCATTTGTAGCTTATCGTGGAACTTCTATGAAATTTCAGGTTTAGTTACGAGGTGATGCGAGTCGACACGCTATGGTACGATTTGTTGCGCATGGATGCGATAGGGTCACGATTGTCAATTCGAGGTGACACGATCTGGTCTCCCGTTTAGTTACGATCACATACGTTCCGATAGAATTGTCCCGATGGAGTCCACGATTGGGTCTCGATCTGACACGATCATCACGATCGGGTTCCCCTATTTGGGACGATCAGATACGTGCAGATACGTTTCGATACGTTCATCGCGAACCAATTCGCTGTGTTGCAATGAGATATGATAGTGGGCGCGATGTGTTTCACGATCAGGATCGAGGATAATCACAATTTGAGCTACGACTGGAACCCGACGGGTTATATACAGCCCGACTGACTTTGGACTTCATTGTTTCTTGACCTTGCATTATTGAATAAACACTAGAACCTAGAGCCATCGATGATGACAGGAGTTGAGGATGATGACAACGGGAAACCTGCGTTGTTACTCTATACTTACATTATTGCTAGAGAATGAAAAGACGAGCAGCAGCCAGAGCGTCCTCAACCCCAACGCAGTCAGGCAGTTTTGGATGCGGCCATGACTTTAATCGCATTTACTCGCATCTTCTTGTATCAACTCGTGTCTGCTCGTGAGTCGTCCGTTTCAGGTCGTGAGCAATGGGACCCAACAGAGCGTGGCAGATCGTGTGAGATCGCAGCAAATCTCAACAGAGCGTGATGTTTGTCTTGTCCAAGATTGATCCCGAACACCCCGATTAAGAAGCACAATCAGGTGCGATCTGCCGCGATTTGTTAAGATCCAATACGATCTGATGCGATTCTCACGATTGAAAATTGATCGTGTTGATCGTAGAAAAAATTTGAATGCTATGTTCCCACTATCACGATTCGCGACACGATTGAAATCGTGGTCCTAATCGTGGACTGATCGTGTTGATCCTATCACATCTTATCAGGTCTTAACAGATCTTGAGGTCAATCGTGGCAATCATGTTGATCGTAGAAAATTTTTTGGCAGTTAAAATTTTTTTCTACGATCAACACGATCAATAGATGGCGTTGTACTGACGTCGATGTGACGAGATGACGTCGCATTGGCGTCAGTGCGACGTCGTTTGGACGTCATGTGCCCGCTTGGCTCTTGATTGGTCTATCGGCAATACTATATTGTATGTTGTGATATAAATTAGATTTAGCTGGAGTTTGACTCACCAGTTAGAAACAAGTCTGTTTATGAATTAGTCTATACAACTGTCATGCTTTGTAACTTGCTCCTAAGAGATTTTTTGTTTTATTACATTGAATGTCATTTATAAAACTGGAGTGTACTCAATCATTAAGCCTTTGCACAAATGAGTGTATTTGCAAACATAAATAATCATGCATATAAACACAAAAACGGACACACACAAACATGTACTTACACAATCATGCATATACTTACATTCACAGACGTAAAAAAACAAACTAAATTGGACATGCAGTGCTAATTGGGTTACTTTATTTGCTATACTGAATATATATGTACACGCACTGTCAAAGAAAAAACAATTAGGGCCTTTTTACGGCACTGACTATATATTTTAGCTCTGACGAACTCCAGTTTATGGACACACTTGAACACACAGTCCAATGTTGTTTTTCCAATCACATACTTAATAGTATTACCTCCTGTTTCTAGCATGATGTTGCTTATTGGCTTTTTTTCGTTTTCATTTATTTTTCCTTGTCATTTGGGCTTGAGAGAGAGGGTTGAATACCAACAGACTGTCTGTTTATCCTATTACTTCACTTCAGTTGGTGTGATGGCACTTGTATTGTTTTTACTGTTTCTTACTGGACTAGTACAACTAAGGCGACTAAGACTAAAGACTAAACGCTATGCCAAAAACTAACGATGGCGGATTGTCTGACAAGTTTGCGAAAAGGAAATTCCCGACTTCAGAAACCTTTGGTGGCATATATAAGGTCTCTAAGTCCGTGAACAAAGTTTTCCAGTTTCTTTCTTGAATAGTAATCAAATAATAAATCATAATCCCTTCTTTTCAAATAAAGCAAAAAAGGAAAATGAGCTAGATCCGCCACGCTTTGTTATTTATTTAACCGTGTCCAATCACGTGTATTTCACCGTTGCGCATAGTTGTACATCTTTACTAAAATGAGTTGTTGTTATTCATTTGTGTGATTGACATTTGGGTTGAAAATGGCTGAACAAGCCAGTGGAACAAGCATGAGTAGGATGAAAACTCGAGTGGAAAAGTCCTCCGAGGGCGAGAAAGCCTTGGAGTGTTTTCTACCTCTAGTGGGTTGACTGGGCAGTCGGGTCGGGCGATGGTGATGGGTAGCTTTCAGTACTGGTGCGTCCTACTTATTTGGATTATTTTGGGGCAAGGACCGGCAGTGCTTGCTATCTTGCTGTAGATACGGGAAGGGTTGTTTGGACGGTTTTTTTTTCTCTCATCTGTCCTTTCTCCTTTCTCGCCTACTCTCTGGGAGACGGCTCGATATAGACTGAAATACTATCTCAAAGGGCCGTGAAAACCTAAATGACCAAACAACTAATTACCTCCCGCTGTCATTGTCGTAAACAAAGAAATATATTTTTTTTAAATCCTACAACTACATATAGTACCCTGGTGCAATGGTATGAGAGTCGGACCTGTATATGGGCTCCGGCTGAAAGCAAATATTTTTAAACATCTTAACGCGTTACAGCTCTTTATTTTCCTTCTCTCTCCTCCCCCCTCCCCCCCCCCCCCCACAATAAAAAAAAAAGGAAAACGAAACTATCAATGGAATGGTTTCATTAGTTTTCATCACCTCCAGAGCCTTCAATTTTTCTCATTGTTTTGCAAAACTTCGTAGCATGCGGGGCAAATCGGATATTTTGCCAATTCTTGTAAGCTCCTAACAGAGCCCATATAAATATACTGCGATAGTGACCTAGCATACACATTTTTCCCCAATGCCTCCAACAACGGGTCCTTCCCAGCGGCTCCGCGGAACGAATTCATAATAGAACCGTCTGGGTGCCCGAGTCCGTCTGTCATCTGTGTCAAATTCAAAGATAGTGTGCACGTTGTTCCTGGGATCGGTATCCGACCTAGCCGCCCCAAAACGTGCCTGAGTACGATCGATTGATTGGGGCTTCGGTTTAAATTATTATCTGGAATAGAAGAAGAGCGAAACGTCGAAATTTATGACAAGAACGCTCATACGAACGACTAAGCAATGCTTTGTGTAAAGCGCTCAATAGACTTACAAGACCAGCACCACTATCCGAGGTATAGGTCCAAATGCAACATAATTGCATGTAAAACACTTCGAAGAAAGCTTCAGAATAGAACAGAATGACGACATTAGGAGAATAAGTTGCAGAGTTCTAGATGCGAGTGGGCAATGGGTGACAATTTTTGTCAGATCTGCTAATAAACCCCTCATCCGAACCGCCTCAACGAGGCTGGATGAGGGACCACAGCCACAAGCCTGTCAGTTCATCTGCCGTCATACTGTGTCTGGGCAGGCTTAGACATACTAAGCGGTTAACCTGGTTACCAATACTGAGTGCACATACTTCCGCCAGTAACAGACAACTACCCTTGCCGGCAGCCCGCTAGCGCAGTCGGCAGCGCGTCAGACTGCAGGTCAAGGGGTCCTGAGATCGATTCCCAGACAGGCCACATAACGCTCGTGGAGACTGATCATGAAATATTTTCTACGGTCATTCATTCCCTTCTGCTGATTCAAGAAGGGCAGTTGTCATTTATTGGCGAAAGTATGTGAACTAAGTACTGGTTAAACGTTTAGGAGATCTAATTAAAATCTTAAAGAGCTTCTTCGAGAGCAGAGAACACATTCGAAAGAAGGAACATGGGCCATACCATGGAACAGTGTCATGGAATAGTTTGAGTAGGTTAACTGGCCGCCTAGACATGACCTTAGCTGTTTACTTGGCCGTAAATGCTCAACAAAACAAACAAACTCACAACTGCCCTTAAGTCAGCGGAAGGGAGAGAATGAGCGTAGAAAATATTTCATGACCAATCTTCACGACTGTTCAGGGGCCAGGCTTTGGAATCTAACTCGCGACCGCTTGATCTGCAGACCGACGTGCTGCCGACTGCGCTAGACGGCTCGGTAGGACACATGTCAAATTCTGAGGGTACCAAACTCTATGCATAGGGTAAAGGTGATTTCTAGACTCTCCACATGCAACGCCTTTCGTGCCTGAACTGGTCCCCCATGTGTGAACGAGACCTTGGCATGTAAATGGGCGGTTCATCAATGAAAACAACGAAAACAACAAAAAATAAAACAGGTAATGTGAATTGAATCTCCTCCAGTGACCGGGTCCTCCATGGTTGGAAAGGATTCACCACGAGTGAACGAAACCGTTATAGGTGAACCAAACAAGAAGATGTAAACTTGATCTGCACGTGTGAACATGTATTCTACGTCTGACAGGGCCTCCATGTATGAACATTTCTGCTTGTTAGAATGGCTTCTCCAGGTGTGGACGAGATACCCACATATGAACGGGACGGGACGTGTGAACGAGATAGGTACATATGTACGTATGAACGGGACACCCACCTGTGAAAAGGTGCTGCACGCTAGATGGAGACCTTCGCGGGTCCTGTATTTTTCAAAGATCCAGCACGTAAAACGGGACATGCAGTCTGATTATCCAAGTATGTAAGGGATCGCCACAGGCGAACGGACAATCCATGGTTGAACGGGCTCTGCGCCTGTGAAGTGTAAACGGGACCTCCACGTGTTAACGGGATCCGCATGTGAGAAAGGAACCTTCATTTGTGAACGGGTCGTCCATATGTGAGCAGGAACTGCATTTGCGAACAGGACCGCCACCTGTAAATGGATCTTCCACAAGTGAACGGACCTCCACATGTGTATTGGACCGCTACATGTGAACGGGGCCTGCACAAGTGAACGACATCTGCAAGGCTGTACCTGCGAAAGGGAACTACATATGCGAACGGGATGTCCATATAGGAACGGAGCTTGCATTTTTCAACGGATCCTCTACGTGTTAATGGGACTGTCCATGTGTGAACGAAACGTGAATGTATGAACAGGACCTCATTCCGATGTAACATTTAGGCTCAGACGCGCAATACGTGAATATTATACAAGTTTCTATCACAAATATGTTTGGACTGTATTGACAAGTTTCAAGGAAACATAGAGAGTTGCGACTCTAGACTGACGCTAGATGAATCCCCCTCCCAAGGAAAAAATGCTATACAAGATTCTATCACAAATATGTTTGGACTGTATTGACAGGTTTCAAGGAAACAAAGCGAGTTGCGACTCTAGACTAACCCTAGATAAATAAAATAAAATTTACGTGTCTTGTCTAAGTAATGCAGAAGACAACTTTTAAATGAAGGGACCATTTGCCTTTTAAAATTGTCCGGGGGTAACAAGTTTTTCATTTTAAAATGGTTCCTAACTGGCTAAGTAATGACTTTCATCAGACTGCCACTGTTTGGTGTGATGGACTTTCGAATAGGGACAAACTACATCTTCAAGACTAAAATGCTTGCAACAGATCGGCGCGGAGAGTTGGGGAGGGCGGAGGGGTTGGGTGTCCTGTGGGATTATAATTTTCTCTGCCTCGTCTTTGTCTCAACCCTATCTTTCCTTTCTACTATCGCGTTGTGAGACGGCTCGACGTAACTCAAATATTATTACTCAGTAAAACAAACAACAAACCATCAAACCAAATGCCGATTCAAGTATTGGCATCAAGCCAGTTATATTTTAGGTTTTCATTATTTACTGTCACTCAACGTTCAGGACCGCCGTGCAGTTCCAAGTTAATGTTGACGTCGGCTTAACGAAAGCGCTCGTACATCGCATAATCTATCTATCACATTTTGAAGTCATACAGGCAACAGCTCTAGCAAAAGAGAGAGCAGTTATCGCTTTGGGCTCGGCCATGTCGTGACGTTACACTTGAACGTTTTGAAGTTGGAGTGATAGAAGTTACGTTTAACAAATAAGAGTCAATGTTTTACCCTAAGGTGAATGGGTATACTTTCAAAGGAAACAACTCTGCCATTTTCATTTTTTGCCTCCCTTTTCAACGAGAGTCAAGTGTTAAACAGAATAACTTGCCCCCCCCCCCCTTCCTCTCCCCCCCCCCCCCCCACGTGCAGAAAAGTTCTTTCCTTTAAGCGCAGACCCCATTTTAATGGAATTTATCTTCCAGGAAAGCAAATAGGAAGTCACTAACATTGTTGTTGTTCCCCTTTCCAAAAATGGCGGAAAAACATCAACGTGTACTCTTTTACCTACATATTTTTTTCAGGTGACCTTTAGCCTTTCTTACTTATTGTTGAGGATTGGGGAAATGTTGAGTACAAGTTCTAAACATAATTCACACTGAGGTTCAAACTTTCCACGCGCCTCGTATTGTTACAAAAAGTCCAGGCTTCCACTCGTCTCTGTAGGCCTCGTTTTAATTTAGCCATATACCTAAATCTTGGGCCACTGCTCACACCGAGTAGGCGGCAATCGAAAACGCTCTTAACAATCGATTAACGCGGGTCAAAAACCGTTAGAAACAACGTTTTCGATTGCAAATTGGGGACAATTTGCAATCGAAAACGCTGTTTCTAATGGTTTTTGACCCGCGTTTGTCGACTGCATGAGCGTTTTCGATTGCCTCCTACCCGGTGTGCTGCTGGTGTAATATTAAAATTTGAACCTGTTGAAAAAATGACCCAACTGGCCACTTTTCAATGTTGAATATCGACCCATAGAGCATTTTTCAGTGTTGAAAATTGACCTGGGTCAAGTTTCAACATTGAGAATTGACGCGTGGGGTCATGTTTTCACGGGGTCAAAATTTAATGTTATCCGGCTCAAGAACCTCGGGGCGAATACCCCATCATTTAAAGTTTACATTGTAGTATACAAATCAGTTTTCCCGATTCAATATGATTTATATTTGATGTGACGCAAAGGATGTAAATTTTTATCAGGTTTGGCAACGTCGAAATCTACAGTCACATTGGACGCTTCAATGGATATACATGTATATATATAGCCGTTCACTATTCTAAACAGTGAGTTTAGTCTTCAGTCAATAGCCGATAGCAGCATTAGTTGTACTGGACTAGTACAACTAATGCTGCTATCGGCTATTGACTAAAGACTAAACTCACTGTTTAGAATAGTGAACGGCTATATATATATCCATTGAAGCGTCCAATGTGACTGTAGATTTCGACGTTGCCAAACCTGATAAAAATTTACATCCTTTGCGTCACATCAAATATAAATCATATTGAATCGGGAAAACTGATTTGTATGCTACAATGTAAACTTTAAATGATGGGGTATTCGCCCCGAGGTTCTTGAGCCGGATAACATTAAATTTTGACCCCGTGAAAACATGACCCCACGCGTCAATTCTCAATGTTGAAACTTGACCCAGGTCAATTTTCAACACTGAAAAATGCTCTATGGGTCGATATTCAACATTGAAAAGTGGCCAGTTGGGTCATTTTTTCAACAGGTTCAAATTTTAATATTACACCAGCAGCACACCGGGTAGGAGGCAATCGAAAACGCTCATGCAGTCGACAAACGCGGGTCAAAAACCATTAGAAACAGCGTTTTCGATTGCAAATTGTCCCCAATTTGCAATCGAAAACGCTTTTTGACCCGCGTTAATCGATTATTAAGAGCGTTTTCGATTGCCGCCTACCCGGTGTGAGCAGTGGCCCAAGATTTAGGTATGTGGCTAAATTAAAGTAAATTACAGTAAATAATGAAAACCTAAAATATAACTGACTTGATGCCAATACTTGAATCGGCATTTGGTTTGATGGTTTGTTGTTTGTTTTACTGAGTAATAATATTTGAGTTACGTCGAGCCGTCTCACAACGCGATAGTAGAAAGGAAAGATAGGGTTGAGACAAAGACGAGGCAGAGAAAATTATAATCCCACAGGACACCCAACCCCTCCGCCCTCCCCAACTCTCCGCGCCGATCTGTTGCAAGCATTTTAGTCTTGAAGATGTAGTTTGTCCCTATTCGAAAGTCCATCACACCAAACAGTGGCAGTCTGATGAAAGTCATTACTTAGCCAGTTAGGAACCATTTTAAAATGAAAAACTTGCTACCCCTGGACAATTTTAAAAGGCAAATGGTCCCTTGATTTAAAAGTTGTCTTCTGCATTACTTAGACAAGACACGCGAATTTTATTTTATTTATCTAGGGTTAGTCTAGAGTCGCAACTCGCTTTGTTTCCTTGAAACCTGTCAATACAGTCCAAACATATTTGTGATAGAATCTTGTATAGCATTTTTTCCTTGGGAGGGGGATTCATCTAGCGTCAGTCTAGAGTCGCAACTCGCTATGTTTCTTTGAAACTTGTCAATACAGTCCAAACATATTTGTGATAGAAACTTGTATAATATTCACGAATTGCGCATCTGAGCCTAAATGTTACATCGGAATGAGGTCCTGTTCATACATTCACGTTTCGTTCACACATGGACAGTCCCATTAACACGTAGAGGATCCGTTGAAAATGCAAGCCCCGTTCCTATATGGACATCCCGTTCGCATATGTAGTTCTCTTTCGCAGGTACAGCTTTGCAGATGTCGTTCACTTGTGCAGGCCCCGTTCACATGTAGCGGTCCAATACACATGTGGAGGTCCGTTCACTTGTGGAAGATCCATTTACAGGTGGCGGTCCTGTTCGCAAATGCAGTTCCTGCTCACATATGGACGACCCGTTCACAAATGAAGTTCCTTTCTCACATGCGGATACCGTTAACACGTGGAGGTCCCGTTTACACTTCACAGGCGCAGAGCCCGTTCAACCATGGATTGTCCGTTCGCCTGTGGCGATCCCTTGCATACTTGGATAATCAGACTGCATGTCCCGTTTTACGTGCAGGATCTTTGAAAAATACAGGACCCGCGAAGGTCTCCATCTAGCGTGCAGCACCTTTTCACAGGTGGGTGTCCCGTTCATACGTACATATGTACCTATCTCGTTCACGCGTCCCGTCCCGTTTATATGTGGGTATCTCGTCCACACCTGGAGAAGCCATTCTAACAAGCAGAAATGTTCATACATGGAGGCCCTGTCAGACGTAGAATACATGTTCACACGTGCAGATCAAGTTTACATCTTCTTGTTTGGTTCACCTATAACGGTTTCGTTCACTCGTGGTTAATCCTTTCCGACCATGGAGGACCCGGTCACTGGAGGACATTCAATTCACATTACCTGTTTTATTTTTTGTTGTTTTCGTTGTTTTCATTGATGAACCGCCCATTTACATGCCAAGGTCTCGTTCACAAATGGTGGACCAGTTCAGGCACGAAAGGCGTTACATGTGGAGATTCTAGAAATCACCTTTACCCTATGCAGAGAGTTTGGTACCCTCAGAATTTAACATGTGTCCTACCGAGCCGTCTAGCGCAGTCGGCAGCACGTCGGTCTGCAGATCAAGCGGTCGCGAGTTCGATTCCAAAGCCCGGCCCCTGAACAGTCGTGAAGATTGGTCATGAAATATTTTCTACGCTCATTCTCTCCCTTCCGCTGACTTAAGGGCAGTTGTGAGTTTGTTTGTTTTGTTGAGCATTTACGGCCACGTAAACAGCTAAGGTCATGTCTAGGCGGTCAGTTAACCTACTCAAACTATTCCATGACACTGTTCCATGGTATGGCCCATGTTCCTTCTTTCGAATGTGTTCTCTGCTCTCGAAGAAGCTCTTTAAGATTTTAATTAGATCTCCTAAACGTTTAACCAGTACTTAGTTCACATACTTTCGCCAGTAAATGACAACTGCCCTTCTTGAATCAGCAGAAGGGAAAGAATGACCGTAGAAAATATTTCATGATCAGTCTCCACGAGCGTTATGTGGCCTGTCTGGGAATCGATCTCAGGACCCCTTGACCTGCAGTCTGACGCGCTGCCGACTGCGCTAGCGGGCTGTCGGCAAGGGTAGTTGTCTGTTACTGGCGGAAGTATGTGCACTCAGTATTGGTAACCAGGTTAACCGCTTAGTATGTCTAAGCCTGCCCAGACACAGTGTGACGGCAGATGAACTGACAGGCTTGTGGTCCCTCATCCAGCCTCGTTGAGGCGGTTCGGATGAGGGGTTTATAAGCAGATCTGACAAAAATTGTCACCCATTGCCCACTCGCATCTAGAACTCTGCAACTTATTCTCCTAATGTCGTCATTTTATTCTATTCTGAAGCTTTCTTCAAAGTGTTTTACATGCAATTATGTTGCATTTGGACCTATACCTCGGATAGTGGTGCTGGTCTTGTAAGTCTATTGAGCGCTTTACACAAAGCATTGCTTAGCCGTTCGTATGAGCGTTCTTGTCATAAATTTCGACGTTTCGCTCTTCTTCTATTCCAGATAATAATTTAAACCGAGGCCCCAATCAATCGATCGTACTCAGGCACGTTTTGGGGCGGCTAGGTCGGATACCGATCCCAGGAACAACGTGCACACTATCTTTGAATTTGACACAGATGACAGACGGACTCGGGTACCCAGACGGTTCTATTATGGATTCGTTCCGCGGAGCCGCTGGGAAGGACCCGTTGTTGGAGGCATTGGGGAAAAATGTGTATGCTAGGTCACTATCGCAGTATGATAATTTCGTTTTCCTTTTTTTTTTTTTTTTGGGGTGGGGGGGGGGGGGGAGGAGAGAGAAGGAAAATAAAGAGCTGTAACGCGTTAAGATGTTTAAAAATATTTGCTTTCAGCCGGAGCCCATATACAGGTCCGACTCTCATACCATTGCACCAGGGTACTATATGTAGTTGTAGGATTTTTAAAAAAAAATATTTCTTTGTTTACGACAATGACAGCGGGAGGTAATTAGTTGTTTGGTCGTTTAGGTTTTCACGGCCCTTTGAGATAGTATTTCAGTCTATATCGAGCCGTCTCCCAGAGAGTAGGCGAGAAAGGAGAAAGGCCAGATGAGCAAAAAACGTCCAAACAACCCTTCCCGTATCTACTGCAAGATAGCAAGCACTGCCGGTCCTTGCCCCAAAATAATCCAAATAAGTAGGACGCACCAGTACTGAAAGCTACCCATCACCATTGCCCGACCCGACCGCCCAGTCAACCCACTAGAGGTAGAAAACACTCCAAGGCTTTCTCGCCCTCGGAGGACTTTTCCACTCGAATTTTCATCCTACTCATGCTTGTTCCACTGGCTTGTTCAGCCATTTTCAACCCAAATGTCAATCACACGAATGAATAACAACAACTCATTTTAGTAAAGATGTACAACTATGCGCAACGGTGAAATACACGTGATTGGACACGGTTAAATAAATAACAAAGCGTGGCGGATCTAGCTCGTTTTCCTTTTTTGCTTTATTTGAAAAGAAGGGATTATGATTTATTATTTGATTACTATTCAAGAAAGAAACTGGAAAACTTTGTTCACGAACTTAGAGACCTTATATATGCCACCAAAGGTTTCTGAAGTCGGGAATTTCGTTTTCGCAAACTTGTCAGACAATCCGCCATCGTTAGTTTTTGGCATAGCGTTTAGTCTTTAGTCTTAGTCGCCTTAGTTGTACTAGTCCAGTAGTCCACTTCAATTACATGACACTGTTATATAGAAAAACAAAGGTAGCTGTCACGCCAACTTATCGTCGCATGTATAGATTTAACTTTTTTGTGCATTTGCTCGTGCTTGTTGCATTACATAAATATAACACTTTTACTTACTCTTTACTAAAAGTTATGTTAAATAACGATTTTTTGGTTCATAATACTTGCACCACTGGCTACCGCAAATCTGTTATACTGGGAAAACCTATCAGGGCTAATTCTGCTTTTACATTAATCACCACTACCTGCTTTCTTGCTGTTGAATTTGCAGTGTGGCTAACGATTATTCTACTCTGTTCAGGAGATATTCATCCAAACCCAGGTCCTGCATCGACGTCTTCTGATATTTCATCTAGCTCTTCTAACATGTCCGACACCATCTTTAATTCTCTCAGCCTTAATCATAACATGTCCTTTGTCCACTACAATGTTCAAAGTATTGTTCCTAAGCTTGAAATTCTACATGCGGAATTACTTCAGTTCGATATTTTAGCCTTCACGGAAACCTGGCTTGGTCCTGCTACAGCCACAAATGACTTAATGCTTGACACATACAATATTCCTGAACGTAAGGATCGAATCGGGGACACCCATGGAGGGGTTATGATTTATGTGAAAGAAAGTATCCACTATAAACGCCGAGACGACTTAGAAATTAGAGGTGTAGAAAGTATTTGGATTGAAGTCGCAAATAGTCGTAAACATATTCTTTTTGGTCTCTTCTATCGTCCGCCAAATTCTGATGCCAATTATTACTCTAATATAGAAGATTCCTTAGCATTAGCACTAGATACTGGCATAGCCGATATAATTGTGACTGGTGACTTCAACTTGAATGTTCTCAATTATCAATCTGCGAGAAAAATAGAATTACTTTGTCAGCAGTTCTCATTCTATCAGACTATTGACCAGCCCACTCACTTCACTGAAAACTCGTTTTCCCTAATCGATATTATTCTGGTTAGTAACAAAAATAATTTATTACTTAGTGGTGTTGGGGATCCCTTCCTAAATCAAGAAGTAAGATATCATTGCCCAACTTTTGGTATTTATAAGTTCTCCAAACCCAAATTTAAATCATTTGTAAGACACATATGGCGATATGAGCTAGGAGATTACAATCTATTACGACAAAAAGCATCAGCTATTGATTGGGACTCTTTGCAAGACGATGATATAGATAAATATGCAAATAGTTTAAATACTACTATAAATGCCATAGCTAATGAATGTATACCGAATAAACATATAAGAGTTAAACCTTTCGAACCGCCTTGGCTAACCTCTTCTATTAAAAGGCATGTACGGAAACGTAAAAGGGCTTTCAAAAAAGTTAAAAGAACAAATTTAAATATACACTGGACTAAATTTAAAACACTACGCAACGAAGTAATTAGCATGATTCGTGACTCGAAAAAATCTTTTAATGAAAAACTTGCAGAGAAATTAAACTCAAAATCACTTACAGCAAGAGACTGGTGGTCAACCCTCAAAACCTTTATATCGCCGAGCACTAAGTCAACTATTCCACCACTTGAACATGATAATCATATATATACAGATGAACATGACCAAGCAAACATTCTGAACCATTTCTTCCAAAGTCAGACGATATTAGACGAGAATAATGCAACTCTTCCTGACAAAGTACCAAGTGTAGTTCGCTCACAGTTAAGCAGTATTGTTCTTTCTCCTCTCGAAGTGGAATCAATCCTTAAAACACTGAAAGTGGGAAAAGCTTCTGGTCCAAATGCACTCAGTAATCGAATTCTTCGGGAACTAGCAAGTGAACTTTCCTTTCCATTTTGTTCTCTTTTCAGTCAGTCTCTCCGCACCGGCAGTGTGCCTACTTCATATAAGGAAGCCAATGTCTGCCCTGTCCCTAAGACAGGCGATTTGTCTAAAGTCTCCAATCATCGACCGATATCACTTCTTAACTCAGAAGCTAAACTTTTTGAGAAGCTCATATTTAGATATCTATTTAATCATTTTCGAGATAACAATTTGCTATCTTCTGTTCAGTCTGGTTTTATACCTGGTGATTCGACGGTAAACCAGCTTACTTACCTTTATAACACTTTCTGTGAAGCTCTAGACTGCGGTAAAGAGGTTAGGGCTGTCTTCTGTGACATCAGCAAAGCTTTTGATCGTGTATGGCATGCTGGTCTTCTTCACAAACTCGAAGCTGCTGGTGTCACAGGAGAGGTTCTAACTTGGTTTACAAACTATCTTTTTGATAGAAAGCAACGAGTTGTTCTCCCAGGAGTTGTCTCAGACTGGGCTCCCATCAGAGCCGGTGTTCCTCAAGGATCAATCTTAGGCCCTTTGCTTTTTCTACTATATATTAATGACATCGTAACTGACATAGGTTCAAGTATCCGACTGTTTGCAGACGATACCAGCCTCTATATAGTTGTAGAAAATCCTTTATTAGCTGCTGATTGCCTGAATACTGATCTCGATAAAATTACTCTGTGGGCTCAAACTTGGTTAGTATCTTTCAATCCTACAAAAACTGAATGTCTTCTAATATCTCGAAAAGTTAATAGACCTCAACATCGGCCTCTTCTCATGCAAAACGTACAGATTAAGAAGTTGACTATCACAAGCATCTTGGCTTATTTCTCTCGAATGACGGCAGTTGGCATCAACATATAAACTATATCACAGAAAAGGCATGGTTTAGAATTAATATTATGAGAAAGTTGAAGTTCCAATTAGACAGAAAATCTCTAGAAACAATATATTTAGCGTTTATTCGACCCTTGTTAGAATATGCGGACGTCACTTGGGATAATTGCTCTCAGTATGAAAAAAATGAATTAGACAAAATTCAAAATGAAGCCGCAAGGATAGCTGTAGGAGCCACTAAACTTGTTTCTTTAAACACTATACAACGAAATTGGTTGGGAATCACTGCAAAATAGACGACAAGATCATAAACTTATTTTATTTTATAAATTGATGCATAATCTTACACCTTTATACCTATCATCTCTAGTCCCACAACCAGTCAGTGCTCTATCTCGATATAATTTGCGTAATTCTAATGACCTCCAAACTATTGCTGCCAGAACAAACCAGTACTACTACTCATTTCTGCCTTCATCTATCAGAGCCTGGAATAGTTTACCTGATGAGGCAAAACAAACCGACTCTGTAAATTCATTTAAATATTTTCTTAAGAAAGATAAAAGAACAGTCCCTAAACACTATTATTCTGGAACCCGGAAAGCTCAAATCTTACATACGCGGCTTAGGACCAATTGTAGCTCACTTAATCTAGATCTGTTTCTTAAAAATATTTCTGATTCGCCTCTTTGCAGTTGTGGTAGTATTGAAAACAGTCAGCACTTCTTTTTCCACTGTAGGCATTACCAAACACAACGAAACGAACTTTTGAATGCGATTACGGAATACCAAACTCCTTCTCTAAATCTTTTGTTGTATGGTGACATGTCCTTATCTCTAGAAACAAATATAAGTATTTTCACTCATGTACAGAAGTTTATTCTCGAAACACGCCGGTTTTATTAGTATGAAGAACGTTATCAATTTGCGACGATTTCATTCCATATCATTAACAATAGGTTAAAAGTCCGAGCCCCCTCTCTAAAGCCCAAATTCCATCTTGACTGTTTGAGATTATTTTTTCTCTTTCCTTCCTTTTTATATTATTTCCTATCTGTATGTATAAGGTGACCTATCGTTGGATCGATATTGAATCGGCGTTGATTCAACGTAACGACGTTGAATCGACGTTGATTCAATGTTGATCGAACGCTGTGCGCCTGCTGGATATATTTATTCAATTGCCTTTGCTGTTCTGCTGTTTTTGTAATGTTTTCTTTAAAGTCCGCCAACAATGATACAAATTGTATATATATATTTAGGATAAGAACTCGATAAGCTTTAGCTTCCGTTCTGATCCTTTAAATGTTCTCATGTTATGTAAATACATGTGGTATTCTGATGTTATGAAATAAAATATGTTTAAACTAAAGAACCGAAACGGCGGCTCACGTCGACACACATTTTAGAGACATTTTATCGATAATACTGAAGACAGGTCAACCAACAAAATGACGATAATTATAATAATAGTAAAATATATTAAGTGAAAAAAATATATAAAATTAAAATAGGAAGAGCATATGGTAACCCGTAATGAAAGTTTCGCACAAAATTAGTACAGTAAATTCATATGAGACCCCGTAATTTGAAAGTTTCGCACGGAAGTAAATTACTCATTTATTCAGAATTCAATGTAGCAAAAAAGTTTCTGTTTAGATAAAAAAGATAAATTGTATTTTAAAGTCCTACTTATTATTTTAGTCCGTGAGCTGTTTTCAAGTTTGTCGGTGACCTGTCACCAAAATATGTCAGTGAACTGTTTGGGCGGAGAACGACCATACGACCCGGTCCTTCGACAGACACAATTTTAGTGATGATTTAAATGCCAAAAGTAACAAACATAATTATTATGATGATGATTCAGATAACAGAAATACATGTACGGGCCATTTTTACACAGTATTATAATTCCCTACGAATCGTTACAAATAAAATGAAACAAGGATAATTTTGCTTCATTGTTCTATTACTTTCTTTATACATGTATGTTAACGTAGAGAAAGTGGAAAAGAGTATCTTTTTAAATTTCATATTTACATATTCAGTGAAATAACATCTCTTTCTCTCTCTGTCTGTCTGTCTGTCTGTCTCTTTCTCTATTTTTCATTGTATTAGGACACAAATGGCGAGTAAACGATGGTTTGAAATTAACATAAATTTTCAATAGACGGTGGATGAATCAGTTTGTTCAAGCAGATGCGACATTAATTTGACAGATAAAACATCATGAATTTTAGACGAGTTTTTCTTTCACTTGCTACGGTGAATGTGGTAGGGGTGTTAAAAGCCCGCATTCTTCTGCCTCCGCGGAAGCTTAACATATGCCTGACTAATTGTCACCGAGCAAATAATGCCCCCATAATCTAGGATACAACATAAAACCAGTGAAGTGAATGAAGTCTCGATTAAGGAGATATGGAACAGTTGCAGAGGAAGAAAAAAATGTCTTTATTGGGTCATCCGTTTTAATTTTGCCTAGTATAACGGTTTCTGTTTTATTCTTGCTTTGTTTCATTATGTTTTACTAAACCAAGACAGAGAAGATGGTAATATATTGATAACAAAACAAACTTGCAATGTACTGCCAAAATTAATCAGTCAACGAAGCATGATTCTGTGGCGCTCAAAATCGCATCCGTCCTGTATCTTTTCAGACAGTTCATGGGTTCGAGTCCCGCCGCAGATCTGTATACAAGCAACGACAATTCCAGGATGTGCTTTGGGAGTATTCTGTTGTCAGCCTATCAAACAAGGAACTCAGATGGGGCCGTTTCTTGGAAGCCTTTTGCAGCATATTAACCACTTAACGGAGAATTGTTGGGAAGTATGTATAGACTATAATAACATTTCCACACATGGTTAATTAAGGTCAAGAATACGTAAATGGCACATACATAGAATTTTCTTAAATTTTGCACAGGAGTGTATTTTCATGTGCTACATCGAAAGGAGAGAGATGGGCTCCGCCTTTCATCAGCTGTGCCCAAGATACAGTGGGTGTCTAACCCCTACTGCCCCTACGGCTATTAGGCTATGGGAAACCTTTACCTTTTGCATCGAATTGTGCAATAAAAAAGATGGGTCACCGAATTCGTTTAGTCGCTAGATCAGATTGAAAAAACGTGAAATTTTGAGACCGTTTCCATTGGCGGCAATGGGAATGCGCTGAAAATACTCAGATTTTAAAATTTAAACGTACACAATAGATTTTTTTCAAAAACTGATATTTTATGTCACAGGATCTGTCAATTAAAAGTCCTTGACTACTGGGTTCGTTTTTCAAAAAGCGCTTGATAAGCTAGCATAGGTATGTATATAAAGTTACGTGGTCTTTCAATTCTCCTATCGACGTTACCCCGCACCTCTGCGGAACGAACCCATAACCGCAGTAACGGAGCGATGAATTTACGCCATTCGTTGACGTTTAAATAAGCGACGTTGCAGTCGTTTACGGGCGACGTTATAAGACATGCTTAGACCGTTATGAGAATACGGAAAGATGACGACCAATAGAGTTTTCATTATGAATGCTTTGGTGAAAGAATCTATTTTTCAGACTCTCGTAAGCAAAAGCTAATAAAAATTGAAATTCTAACAGTAATATGGTTACTGCAGCCGACACGAAATGAGCCACGCAACGAAAAAGGAAAAGTCCTATGAGAAAACCCAAAGTCCTCTTCAAAACTGCGTTAACCTAACATGGTAATACCAAATCACAAAATGCGTCGTGCCATGATAAAATGGGTCTTTGGGGCATGTACGGTCAGCGGAAGCTCAGATCAGTCTGCGCACCCGCCTAAACTGACCAAAGCCTGTGTTGTCCTCTGGTACAATGATTCCGTGAGGAACAGAGAAGAGATTTATCAGGCTGATCTGCGTGCATGTATAATTACTGACGACTCGTGTTATTCGGTGTTGCTCATGTTAGTCAGATAAAACTGACTTTTACGCTCTTTTGGGCAAAATTTCTGTCATATCGAGATGGTGTTAGGATGATATTGAAAAGTTACAAGGCCAAATTCCACCGTCGGCGGGAGGTTTCTTGTAACCTAGTGGCCGTAGGGGCGGTGTGGGTAAGAGGCCCGCTGTATCTTTGGCAAGTCCATACAACAAGCGGAAGAAACATTGTATCATTCGTATTTGTGATCAAAATGAACTTTTCAATGTCCAGAAAGGGTATTAAAATCACACAAAAGCGGGATGCGCAATCGGCGCCGCGGAATAGTGATTGGAGACATTCGGTTATGACGCAGGCGGTTGCAGGCTCGAATCCGGGTTCGGCCAGCCAGCGACTGGAAAAGTCTCTTTGTCAAGCCAGCAGTTAATGTATAACTTTTTCGACTCAGGGAAGGAAAACGCAGCAAAAAGAGAGGGATGGGCTCCGCCTTTCATATGCGTGTCTGAAAAAAGTCCTGTGAGCACTGAAAGTAGGAAGGGAACATGACTGTATTGCGGCCAGCCTTCAGTTGTTACACACACGAAACTCTGCATGTCTTTCAGTCTGTTTCAGTCTCTGTCTCTGTCTCTCTCTCTCTCTCTGTATCTCTCACACACACATTAATTTTGTATTGAGTACATTTGTGTTGATGAAACAACTTCATAAATAGGCTACAGAAGAAAAAAGACCATCGCAAAATCAGAAGATGCCTGGAATAAACAATGACAACAACTCCGTTTTCCCATATTTGACGTTATTATTGAATGTCCGATGGAGGCCTCCAAATTGAAAATAACATTGACTGGGAAGTATTTCGTGACGTTACGTCCTTCGCAACGCATGTAATTGATTGCGGCAGTCATTTACGTAGTCTTGACCTTAACTATGTTTTCAAGGATGTTACGAAACGATATAGAGCTGTTACGCAACGAAAAGAGTCATAGTCAGGTCGTTTGGTAACTATGACTCCTTTTCGTTTGGTAACAGCTCGTTTTCCTTTGGTAACAGCCCTTGTATATATACATAGTTAACAAGGAGTGAGTTCGTCCGGTAATCGAATTGTTAGATTTTGGACACTCAGTCGGTCACTTAAGGTGTAAAAAGGATAAGAAACAACAAAAAAAGATAAACGAAAGAAAGAAAAACAAACTAACAATAAATTTCTCGTCGGATAGGGTTATTATGTTTTGTTGAGCAAACACAGTAAGGCATTCACACGGAATAGCTGGATCCTATTGATACCGAAGCTCGGAAATATTATTTCTATTTAAGATTCAACATTCCAGTCCATAAAACGACATCAAATTGGTCGTCCAGGGAAGCAAACAGAACCCAGCAGGCACATAACCTTGATTCAACCGTGATTCAACGTCGTGACGTCATGACGTTGAATCAATGTTGATTCAAAGTTGTGTGCCCATTGGGAAGTCACAAATAGTAGCTCCCTTCGAAGAAATGACCGAAAACGTGTATGATATATTGCTGAAACTTTACATATTTTCAGTGGAATGAGCCATTTTGACAGTGATTGGCATTGTCAATTTGGCCACGCTCAGTCAGTCAAAAAAGTATACATGTACAGGTAAATGGCAAGGTTTTTGATGTTCACTTGTCTCTCATCTCCAGCCGGCCCGCGTAGCGCAATCGGTAGGGCACCTGACTCAAAGTCAGAGGTCCTGGGTTAAAATTCAAAACCCGGTCTGGCCACTTACTTTCGTTTTTCCTTCCGCTGATTCAAGAAGGGCAGTTGTCAGTTACTGGCGAAAGTATGTGCACTTAGTACTGGTTAACCGCTTAGGAGGTCTAAGCCTGCCCAGGAATAGTGTGGTTAGGTTAACTGACCGTCCCGACATGACCATAGCTGTTTACCGTGGACGTTAAGCATTAAATAATAATAAAAAAGTCTCTCATCTCCAGAGGTGTGACTGTATATCCAGGGTAAGCATTCCTTGGTCATTATAGTCAGGACGCTGAAGCCGAAAAAATGTAACTTTAATGCCCCTGCGATTCGAAAGGAAATTTTTACCAAATTTGATAAGCACAACATTTGGGCTTTATGATAGGGTATGATGTGGTCGCTGAAATAGGATCCCGTGGTTTTAATTACCCCTTTTTACCCCTACCCCTTTAAACCTTATTGTGCTCAAAATGTAAACGCTATAATTCTGCCCATTTAGAGGTGCACAAAAGTTTTCATATTAATTCATGAAATGACGTATTTGTGTGCATAGTATCAGTTTCTGTAATAATTTACAAAATGTATGCTTAAATTATGAAGAAAACCGGTGTATACACATATTTACACAAGGATAATTCATCCTACCAATTGTTGGTGTTTGAAGGTACTAAATTTCATTTTAAATCGCTGCCTTTCAGATTCTCATCAAACTGCTCATAGAATTATAGGGCAGCTGACTCGCAAAATATCCAATGATAATGACACTGCATTCTGTACTTCATAAAACATTTCTCTTTGGAGTCTAACCACAACCATGGATCCCGTTTACCTCAGACGTTCATTTCAATTTGAACTTCAATTTGAATTTTCCCCCGTGCTGTGCAGTTTTAACAAGAAAACCAGCCCAACCACTTCTGGGATTGCGAAGACTTCGAACAACTGACGCATTCACATTATCACTGACGTTTGTCTGTTACAGCTTGATCGTTACATACGTTACTTAATATAATTTTGTTAAAAAGAATAATGAATGAAGACGATTCAGAAGAGATATAAAAGACGTAGAATACAAAAACATGATCATAGTTGTTTTAGTGCATTAGAGTATAGATACTTTAATTTGTAAAAAAAGTTTCCAAAAGCTTTTCATAGCAAATAATACAAATTATATATGTTGCCCATGAAACGAAAATAATAATTAAATTGAAATAATATTTCAACTTTAAATCATTTCGTCATTCAAATATTTTTTTTTTAACTAGTGCTTTTAAACTCTGCATTTTCCCTTGTCTTAAAAGCTAATTCAGTACTTTAACAAAATGAACTTTTATAAATGTAATTGGTATTTAGTGTGTAAATGAAGCATTCTGACATCTGTAAATATGTTAAGTTGGATTGGCACTAATGTAATGGTGGAAGTATCAAAATTGAAAAAGACAATGTACTAACGAATACTTGCACTTACTGACAGGCGGTAAAATAAACAGCATTCAAATTTATGTTCAAACAATAACCAAACGTCATGGTTTGAAGAGTAATTACAACGTAAACTACTTAGATATCAAAAGAAGCTATTCAGAAATATGCATATGGTCGATATTGGCAGAGTTGTGGGATCGCTGTTTCCTTCAGTAGGTGGTTTAAACCATTGTGAACAGCGTTATTTTGCAAGTTCGTACGTCTCTCCAGAGAATAACACTCGTTTACATGTTGACTATCTTAATTTGTTTCTTGTTATTTTGTTACAGTGTATTTATTAGATATGCATGCAGACATGAGATATAGAAAACGTACATAGGAAAATGTAAATAAAATTACCCAGGAAAGGCCACAATTACAAAACACAGCCCACCCAAGACACCGAAAGAAGATGGGAAACATGCATACGACAAAACGGACAGCACATTTTTGGTAACAGGCGCTCCATTCCAACACAGAGGAACTGTACATAAGTAAGCTTCAAAAAACAATACAAAATACATTCGAACATTTAATACATCTAATTTTACCTATTTTCTATTTTTAATCACAAAACAAAAAGAGAACACATAGGACAGCAATACAGGCGACCACAAGGCAAGAAAACCAACCAATGGGATTCGCATGTAAAAGTTTTCATATTTGTATAGACAGTTGTACATAATCTACCAGGGGCTTTAACTAGTTTTATTCGCACAACCTGAAACTTCCTTTTGATGCAGCAAAAACACGTAGGCGTTGCATCCTAATCATGGATGTTTTTAGATATTTTAATACGCAAAGAAAAATGAAGTTTCAAACGGCTCAGTCAACAGTCATCAGATGTTTATCACGTATATAACTGAAGAAATAAAAGCATCAGCATAGAATTCAGTGTCCGAATAAATAAGTAAAATGAAAGATTCATACTAAACATCTAGTATAATTACTCAACGTAAAATCTTGCCTATCGTAGACTTAACTGCTTGAAACATTTTGAATCAGTGTGTGCTGCACTGGCTATACCAGATGAATACTTATTAAAACTTATTTTCTAAGAAATCTAACATATACCGGAAAACTTCGATATATCAAGAATAGATAGCCATAGATGCTACAGCCATTGATTATATTTAAAAGTAGTGCATGCACGTGCCACCATGAAAATAAATAAATAAGAGAACGAGACTATTCGAGGTATGTAACTTTCATCTGTTTGGCATGTATCTTAATAGACGTTATACTGCGTTACATAATTGTAATTTGAACATTGTTTCATTCAGTTCCAAAATAGACGTTATACTGCGTTACATAATTGTAATTTGAACATTGTTTCATTCAGTACCAAACGATAATATTTGTTTGTGAATAAGCTGCTTTCAATGCCTCAATGTCTGCATGCCTCAAGCCCTCAGTCTTTACAATTAACTTATCATGTGTATTTTAACTGTATACCTTTATCACCATTGAGCATAAAATCGCAACAAAGAAAAACGAAAGCTTTTATAGCTAATATATTATGATACTTCATTCCATCTGAACTCAAATCTAAAACAAAGTCTCAAAATTGAACTTGCATAGCGTATTCGATCGTTAAATATGTATTTATGAAGAAATCGGTGTTTTAATTAAGTACCAAGGTTTACTTGCTGAAATGTTATCAACGTTACCGGTTTGTAGCGCTCTCATCAGTTATAACGCAAAACATTAAGAATATTCTTATTGTGACGAGTTAACGAAAGAAGGAAAATACCGTAACTTATAAGATGTCCCATCATCAGTCTATTCAGGAGTTTTGTCAATGTTTATGGTAACGGGACGGGTAAATCACAATATTTTCCACATTATTCCTGCATGGTATTATCTGCACTCAAAATGTTACAAAATGATACGTTTTACTTACAGTCGGACGATGAGTAGTTGACCGGAGGCTGGAGGCTATGAAAATACATTATCTCAACGTGTAGCATTTCGGCAGTAAAAATTTTGATTAGCAGTAACATTAACTGATAGGACTACTGTTTCCAATGTTGCAATACCAAAGGCATGATGTATCACCGTCTTTAGCGACTTTAAAATTTGACCAAAATGGTCAATGCAATGAAATATCGTAATTTATTGATATAATTGGGCTGTTTCTTGATTTTAACTGAAATTTTCACTTGAGCATTGTCGTTTTTATTAGTAACGAAAACTACCTCCATGCAAGTCTCATAAAAGAATGCGTATTTTGTAAGCAGATGCTTATTGTCGATTTGGCAGATACTATTCTGTGCCTCATGTCATTAAATTCCAGTGTGTATTTTACTTTTCTCACCTTTCTGTAGTCTTTAATTTCTATGCTCTATGAACCGATTTTTTTTTCAATATTCAGTGTAACAGCAAATTTTTGTAGCGTAAATTACTAGTAATTCCCCAATGTTATCTTTATTTATATTAAAAGAACGATGATGTTTGATTGTCACTTGACTGACACCACTAATAATAACAATGTTCAGAGCATCAGTAGTTTTATTTCCCTTTGGGGTAATATCTTCTCTATCTCTCAGTTTATCTATTTGTCTCTTTTTATTGCTTTGACTAAAAGTCACGTATGTCACGTAGGGTCATGAGAAGCGTAGCTGGAAAACTGAACCGTTGTATAATCATGTCAGCAAAAGTGTTCAGCGTTGCTACTAGAAGAAAGAAATAGCAAAAAAGACTGTTTGCTCAGTATTTGTCAAGTCTTTTAACACATAACAACTCTCTTTTCTGTTTCACGTATAAAACGCAGCTTGCAAGGGCCTTAAACTGCTCGGTGAAAATAGCGACAAACTTCTGTCAATAGCATTTCTTAAAAAATGTCTGAATACCGTATTTATGATAGTTTCCTGGGAGTTGGTGAAGGTTGCTGATTAGCTGTGATGTAATGGAATACATTTTGTATAAATGTTATCTACGTTAATTTAAGTAGTAACACAGGCGAATGACAAGGAATCAAGCAGGCTGTAACTCTTCTAATATTTAAAGACGATTTTAAAGGAGGATATACTAAGAAAAGAAAACAAAACGATTCTGCCTTCAATTTATTTACATTTTGGGAATATTCTCATATGTAACGTCTATAACCGAATGTTACGGGCTTAAGCCAAAATGGATAGAAAGCTAATAAGTATAAGTCGTTAGCAGTATAATATGCTTCCTCTAAAACTTATGTGGTTTGCTTGAAACTCCGCTTCAAATGACAAAGAAATAAGGAGAAAGGCAGTCGATCATTTTTAGCATTTCTTTGGTACCCAGTTATCTCCCCTTATTTTACATCCTGGATCCACTTTTCAGGACCACATCATACCCTAAGTTAAAGTTGGGATGATAAACTTTCATAAAATACCAAATTCATCCTTTCGAATTGTCGGGGCATTAAACTCGAAAAATAGGCCCTTTTTTAATTTCAGCGTCCTGACTATTAAGTGGAAAGCCTGGCCCAGTGAATTGTGTGCTCGCCTCTCAAGCAGGGGGTCGTGGGCTCGACACCCAACGGATGACACATGTCTGATCATTTTTTTTTTCAATTCAGTAGACCTAGAAATGCGTACCCAGTGTGCTTTGAGCCGGAGGAAGTGGTCTTAGGGTGGCGGTCGGTAATTGCAGTGTCGCTATACGTTGGCAATGGCGCCCGCTTCATCAAACCGGCAAAACTGTACATGTGCATACATAACTCAACAAACATTGTGCCTGTTATGATTTCGTACCCAGTGACTGTGGGACTGTGGCCTCGATGAACAAGCACGACTGGACAAACAACAACATCTGAGCCGCAACACGACAAACTAGTGACTAACAAAGTGGCATTACGCCACGCAAAGACTCAGATCACCCTGTCTGACCAAAGTCTTCACTTTGCGCTTAAAAGGTAGATAAGGGTCTAAGCTAGCTCCATGCGCCCAGCGAAGACTCTGATCAGACTGGGCGGATGCCCAGGCTGATCTGAGTCCGCCTAGGCTGATCTGAGTCTTCGCTGGGCGCACATGCCACTTTGTTGATTGTATCATGTCGCGATCTTTTCATTTTTAGTTGTTCAACTTCCACGGAGATATCTTGGGATACATAGACGGGGGTTCTCGTCCACTGTCCAGCTGGTTGTCCTATATACAATGCGCACGGACGGACAAAGAACAAAACCTAGAGGTTGTGCAGTCGGGAAGGAATATTTATTACAGAGCAATAAAGGTAGATTCCAGAGAAATGCCGTCCAGTCCTCAATTTCCTGTGTCTCAAAGTGGACAGAAGTCCATTTACTAATTAAGGGCTGTTTTGTGGAAAGTGCAGTTGTGGATTAAACATTGTAGACCCAAATCAGACTCCGCAAAAGGCGGCGTCTGATCTGGGTCTGCATTGTTTGCAGTAATTCATGTTTTTGGACGCTGGGAATTAATGGAATATATATGTAGACCAAAAGTATTTCGCCCACTAATATACTTATGAATAACCACAGTATTTAATGTGTAAATCAATCTATAACTTTCCTTTTTACTGCGGGCATAGAAAACCACCTTTAAAGATAAACGAATAAACGAATAAATAAATAAATGATAACAAGATACACACCCTAAAGATACATTTACTTGCATACACATTGTGACAGAGACATTTCGCTTGAAGAAGAGACAAAGATGCTTATGTCAGATAAAGTTCACAATCATTCCTTAAACTTAAGGACAATTCTAACTTAAAGGTCGTAATTGTGAATAAAAAACTAATTAAAAACATATTTGATTTTTCGTTCTTATCACAACTCCATGTAGATTGTCAGCAGGATCACACGAAAACTGTGTTTCTCAACGGGATTTAAATCTAGATTTTCTTAGAGTCAAAATTTCTCCTTTAAATCTAAGGTTGTTCTTAAATTGAAGAATGATTGTGAACCTGTGCCCACTCCCAGTTCTCTTAAACAAATGTAGTTGTTACAGTATCGGTAAAAACGAAATGAAAAAGTGACCAAAGAGGTCCGCTGTTCACAGTGTATCGCTTGAACTCGACTTCGGTCAAACTGAATGATACATAGAATAAAACCGTATACCAATCAGCCACTTGGGGAACGTCGTTAGGAGACTTGAAACAGAAGAGAACGAAGAATCAGTACAAAGTTGTGGCCCGGAGGAATCAGACACAAACTCTTTGATTTCACTGAATAAATAAATACAAGGGATCACACACCAGTTAAAACAACAGTGAAGAGTCTGTCCCTACAGGTTAAACATACAAAGAATGGCTTGATTTAAGGTAACGGATACACCTCCAAGTTTTCCGACATGTTAACAAAGGGGAAAAACTTGTGTGATTTCCTGTTTACAGTGGACTGTCTTTATCTCGAACACCGATATCTCAAAGTAACCTCTTATGCCAAAGAATATTATTTCGGACACGTTTGTTTTCTTTGGATTTCAACTCTTGTTATCTCAAACTAATGGTATCTCATAGTAAATTTTCTGGGACCAGAGAATTTACTTTGCGATATTATTAGTTGATACGAAATTCGACTTTGAGATATCGACAGTTGACTGTATTCTCTGGAAGCCAAATGTCCTCAAAAGTGGGTATACTCTTAAAAGGACACAATTTGGTCCTAGAGGAGCAAATTCTTTCCGCTGGCGCGTCGCCGTAAAACGAAATTTCCGACCATAAAACCGACGATTTACCTCCACAAATGACAATTTTCAATACAGTTATCCCCTAAGTCCATGCGGAAAATACGAAAGGTTATAACGAGTTTGTCGCAAAAATGCACAGATTTTCAAAAGCACTATCAGTACTTAATTAGGAAGAAACATGGTTTGTTGGCCAGAAAGAAAAACATGTCTGTGACCATATCAGCTGCTGCATCCTCCACGTTTTGGTGCTTGACGTCGCACTGATGTTGATACGACGACGCTTACACGCGGGCAGGACTCCCAAAAATGATTTTTTTCTTTAAGACGATTGTCATAAATGTCCTGAAGATCCTTTTCAGACTGAAACGGAGGAGTCTGGTCTGGATATACAAGATTGACAACGAGCTGTCTCAGTACATAATAAAGAGGTCAAAGTACCCAAAGCATAAGCCATATAAACAGTGACAATTTCGAAATACTGTAGAGTAGAAACAGTTATGGACCCCAAAACAGAGGCGTGTATTCGTTGTATGATCGTTACGGTAACTTTTCCTCTCGTTGCTAGGATATCGAACCCGGAGAGGAACTACTCGTTTGGTATGGGAGTGCACACAAGCTTTACATGGGACTGCCGTATTCCGTTTCCTCTGATAATAACATGAAGAGAACCGAAACAGAAAAAGATCAAAGCCCAGGTGAGTAATTTTATAATCAATCCTGGCTTAAAATAGAAAATAGGTAAAAATAATTGTTAAATGTTTTTTTATATAATGTGCTTTGTCCGTTGTAACCCGTCTGTTGGTCTAAATTATTTAGTTCAATAAAGATAGCTGAGTTGCCATCTATTTGGGAAAGAGCTGCTGACTCGGCTTATCACTTGTAATTTATTGTTTGTTGGGATGTCTTTGTCAATCTTTCCCTTTGATGTTGGGGATAGGGTTTGGGATCTGATTCAGTCAGTTCCTGAAGTGTAGTTACTCTTTAAATTAACACTTTAAGCACCAGAGACGAAAATAGCAGAATTTGCAAACAGTGTAGCTCCTGATGTGGCGGCTCATAATGAGGCGCCTTTTCTAGATTTACACTGTTTGCCGTCTTTTCTTTATATTCTCATTGTGATATATCTAGGACAAAGCATTGTTTTGATATTGCAGACGTAAATTTGTCATCTGCTTTTTGGCACTTAAAGGGTTGTGCAAGGTTCTCACTTGGATTTTTGAAAACAAGAGCCCAAGATACTTCTTCGTGAAAAATTAGGAGTCCCACAAAGTAATTTTGAAGATACATGTACATGTATTTGAAAAAAATGGAATTTCCAAGTAGGAGTAAAGGACTCCAAACATGGAGATGCTTGCCTACTTGGTAAATATAGCTCTGCTACGTGCGTTGTTGAACCAAAGATATGTTGCAAATGTACTGGCCATGACACTTAACGATGACAATTGGGTTGCTGCCAATTGTACCATAATAATTATAAAAGAGCATAATGTTTTAATCATCTTTGCAGACGAAAAAGCCTCGCCTCCCTGTGACAAGCAACCAAAGACGTCATCAAATTCAAAATGGCGGTGTATTCTGTGTGGGCGTGGTTTTAATTCCAGAAGTAATCTCCGGTCACACATGCGTATTCATACCTTGGAGAAGCCATTTTCATGCAAATTTTGTGGGCGGAGATTTAGTCAGTCTTCCACGCTGAGAAACCATGTCAGGCTACATACAGGTAAGAAATTCTAGCAGGCACTACATCGGGTAGACGGCAATCGAAAACGCTCTTAAAACGCGGATAAACGAAAGAAACGTTAGAAACAGCATTTCCGAATGCAAATTGTCGCCAATGTGCAATCGAAAACGCTTTTTGCGACAATTTGCAATCGAAAACGCTGTTCCTAACGGTTTTTGGTCCGCGTTCGTCGATTGCACGAGCGTTTTCGATTGCCGCCTACCCGGTGTCACCCCGTCCAATCGAAACGCCGGAAAAATGGTACGAACGCTGGATATGCGGTATTTTCACGCCGAGTTGTGGTCTTTTTGTCATAATCGCCGCCATTAAATTTGACAGCGGGTTACAAAAGTCGGATGAATTAATAGTTAAAAACGGTAAGTGAGTATAACGAATTAGCCTATCTGGATCTACATAGAATTTACTAACTGTCGAGACTTCATTTAGTTTAGAAACATATAAGACAAAAATCACAAATTGTATATTCAAAGTGATTTTTGTCTTATATGTTCAGCCTTTCGTTTAGACCTTATTCACGTCCTCAAGTTTCGTACTTTTTTAATTTTCATTGAAAAGGGTCACAATGAGTTGGCTAAAGTAGAATTTTAAACATCCTCATGCCATTATCGGGAACCGAGTGATGCATTTTCCACCGAGGAAACCGAACTGGAAAAGCACAGTCTTTAAAATTAGAAGTAACGCCGGATAAACTGGTATGCGTTTCTTTGGAAAGTGCTTATTTTTTACATCAGACAAATGAATAAGTACACAATCAACATATTTCCAGGTGTAAGATGTAGTAGTATTGACGTTCCTCAGACCATTTTAGTAGCTGCTGCTCTAAGTCTGTAAACCTGCCTATAAAATTGTGAAAAATGAACGCCAAATCAAAAGTTGTCATTATTAAATTTGACGCTATGTTCGATTCTGAATATTTTCATCAATAATGCAAGCAAAATGTCTTAACGGTGGTATATAAAACTAAACTTGGTAAGAGAATAACTACTTTTCTAACAGACAGCAAATGCAAATTTCTCTGTACAAATTTATAGCCATCTGTGACATGGGACCCAATGTAAGAATAATTTCCCTTGTAAGTATAAGATGAGGCTGCTATAGTTTGCTGTTATACTATTTGAGCTGTACTAGTTGGCCCTTTTGTCACTATGTTTCTGGAACCCAGAATTAGTAGGCTGCCTAACTGGAGCCCACTGCTTATGTGCTGGTATACTTTCATTTCATTGGATCCCAGCCACGTACACATTGTTGCTTTCTCATTTTTATAAATTTATGCATTAATTTACATGTTATTTTGTTATTTGTAAATATATTCAATATTCATATTTACATGTATATAGCCTAACTGTATGCCTTTTTTCAAAACGCACGAATACGGATGTGTAGTAACGGTTATATAGGTAAATCGTGTTTGTTTCATTTTCGATTAGACTGCTGTGTCAGGGGTTTCTTGGTGATGCCTTTTGACCAAAAGTATTCCCACTAGGCACACAAAAGCGAAACAACGTTAAATCAACATCGATTCAACGTCATGACGACAGAAGTTCCCGAGCAAACAGTGACGACCAAGATCAAAGCATTAGCCTGATCAGGATCTACACTGTTTTGTTGATGGTAAAATTTAATTTGTTCGAATTTTAGGATACTGAATTTATGTTTTCCAGCAGGCATAGAACATTGAAACATTAAAACAACGCTGGGTCAGTCATGACGCCAGTTGAATGTTGATTTAACGTTTTGTGCCCAGTTGGTGTCCCAATATTTAGGTAAATGCATATTAAATAAAATAATTGGTACCCGGATATTATCCCAATATTGAGGATAAAAGGCGTTATGAATAAAGTTTGTTTACTTTAGTTTTTTTCCTTCATACACAACATATTTTGGTTATTTGGTTGTTTTTGGTTTAATGGCCCTTTGAGACAGTATTTCAGCCTATATCGGGCCGTCTCCTAGAGAGAGGGAGAAATAAAAGAAATGATAGACCAGAGAAAAAATGTCTAAACAACCCCCGCCGCACCTACTGCAAGCACAGTAGGCCCTTGCCCTACAATTATCCAAATTAGTATGACACCCAGGCACTGGAAGTTAAACCCAGCATCATCGCGCCACCCAATTACCCCCTACACAATATATATGTATTTCACCCTAGCAGAACACATCGTTGAACATGATCAGCACTGATTCAACGTTGATTCAACGTCACCACATTGATTGGTTTTTGTCCAGTGGGACTATTTTCGAATAGTATCAGTTGGAAGTGCCGTGGATAGCATCCGTGGCCCATTTGGCTTAGTCATTAGATGCCTTGTCACGAAACAATAGGTCTTACAACATATGCACATCTGCATTTTCAGGGTCAGGTAGTTTTGGACAATGGATTAACACCTTGTATTTAAATTTCCTCCGAACTAGGATTCAATTCTGTTCTTTTCTAGCCTTTGTGCGATTCAATTCTGTTCTTTTCTAGCCTTTGCGCCCCTTCTTTACTTAGTAACCCTATTGACCCGATATGATAAAAGACCCGGTAAATCCCCAAATAATTTATCCATCAATTCATCCAGCCATCAGCCAATCTTCGCCTCTCACTAGGATTCGTAGATTTTTCATGCGAGCAGGGATGAGTGACCAGACTATAAAGATGTGCTGACTGTATACACATTTATTTGTCTTATGGAAAATAAGCACTTTCCAAAGAAACTGATACCATTTTATCCGGCGTTACTTTCAATTTTTGTGACTGTGCCTCCAATTCCGTTTCCTCTGTGGAAAATGCATCACTCGGTTCCTGATAATGGTATGAGGATGTTCAAAATTCTACTTTAGCCAACTCATTGTGACCCTTTTCAATGAAAATTAAAGAAGTACGAAACTTGAGGTCGCGAATAAGATCTAAGCGAAAGGCCGAACATTTAAGACAAAAATTACTTGGAATGTTACGACAAACAAACGTAGTTTCTAAACTAAATGAAGTCTCGACAGTTAGTAAATTCTATGTAGATCCAGATAGGCTAATTCGTTATACTCACTTACCGTTTTTAACTATTAATTCATCCGACTTTTGTAACCCGCTGTCAAATCTAATGGCGGTGATTCTGACAAAAAGACCACAATTCGGCGTGAAAATACCGCATATTCGGCGTTCGTACCATTTTTCCGGCGTTTCGATTGGACGGGGTGGGTGTGGGCACGTGACAGCGGCATTACAAAGTCGTATCAAGATCGATGCCACGTCACTACTTTGTTTAAACGCTGTATGTGTCTGGGGTGGGGAGGGGGTTGGGTAATCATACTATAAGTAGGTCAGGTGAGATAACAAGCTGAATGAAGGTGGTCAAATGGATAGTGATATAATAGTTTGCACTAAGCTGATTTCCAATTTTGAATAAAGCATGATAAGGATAAAGCTCGTCTTAGTCTTTTTATTATTTTTTTTCATGCTATTTCATCAAAATTTCGTTAGAAAGTAGATTTATGATAAGGTTGGGTTCCACTCGAGACCACTCGCCTATGACATGTTAAGTGTATAGCAACAATAGGGGCCTTCAGTTCTTAGACAAGTGTATACAACAGCTCTTTGACGGACCCATAATAACATCCTCTTTGTCATTCAAACTTCTTAGGAGAGATTTTGTATTTCATATTTTTCAGGTGAGAAGCCGTATAATTGCCTTGTTTGTAAAAGTTCCTATTCCCAACTGGCCGGTCTGAGGGCTCACCAGCGAAGTTCAGCACACAACACTGGAATGTTGGGACCACAGAGTAGTATCAGTTCTTAGCCAGTAATCTCCCTATAATAGTTCAATAATGCCGGCCTCTGGAGGACAGCAACAGTTTTACCTGTACTTAGAATTAAATCTAAGACATCGTTGGTGTGTAGAAGGTTTACTAGCGGAGCTCATAAGTTCGGTCTGGCGGTGTATGGATACACTTTACCTCCCTTTTCATAGGGGCTGCTCTTAAAGGAAAGAATTTGCTCTCTGTAGGGAGAGCAAATTCTTTCCCTTAAGAGCAGCCCCTGCGAGAAGAGAGAGCAAATTCTTTCCCTGAAGAGCAGCCCCTATGAGAAGGAAGGAAAAGCTTTTCACTCACAAGGAAAGTAAATGCATTTCTGATGAACCTACCTCTCTTGTAAAATGACATCCAAACCGTGGATGTGCACCCCTAGTTGACTGCACATTTATATCCTGGTGAGCAGGCATATCAGTGAAGATTGGTACATAACGCTGAAGTACAGTACGACTTGTTTTGAACAGAGAATGGTAGAAAAGACTTTTATAACTAGTTCAGTTCATGTTTCGTTTTTAAGTTGAAATAAGTTTTTCATACACTATTTTCCTGAGGATAGTTGAAGTAAGGGGGCCAGATGGGCTTTGCAGCCGCGGTCTTCGCATGCCAAGGACACTTAGTCCACTCCGACGGTTCCTTGCGATTGTAACGAACGAAATGGGTTTAGTACCCTTGGCTGACACAGATGTGCAATCGCAGGCTGATTTGAGTCTTTGTTGTTCATACACACCCGATCATCTTGGGTACCTTGTCTTGTGATTTGGCTCAAATGGCAAAGATGATGGACACTCTAGAGTCACTGTTTCATGAGTGCAACTGTGTGTTTTGCTTTTTTGTATGCTGTCTCTTTTACAAATGAAAAAAATGTCTAGAAAATCAAAACACTGCTTCACTATTTTATTGTTACCCATTTGTTTTTCTTCTTTCATAAGAAGATCTGATAAAAATGAAAATGGTGGAGCTAGACTTTTGAACAATTTAAAAATTTTCGGAGTCTTAATTTATTCTTCTGACACGCAAAGATGGCAATTTCAATGCTAAAATATGAATGTGCTTCATGTGAACTTTGATTTTCCTCACCCACAAACACTTTTACCTCCCTTCTCATAGGGCTGCTCTTAAAGGGAAGAATTTGCTCTCTATATAGAGAGCAAATTCTTTCCCTTAAGAGCAGACCTTATGAGGAGGTAGGTAAATATTTCCTCTTACAAGGAAAGTAAATGCATTTCTGATGAACCTACCTCTCTAAAATGACATCCAAACCGTTTATGTGCACCCCTAGTTAACAACACATTTATAACCTGGTGAGCAGGCACATCAGTTCTTTTAAGCATACCCAAGCCTTCATGGACTACCTGATATTAAAGTAGTCAGGATCCGGTTTAAAAAGGATAAAAAATAACCAGGACGTTCATGCAAATAAAAATAGCCAGGACGGTGTAAAACAAAACCGAGAGAGAGAGAGAGAGAGAGAGAGAGAGAGGGGGGGGGGGGAGAGTCTCGAAGAGAGAGAGAGAAAGAAAGAGGGAGAAAGAGAGAGTGTGTGTATGCTTTTCCATTACTCTGTCTCTACAGGGCCATTGCTTAATGAGTAGACATCTAAAAACCAAATTAGTACCGACATTAAGAATCTAAACTGATATTCTGCTGTATATGTTATGCTCTGAAATACAAAACTCTGAAGAAACCACAAGCCATTCTATTCGTTTTAATAAAAGATAGGTCTCCATGTTAAGTGTATTTGTATCTTGCTGGTTGTCAAATCATATTTTAATATATAATAGGCCGTGGAAGATGAAAACAAATATCCAGGATGAGTTTATCAAAAAGTAATATAAGACAGGATTCACTCCCCAAAAAATTCCAGGACCGTCATAATCTCTCCCACCCACCCACCCACTCACCCACCTGCCCCCACCCCTCCCCTCCTTAAAACTCAAAAGGTCACTCCTTTATAGAGTACACGTGTACCTTAAACATGCGCACGCCAAGAGATGCCTTTGAAGCAGACAGACATTCAGCAAATATGCACACCGATTTTCAGAGTCTCAGGCTCTTCTTTGTGAGAGATACAAGCTGTTATCATTCGTCCTGAGACGCCATAGAACAAAAAATAAACAGTGGAAAAAATCAGGTGCCGAGAGAGTCTGTCCCACACAGCACCAGGTTATTTTTAACCAGTTTTGTATGAGTTTAAAAGTTTAAATAGGGAACTGTTTAAAGTGTAAAATAGAGTGTTGGTGGAATCAAACATTTTATACCCAGCAGGCACATGACGTCAAACAGACGTCATACCGTCGCATCGACGTCAGTACGACGTTATTTCAACGTCATGTGCCTGCTGGGTATCTACTGTTTTACTTCAACTGACGTGGTGCCGAGACGGGCAGAATTTCTATACAACAACAAGACGGATATGCACGGCTGTCATACGGCTAGACTGACAGGTACCACGCTATGTAATCACGTGACCTACTTGTACTACGACAGATGCTGCTTTGGTCACCGTACTGCTTAATTGGGACGACTTCCGCAGAACGGCGTTCGAACCAAGTGAGTATTTTGAAGAATTCCTTTTCTAATATAGCCAGAAAGGTGAAAGTTCTTGCACGAATAATTGCACCATATATGTTGGTTCTTGCAGCAGAGGTGTCATTTTGATTGGATGGAAAAGAAATGAGAATATCGCAATTTAACGGGTTTGAGTTAGTCGTTTACCACGTTTGTTGTACGAAAAAAGTATTTTTTTACCTAGAAATACAACGAAAAAGACAGAGAAAAGGCTGACTATGTGCGACAGAAAGTGCATTTTCCAAATGAAATAGAGTTTATCTTGACTAGATTAATATTCTATGAGAAAAATAGAATTTTGCGTGGGAAAAAGTGAACTGCTTTCGTAGCATGAAACAAATCCAACTGAACTGCATTTTTGGTTTCCAGGAGTCTGTTACTGCGACTACAGAATGACCAAAAGTTATTCAAATAAAACAGAATAAACTGCACAATACCTAAAATTTACAGATTACAGTACTAAGTATTGCTGTAAGTGTACTAGTATAGGCTGACATGCGATGATGCATGTGTTAGTGCATGTGTTCATGAATAGTTGAATGTCAACATCCTGTAGGTGTCAAAACTTGCTGGGAAAGGTGGTGTTTTTCCTTTGTTTTGTCTTGCTGATTAACATTTTAGCTTGAAATAAGGGCAAATCTGGATAGTGAAGCAACATTGTATAAAGGGTGGGACACTGTCAAAGGGAGCAGGGGTCACTATAGAAGACTATGGTAGAAACAATTATAGTTCACGCTGCCCTTTATAGGCACCCCTAATATAAGGAGTAAAACTTTTCTTCATCTACACAAGTAACACGCGAAAATGTACGTTTGCTAGGCTATCGATTTGGTTCAGTGCATTGTAAAAAAGGTAAAGCAACATGTTCGTAACCAATCAGGAGAAAAACACTCGTTTATATCATTAACCATTGCATATCATGCATGTTAATTATGTGTCACAAATGTGTAAAGACTCATTGGTGTAGTGGACGTCTGCTAGTCACGCTGACCATTTTTCATATCCTATAAAGATGCAACGTTCGAATCTACCAACATGATAAAGTCTGTTCTTTTCATTCTTTTTAATATTTTTAGGTAATAAAAATGAATATCTTGCATGACAAAAGTTTTCTTTTGTTTTGATTACTCAATATATTTTATGCTCGTAATCAAAAGGGAAAATCCTGCACAGTTGCTGGTCTGATTATGCCCAGAAATATACGCGGCGGTTGTAGGAGGGAGGGGGATTAAGTAGATTATGGTATATAGCGATATGCACGATGTTTGGTATTCACTTGTCAGTATCAAAGAGTCTTCATCCTAAACGCAAAATTATTGAACACTAAGACTTTGAATTCAAGGGTCAGAGAAATTATTGGAAATGTCCTTTTAGCATAGGCATCTTTTAACCATACTTTAAGGCTCAAGTCGAGGCGAATTGCTGTTACAGTCAAACTTGCTTATGTGGTCACCTCCATTAAGGGGCCACACGTATTTAGCAGCCACCTTATCTTGGTCTCTTGAACCAAACTACAGTGCAAATGAACCTGTGTTAAGGAGTCACTTGTTTTAAAGACAGGGATGGGACTATAAAAGGAGGATTCACTACTAAAGTGTCATTTTGTCTCTTGAGCTCATAGTGTCAACACCTCCAGTCAGCCAATAAAATTATCATATTGGGTAATTCTGGTTCGCTGATTGGTTGAATCAATTTTCACACCTGTACAGGTATCATATTCTATGTGTTGGGAACCAGACCCCCCGGCAGAGAAGTCCTCTCTTTAAGGAGCCAATTTTCATTTGGGTGATCCCTTAGGACAGGTTTGACTGTACTTTGACTTTTTTTTAATTTTCAGGCCGATACGGTAGTCTGAAGTCCTAAACTCTTGATACATCGTTTTACGAAAAGCAGTACAGTTTGAGGAATGTAATACCTAAAAAGCAGTTCATCACAACAAAAAGCAGTACATTAAACAAAACATGCAAAACGGCCCCCTGTCCTTTTCACCTAATAAATACCAGTATTTTTACAAAACATCAGTATAAATGATGTATAATACATATGTGATCATTCAAAAATAGCATAATAAATCGAGTGAAAACACAAATATTTGAGATGACAACAAACAGAAGCACATGGCCCATGCAGATTTCTTCAGATTGTCGCTTAATAACCGTATTCACAGATTAGTTGTCAAAGTACAAAGCAGATTATTCACTGATACAACTTGCTCGATGTAAATCATTTCAATTTTGAAATAATTAGACAAGAAATAAACCAGCTTACCGTCACAACGAAGCGCGTGACTACCATTTTCCTATACAATTTAGCAGTACGGTGACCAAAGCAGCATCTGTCGTAGTACAAGTAGGTCACGTGATTACATAGCGTGGGTACTTTCACTTCCGGGTAAGAAAATCGATAGTCAACAGAGGCAAAGTACAATCTGCGTGTTAAAAACAAACAAAAACTGTTGTTTTGGATGACTGAAACAAAACCGGAAGAGTAGAATGCAACAGCCTGTTCAAGAAGAACAAAAAATGTTAAGATCCAGTGCCCAGTTGAGCTGTACCTTTTAATCGTATCCCTGTATCTGAAACAGAAAGTAGAACACTGAAACACACATGACAGCCTGACTATCATTGTTCTGATAAAGTGATAGAACAACTCAATAAAAGAAGATGCCCCCGAAGTTTTCAAGAGCTTACGATGGAGAATCTAGAGATGTCGAAAGGGTAAGAACAATATAGTGGTTACCTGGTTACATAAGAGCACTGAGTGACTGACTTGGTGATAATCACTTGGACACAACCTGTGTTTTGAACCTTGGCTGGGTCAAATATGAGAATGCCACATTCAGCTCATCAGATGTCATGTGTTTTTTCCCCTGGCATTCCAATTTTTACCTACCTTTAATGAACATTCAGATTTTTTCTGTTTTTGAAATATTCTGGTTATGTCCCTGTATCACTGTCACGATTGCTCACAGTTGTGGTGAATTGTGGATACACTCTATGACAGCATCACCTAGAATCCTTAAGAATCTTAAGTGATCATGATTGATTGATAGGGAAGTGCCACGATTGTTTTGGCGCCACCAAGATTTTTTCAAACCATTCTGCAATTGTTAGCATGTCACAGCTCAGTCTGGCATATTCATAGAGAAATGGTGCAAGCATTTGTGGCTGTTTGTGGGTAATTATGACTATTTGACTTTCGATTCAGTACGAAATTCTTGAAGGCAGATATGTCTTCATCCTGCAGTCCTCCTGTGCTCATACTGTCCCAACTTTGGTCTCCTTCTCTTCCTCCTTTATCCTGTTATGTTGTCTGTAAGGCTCTGCAGGATCTCAGCAATCTCAATATCATTCTCTGCAACCTCTCTTTGAAGCTCAACTAAGTTTTGAACGCACAGGTTCCAGGAACATTGTTATAAGATATTGTTAGAAGAAAGTAGGAGCCTCGTACTAGATTGTGCTAAACCATAGGAAGGTGGTGAAACGCAGCATATCTTGATGGACTAACTTTAAAATCATACAGACATCTTGGAGAATCTTAGTGCTGTCATAGCATAATCACGTGTGTTTGTGGGACAGATGCAACCATGGCTTTGTTCTCCTGACACTTCACTATTTACATGTCTATGAAATATGTCCAGGGCCTAATCACTGTAAATTCCAAACAGCACAGTTATGTATACAACTGACATTTTACACTTCCATGGAAGCTGTCTATGTGGGTCCACTCCAGTAGTCTGTATCCTTTTATTAATTATGTTCCATATTCCAAAACTATGCCAGTTTTGGCCATGCACTTAATTGGTATCTATGAAGATAGGTGTAGATTTAACTTAAATATTTGGTAATGTTCAAATTCACATCAGTGCTCCAAAGGGGAAGTCATACTTAACATTTGGTGTTATGGCACAAAGCTTTGCAGTGTGATGATCTCTTGGGGCGATACACAATGGGGCTAATTGGCAAGACAATGGGGCTAGGAAAAAAGTACAAATGGGGCTACTTTACCTGTATGTTTATTTGAAGTTAATGGACTAATCCAGTTGCATTTACCTGTTTTTTTTTTACAGAAAAAGGCAAGATTGCTAAGATTTTCTACTCTGTAATATACAACTAAGATCAGACAAAGTAAAATAAGCACATTTTGAGTTTGAATTCACTAAAACATTAAAATGCTATAATTACAGTCAGCCCTAGCTATGCAGCATGTATATGTCCTGGAACTTTAAAATGCGATACACAGTTTCTGCGTTCAATCAGCACTACATATATGCATGTACATGTCCTGAAACTTTAAAATGCTTTATACAGCTTTATACAGTTTCTCAGTTTACATTAGTTGTACATTACACTAGCCTAAGGTCAGTTCTTGCCCTGACAACTTATTAATGTACAGGTAATCGTAGCCCCATTCATACCTTTTCATTCAGCCACATTCTATACTTTCAGAATTCAAAAATTAGCCCCAGTGTAATGGGGCCATCTCTTGATAATAACTCAGATGTAAATTGCTCAAACATCTGGGCCTGGTTGTTCAACACTGACGACATCATCAATATCTCAAATAAACCAATATTTTTTTTGGTGTTGAAAAATGTGTGAAGCTTTTGCATTTAAAAAAAATATCAGTGTATTTGGTTATAAAGTCATAAAACCTTCAACAAGTTGACCTTTTAATGAGCTTGTTAGGCTGACGATGCTTTGAACAACTGGGCCCAGGTCTCCATAGCCTCACTGTCAGCAGATTTGGGGAAATGAACTGGATTAACTACATAAATTGGTAAGGTAATGTTATTTCAAAGAGACAGACTTGTCAGAAAATAAATTGGTTAATTTATGATGGCTTGAATGGGGTCTGTATTTATTCAGTTATAAGATGTGTGTGTGTGGGGTGGGGGGGTCCCTTCTAAAGCGATTTCAAAGATCTAGATTTGTCTTGTAAGTTGGATTTACAGCTTTGAGATTTTTTTGGAAGATGAAATCCCATTTTATAGCATTGCTTACCTGGTCTGTACTCCTTTAGGAGCACTCTGAGCTGGGTCTGCCCACCTTGCTCAGTCTTACCGTATCTGTTGCATTACTTAGAATTTTTACGGCAGTTCTTATTAGAGCCACAGCTTCTGTTTTTGCACAAAATTAACAAAATATATAAAAAACAACAATTGTTGGCTGCATGGAGTAATGATATGATACTTATGAACTTAGAGCTCTTGAGAAGAAGGAGTTACAGGGGTAATTTAGGGATAATTTTCCATATTTCCCCATCAAAACATAAGTTGTGACCCATCATTAGAACCGTCTCGCCGAGACGGTTCTAATGAGGGGTCACAACATATGTTTTTGATGAGAAATAAAAATTACCTCACAATTATCCTCAGTACCCAACCATTTCTGGAACTCTGTTATGTTTTGTTCCAGCAAGCTCTACTGGATGCAGATTCTGAAGAAGATGACTTCTTTCTAAAGTAAGTATGAAATAAGAAGTCATGAAGTCTGTTTATAATGCAAATAAATCGTGAGTTTAATATGTTTTTAATGCAAACAGAGTTTTGAAATCAATGTTGACTATGTACAAACTGAAAATACATGTACGAAGTATTAGTTTCCCTCATTGTCACTTTACTTAGAATTTATTTCTCACAGATTGAGAACAAACATTTTTTTATGTTCAGTATTGTCATTTGGATTTTATGATAATCTAAGTACCACTGTCAGGCATATTGGTGAAAGGTCAACATTTAGACGCAACTAGACCATGAGAGGAAGATACCAGATAAGTTTCAAGAAATTCTCCCCAATGTTCTTGGAGGAGATCTGATAATGAGAAAAAGTTTATGGAAGTTGCATTTTTAATGTCTTTGCTTAATGCATTCCAGTCGCGCAATGTTGCTGGGAGAAAAAGAGCAAGAATAGGTTACAGTACACAATACAGGTATAGAAAAATTTAGTGAATTTCTGACAGGATATCCATTCAATAGCATAACTCTGTAAGTTATAAGTTGGGGAAGGTACTCTGGAACAAATCCGTTAAACAAGCTTTTGTTTACTGTGCAAAGTGAAGACGCTGATCAGATGAACGGATGCCCAAGCTGATCTGAGTCTTCACTGAGCCCACATGCCACTTTATGGGTTTTATCATGTCTCAGCTCAATTTTTATCTCAGCGGCAACTAGCAGAATGAAAGATTTATGCATAAGCTGTTTGTTGAGTTTTCTGAGCTTCAGATGAAAGGGGGAATTGAGGATAATTCCAAGATAATTTAGAGGGGGTATTTAGGGTAATTCAAAGATAATTTTTCTTATTTCTCAATGAAAACATACGTTGTGACCCCTCATTAGACCCTCATTAGAACTGTCTCAGCGAGACAGTTTTAATGAGGGGTCACAACATATGTTTTTACACAGAAATATGGAAAATTATCCCTGTTGCCCCTTCTTATCTGGAGCACTGGTTACACTGTGCTGACAGGAGAGACACTTTTGGCTGCGGAATCATGGTGGTGGTTCACATGGTTTGTATTTTGATATGCTGCACATACAAATGTGACTGAATTGATAAGATATATAGCTCATTATTTTTCTTTTAATATTTTACACATTGATTTTTGCGTCACTTTTCAGTCCAAATGTTCCTGTTTCTATGACACTTTTATGGAACCGCCAAGATTCACGCTTTAGTCAATAACTCTGTCACAGCATTTCAGTCAAGAAATATCGAAACTGAAATGGCAGCACAATCTGCAGGGACATTGGTTGAAATTTTGTGTCAGAGTCCTTGCTCAAAAGTACCAATATTTGTAGTTCGATCAAAGTGTCATTAGAACCAGAAAGATAAGGAGTAGAAAGTTGCATAGCTCAAAGAATGTAAAATATTTGAAATAGAAATAACAAGTTGAAATAACCAAGATTCACTCTCAGCCTGGTGATTTTCTAAGCAGTGTATAAAAACAACAACAAAAAAAAAACAACAAAAAAACATGATCCTCCACCTTGATTATTGTTGTTATTTCTTAAAGAGAGTGGAAATTGATTATATTTTTAGCGCGCCTTTGCGAAGCAAAGGAGAGCTTATGCGATACCCCCGGCGTCGTAGTCCGAGTATCCGTTAGCGTTAGCGTTAACGTCTTCGTTCGCATCAGCATCCTCATCGGCGTCCGTGACAGGTTAACCCAATGTTAACTTTTGCGTTTAACTCGATGTTAAGCTCTGTATCTTACAAACTACAGTAGCTACAGTCATCATACTTGGTACAAATATACATCCATATGACTGCAGCAGCAGCATCACACAATTGTATGTCCTTGACCTATATGTCACGGTTGACTGACTTTGCTGTTTGGCACTGAGTTTTTTTTTAGTTTTCATGATACCTTTGACACAAGAGACTTGATACTTTGTCAAATAGCATTTCCCTATAATTGCAGCAGCTGCAAAGCTTCCATGCTGACTCCTGTGTCCTTGACCTTTATTCACGGTCTACCGATTTTGCCTTCTATCTCTAGCACTATTTGATGAATTAACATTATACCTGGCATAGTGGATCAGTCTGACATTGCGAATGACCTCATACTATTTATAGATCACTATGACACCCACCTACCCCTCCCCTTTCATCCACCCACCATCATATCCACAAGTATGAGTAAGAATCCTTGTCCAGGGTGGGGCAAGAGGTCAATATCTGGGATGATCTTGATGTTAAAGTTTAAGGCTCGTACCTCCAAACTCTTTCGAGGTACCTGCTTCGTATTTGGTCTGGACCTTCCCTGGAGCATTGGGTTGCAGCAGCAGCAAAGCATCCATGCAGACTTTTGTGTCCTTGACCTTTATTCATGGTTGAGTGATTTTTGCCTTGTACCTTTAGCACTATTTAATAAGTATGCAATATGACTATGCATTTCTCTTCCAGCTCATAACTTCGATACCTTTTATGCTACAAAGTTTAAATGCAATATGTTACTTACCCGAGACCAGGCTCTGACAACTGGTTCAGGCTGGGGTGAGGTTATGGGATGAGACAAAATGAAACATGAGAAGTCTGCAAAGGGTAAGGAGGTGTCATCAGACCGACTTAGGACTGGGTAATGGTGGTGTGAAAACCCATACTAGGAACCACCCTTTGTCACCATGAGGCATTATAAGTTAGACTGAGTTGGTATCTCTCCGTCTGGTGCACGAGGACCCGACCCTCAATGTCCGCAAAGTGTCCAGATAGTGGCATACAAGTCGGCCCTGTATGCCAAAGGGAACAACTGACTTAGTCTAGCTTCTGATGCAAACTTCATTTGTGCACTAGCTACCACATTCACCCCTGGTTAATTATGTTAACAATGTTTTGAGTCAGGAAACTTTGTAACCTTGAGAGTCAGGCACCCATTAGGCGCGCTTTGTTGTCTTCTGACAACTCTTGTCTTACCTTTCTATGAGAGTAATTTCATTTGCTAAAGGTGATTTCTTTCTTATTACAGTGGACCCAGGGTAAATACAAAGAGGATTGCTGACCCCAAAATAAGCAGGTAAGTTACTTAACTTTGTAATATGGTGTTTGGGTACACTTCCATACTGTTCTGCCATCTTTACAAAGGGAAACAACGTATGTAGCTTCCTGTTTGCTCCCATGAATGACTAAACCCGTTCTAAAAAGGGTTTTACTGTTAAACAGTTAAAGGAAAGATGATACTCATAGAGGAGCAAATTGAGAAGGGAGGCAAAATCAAAATAGCAGAGTTGTTTCCCCTGAAAGAGTATCCAGTCACCTTAAATCATATGCCATAACCAACCTTGGGCAGAACTGCATGTGCAAACAGTGTAGACACTGGTCAGACTGCTTTTGAACAAAAGCAGTCTGACCAGGGTCTATTCTGTTTGCTACCATGGGGTTTTCTCCAGCCATCAGCCACTATTGACACATATCAAGCCAGATGGTAACATCATTTTGTTAGCACGACTTTGTGTGTGCATCCATGCATGTGTGCACTTTTGTGTGCATGATCAAAATATTCACTTCATGCATTTAGCTCAGTTTCTAAGTAACCAAAAGAGATAGTCTTCAAACATGCTACACAGGAACATCTGCGGAAGATATACTGAAGGCAGTGATGCACCTAACCTTGGGCCATGACTGATATTTCATCATCCATGTTGTATATCTTGGAAGCTAGAACAAATTCTTTTCGCAAAACATTTTTGAAAGTACAAGATATCCAACTTTTCCTTAAAAGTGACCTTGGACCATGACTGATATTTCATCATCCATGTTGTATATCTTGGAAGCTAGAACAAATTCTTTCCACAAAACATCATTGAAAGTACAAGATATCCAACTTTTCCTTGGCACCAGTCAAACTTAAACACTTAAAGCACCAAAAAATGTAAAGACATGTAGTTGAATCTGCAAACAGTGTAGATGCAGATAAGGCGGCTTATAATTAGCCACCTTATCTAGATTTAAACTGTTTGCCCTCCAGTTTTTTATTTGTCTGTAGGACATAGCTTCAACGAAGTTTTTTTTTTAACTTTTTCAGATGTAAACCATGTTGTCTACTGTTTTTGGCACTTTAGCTGTTGATCATTACAATTCATATTAAGAATGAAATTGGATGAGACAGCATTTGGTAGATTTATGCATGTGTTACTGGTAACATATTATAAACATCTGGGCCCAGTTGTTCAAAGCATCATTAGCCTTTTGAGCTCCTTATCCTTATGAGCTCGTTAAGTGTTTTACAACTTTAAAAACCAAAAACACTGATTTTTTTGTTGAAAAAATGTGAGAAGCTTTTGCAGTGCAAAAGATTCTCTCATTTTTTCAACAAAAAAATATTGGCCTATTTGAGATACTGGCGTTTTTAATTTAAACAAAACGTTAACTAAAGAAATTTTAGCGAAATGTTTACTAACAAAATGTTAACTAACAATATCATTAGTTTTGAACAACTGGACCCTGATGTTTAAGATTGAGTAATCTGGTTGATGTATATAAATTTGTTTTACCACAAGGTTGCGGGGTCAGGTAGATGATGTCGTTGATGTAATGAAGTCTAATGTATCCAAAGTCATAGAGAGAGGTGACCGACTGGAAGATCTTCAGGATAAGTCAGGTATTAATGTAAGCCAGAATTTGCAGGTTTGAGGTGTATGGATACACCTCCACCATTTTAAAAAGGGGAACAACTTTCATGACTTCCTGTTTGCTTCCCTGAAAGATGAAGCCCTTCCAAAATGGGGAATACTCTTAAAGGAAAGAATTTGCTCTTAAAGGAGCAAATTCTTTCATTTAAGAGTTTACCCACAGTGATAAGTGAGGCAAAAATATAATGGTAGAGTTGCTTCCCCTGAAAGTGTATTCAATGACCATAAATGTTCTTCTCTTTGGACAAAAACAATTTTTGAAGTAACTTGAATGAGATCCCAGAAAAATTATTCTGTGCGGAATTAAAATAAAGGTAAATCATTTTGACTCGTAATATGGAGGTTTTATATGTATCATTTTAAACTGATAATCAAATACTATATTTTCTAAATAAAGCATCAAGTGGTTACTATAGTTTCCTAAATAAAGCATACTGGCTACACTGTTTACCATTTTATCTGCATCTTTTGGACATATACCGTAATCACCCTATATATTTGGACAGACAGGTCTGAGCAAACCCAGATCAAACTGCTTCGGATCAGGGTCTACAACATTTGCCATTCAGTAAGCATCATTTGGAGGCATTAACCTGTGTAAAATCCACTAAGAATTTTTTTAAGAATAATTGTCCGACTTCTGGGTGTCCCAAATTTTAGGGTGATTATGGTAACTGCTGTGTAAAACCAAATTGCTCTATTTTTAGGACAATTACAGCAATTATTTTAGTAGCCCCAATTTTTTCAAAAATAAATCTGTATTCTTGTTTCTCTTCTTTCAACAGATAGCCTGGCAGGTAATTCTGACATATTCAGGAACAGAGCAAAAGCTCTCCACAAAACTATGTGGTGGAAAAATTGCAGGGTAGGTTTGCAATTACACCTACTTTCTTGTAGTTGTATTGAAACACTGTACCGTAAAAATTCTATATATTGGGACAGTTAGGTTTACGCAAATCGTGCAAACCCGGATCAGACCGCTCCTCAAGGAGCAGTCTGATCAGGGTTTACACCATTTGCCATCCCATTTGCATTTTTAGACACATTACTGCACTGTAAAAACCAAACCTTTCCAATTTTAGGACAATTATTATGTCTCCCCCCTTAAGGGTCGGGAGACATATTTTTTTCCCCGGGCGTCTGTTCGTCTGTCTGTCTGTCCGTCCGTCTGTCTGTCCGTCTGTCTGTCACAAATCATGTCCGTTCTATAACTTGAAAACCGCTCAAGCTATATTCGCGAAACTTCATATAAATATCAATCAACATGAGACGACGTGCAGAGTGCAAGAATGGTAACTCTGGCATTTATACTTTTTGAGTTATTTCCCTTGGAACTTAGTCCATCACAAAATCGTGTCCGTTCTATAACTTGAAAACCGCTCAAGCTATATTCGCGAAACTTCATATAAATATCAATCAACATGAGACGACGTGCAGAGTGCAAGAATGGTACCTCTGGCATTTATACTTTTTGAGTGATTTCCCTTTGAACTTAGTTCATCACAAAATTGTGTCCACTCTATAACTTGAAAACTGCTCAAGCTATATTCACGAAACTTCATACAAATATCAATCAACATGAGGCGATGTGCAGAGTGCACAAATGGTAACTCTGGCATTTATACTTTTTGAGTTATTTCCCTTGGAACTTAGTCCATCACAAAATTGCGTCTCAGTCGAGTCCGTCTATAACTTTAAAACCATTCAAGCTATATTCATGAAAGTTCATACAAATATCTATCAACATCAGACGACGTGCAGAATGCACTCTGGCGTTTATCCTTTTTGAGTTATTTCCCTTGGAACTTTGTCCATCACAAAATTGCGTCTCAGTCGAGTCCGTCTATAACTTTAAAACCATTCAAGCTATATTCATGACAGTTCATACAAATATCAATCAACATCAGACGACGTGCAGAATGCAAGAACCATAACTTTAGCATTTATACTATTTGAGTTATTTACCTTAGAACTCTGTCAGTCACAAAATTGTGTCTCAGTCGTGTCTGCTCTATAATTTGAAAACCATTCAAGCTATATTCACGAAACTTCATACAAATATCAATCAACATTAGAAGAATTGCATAGTGCAAGAACCATAACTCTTGCATTTATACTTCTTGAGTTATTTTCCTTGGACCTTTGTCAGTCACAAAATCGTGTCTCAATCGCTTTATTTCTTGAAAACCGGACAAGCTATATTCACGAAACTTCATACAAATGTCAGTCAACTTTAGACAACCTGCAGAGCACAGCATTTATACTATTTGAGTCATTTCCGTCTCAATCGCTCAATCAAGCTCTATAACTTGAAAACCGTTTAAGCTATATTCATGAAACTTCATACAAATAAATATCAGTCAACATATAAATAGACGACGTGCAGAGCACTGTAACTCTTGCATTTTTATTTTTTGACAAAAACTAAATATGAATATCAGTCAACATTACATGACATGCAGAGCATAACAACTATAACTCTTGCAGTTATACTTTTTACTTATTATGAATCCCTGCTTCAGGGTAGGGAAACATATTGTTTTTCCCTTGGCTTCTGTCTATTAGTCTATCACAAAATATCTTTACTGGATACGAGCTCATTGTTTGCATGAAAAATGACCAGTATTTGCATTAGAAATTGTATTTAAAGTTTCCGTTTGAAATTGTATTTAATGACTGATCCTTTTGACATCAGAAAGGGGGGAGACATCTGTTTTTTCGTAGAAAAACAATTCTAGTAGTAATTATTTTTGGTGTTCCAATATTTAGAATTTTTACGGGTAGTTTGCAATATTGCACTTGTTGGCATGACGATACATTTATATTTTACACATAAAGGCCCAGTTGTTCAAAACTGATGATATCATTAGTTAACACGCTGTTAGATTTTCAAACATATTGTACACTAAAACACTGTCATTTATTGCTGCTAAAGCTCATGGAATATTTCCATGTGCAGGTGGACAAACCATGGTATAACTGTTACCTACTGATGATCAGGGTAGGCCTTGCACACTACAAAATAGATATTAAGAGCTACAGTGTGCTTTTTTATGGCAACAGTGGCATAACACAGTGCTCCAGATAAGAAGGGGTAACAGAGATAATTCAGGGATAATTATCCATATTTCTCCATAAAAACATATTTTGTGACCCATCATTAGAACCGTCTCGTCGAGACGGTTCTAATGAGGGGTCACAACATATGTTTTTGTTGAGAAATAAAAAAAAATATCTTCAAATTATCCTCAATACCCCTTCTTATCTGTAGCTCTGGCAACAGTGGCATAACATAACATTACACACCATAGTAATTAAGAAATAGATTTTTGCTTACAGTAAGTTGTTGCTCAATATATCACTGGTTGGAGGTCAGTCGTGAAGTGGATATATCATAAGAGCTTTGCGCTCGTGATGTATTCCTGATGACTGACTGACAACCAGTGATATATTTCGCAATAAATCACTTGTAAGCAAGAATCTGTTTCGATTCTAACATGCAAGAAAGGACGAAAGTGTGTTTCCTTCAGATTTTTCCATTTATCCGCCATTATTACATGAAGAATTCCCATGCCAACAGCTTTGACTGTAACAGAGGCGTTTACATGTATTTCGTAAGTTTCTGATGCGAAAAAACAACGTTACACTGTCAATCCTCATGGAAATGAGAATTGACGTCACCAAACAAATCAAAATGAAGTTCGAATGGGGCTGAATAATGTCACGCTAGTCCGCCCAGTGATTTGTCATGCAATATATCACTAGATTTTACCATTGGCTGTATAGGCGCCCAGTGTTAGAATATACTATATTTTGTGTGAGTGATCATATGAACATTTATATAGAGATGCCGTGTTACTGCATACAAAAGTATTCATATGGTATACAGATTTCTGATACCATGTAACCCTAACTAACAAATTCTTTTTTTTGCAGATGCGCATAATAATAGCCTTGGTGATAATTGTTATACTGGCTGTAATCATCAGTAAGTATCTGGGGCCGTATTTATCAAACACCTTAAGTGGTTGCTATGCTGTTGCTAAGGCTTAATTCCTTTGAAGGAGATTCGCTACAACTATGAAATTTTCTCTGGAGGAACAGTCTGAAAAAGACTGTTCCTCCAGAGCAAATTTGTAGTTGTAGGAAATAGGTAAGAGCCCTAGGTAAGAGGGAGTATTTGGTGATAGGGGTAATTTTTGTTAATTCTGGATAAAACATGTTGTGACCCCTCATCTGAACCGTCTCAATGGTTTCAATGAGAACTAAAAAAAATTATCCCTTAATTATCATCAAATACCCCTCTTATCTAAAGCTCTGCTTTTATCATGCCCATTTTACAGTAAAATACCTGAGATACTCCTTGTTAATTTTCTTAAAAGAAATGTAAGTAGTAGCCCCAGATAGAAACAAGTATTTTTGCAGTTCTAATAATGGATTACAACATACATCATTATGCAGATATAAGTAAAAAAATCTGAAAATCTGAGCATTATGAGTACTGCTTGGCAGATCACAGTCATTTAATGTTGGTTGCTGATAGTTTAAAATGGGCTCACAATCTGTTGATATTATGTTTATGCAAAGCTCAGGTCAGTCCCTCATACTAATGATATTCATTTAGGGGATAACTGAACTTAAAATTGTTATTTTGGGGAGGTAAATCAGTGGTTTTATGGTTGCAGATTTACTTTACAGCGACACATCAGCAGAGTTGTAAAAGCAATTTGCGACCATAAAACTTTTGAATTATCTTCAGAAATTACAATTTTCAATAGAGTTACCCTCATTCTATTGCCCTTTTTATACGCCCTTTTTGAAAAAACGGACGTATTATGTCGTGGCGTTGTCCGTCCGTCCGTAAACATTCTTGTGCGCGCCATTACTCAGTAGCCATTTGGGATATCTTCATGAAATTTGGTAGGCATATGACTGTATTAGGATGGGGGAACGTGCCGCGTACAAGAATGGTTGCTCCCACTTCCTTAGCTTTCAAGTTAGGCCCCTTTGATTAATTTTTCCCTGCAAGTCTTGTGCGCACCATTTCTAGATAACCGTTCGGGATATCTTCATGAAACTTCATAGCAATGTGTAAGAAGTCCCAAGTGTGTGTAGGGTTCAAAAATGGCTGCTCTACCTTTCTTCGTTTTACAGTTAATCCCTTTCATAAGTTTGTGTATATTTATCTTGTACAATATATATTGTCAGGGGAGAATAGTAGAACAAAAAATGGTATATCTAGTATATTTAGGATATCTCCCTTGTCCACTTTGACAAGCAACTTGTACAACAGTATTTGATGTGTTTTAAATTTTTATAATGTTGCAGTCATTATACCCCCGCTTTGAAAAAGTGGGGGGTATATAGGTTTACATCTGTCCGTCAGTCCTTCCGTCTGTCCTTCCGTCCCCTTTTAATCAAATTTTTCATCAAAGATTTCTTCACAACCATACAAGCTAGACCGGTCATATTTGGCATAAAGGTTGATGACGCCATGTTGTACTGTGGGATTGAGAACCAGCCTTCTCCTGCTTATTCTTCCATGTATTTGTCCAATTTTCTTTCTTTCCATACTTTGAATAATGAAATTTTACGTCAAAGATTTCTCCACAACCATGCAAGCTAGAGTAGTCATATTTGGTATGCAGGTTGATGACGACATGTTGTATCGTGGGATTGAGAACCAGCCTTCTCCTGTTTATTCTTCCCTGTATTTTTGTCCAATATTCTTTCTTTCCATACTTTGAATAATGAATTTTTTCGTCAAAGATTTCTCCACAACCTTGCAAGCTAGAGTAGTCATATTTGGTATGCAGGTTAATGATTACTTACTGTATCGTGGGATTGAGAACCAGCCTTCTCCTCTTTTTCTTCCCTTAATGTATTTTTTTGTAACAGATTTCACAGCAACCATTCATATTTGGTATACATGGTAACAATGATTTCTCTCTCTCTCTATGCTTTTTGTTACGAAAATAACACCATTGATTTAAGCAGTTAAGCGGGGGTATAGTCAGATTTGCCAACAGTTCTACTTAATTATAGAGTGGTTGCCTCTGTTTGTCTGCCTGTCTATCCATTTGTAAACAATTTTGTTCATTCTGTAACTCCTTTAGGATATAGAAACGGGCGTATTATGCGCCTCTTGCGAAGCCCTTGTTCACATTTCAAAGGGTACTTCTTTGCACTTTAAGAAAGTGCTTTCGGCAATGTAAAACCAGACTACAGCTAATGAGAAGCAGCATTCAGTAATAAGGTCAGGTTTCTGACAGTATATTGCAGGCTGTAACATTGCACAATTTTGATGTTAGCCAGTCAGATGTCAGGCTATTATCATAAGTGCATTAGAAATTCCATCGACTCAAAGTCACTTGAGATATTATCGAAAGGGCTGCAAGTGAAACATATTCATAAAACATGCATTGTACTGAATTGCTTCTTATTTTGTTTTTCAGTTCCAATCATTGTGACCCAAACAAACAAGAACAATTGAAGATGACCTATGAAAGACACAAGTTTATTCAGACTGATCTCTGAGGGACTTGCTCACTACTGTATTCACCCAGGGGTCATATTTATAAAACCACTTAAGTTGTTGCTATGCTGTTGCTAAGGCTAAATCTCTATTAAGGAGATTCCCTACAACTATGAAACTTGCTCTGGAGGAACAGTCTTTTTCAGACTGTTCCTCCAGAGCAAATTTCATAGTTGTAGGGAATCTCCTTCAAAGACATTTAGCCTTAGCAACAGCATAGCAACCACTTAAGTTGTTTTATAGATATGGCCCCAGGACATTCAAACAAAATTTTAGGGGCAAACAGTTAGATCACAATATTTATTCAGCTATTAAATGGACAGCTTCTTTCTCCGAAATGACCCCAAACATGTAAATGAGCCTTGACATGACAAAACCAACAAAGTGGCACTTGCACCCAGCCAAGACTCAGTTCAGCCTGGGCATCCACCCAGTCTGATCAAAGTCTTTCCTGTGCACTGAAAGGGTAGCTAAGGGTCTAAGCTAGCTGCATGCCGATAGAGAAGACTCTGATCAGACTGGGCAGATGCCCAGGCTGATCTTAGTCTTCTCTTGTTGCACATACTAATTTGTTGGTTTTGTCATGTAGTGACTCTAATAAGTTGTACTAATCATGCTATCAGATAGTTGTTTGTTCTGCTTCCAAAATAATCCCAAAAATTCAATCCCATCTTATAAGGTGGATCTAGGTTTTTGGCTTTTGGAGGGGAAAATCCCCTGTCTTTTAACCAAATAAATGAGCCACGACACGAGAAAACCAACAAAGTGGTTGTGCGCCCAGCACAGACTCAGATCAGCCTGGGAATCCTCCCAGTCTGATCAGAGTCTTTGCTTTGCACTTAAAGGGTAGCTAAGAGTCGAAGCTAGCCCCATGCGGACTGCAAAGACTCTGATAAGACTGGGCAGATGCCCAGGCTGATATTAGTCTGTGCTGGGCGCACAACCACATTGTTGGTTTTGTCGCGTCGCGGCTCAAATATGGTTGACGAAGGACAGTTGGGTCTACACTGTTTGCCATCCAGTCAGCTGTTTTATAAATCTTCCTCTCGTAGGAAGTATTGACCTTTCCCAAATTTTAAGTAGGAAAAGTCCATTAGGGAAGTTATAGGGTGTAAATTAAAGGTGTATGGGTACACCTCAATGTTTTTCCACCATTTTTATGAAGGGGAACACTGTTGCCGCTTTAACATTTCCTGAAAGTTTCAGTTTGGCCACTTGCATGAGTTCCATGATAACTCCAACAGTGTTTTTGCTTAAATGCAAAGATAATGCAAAAATATGCTTGTTACACACAAATTGAATAACGTTTTTACAGTTTGGCTTATGATTTGCAGAAGCCCGATATTTTAATTTCCAGATGGGAATTTCACATTGACCAGGTGTGTAAAGGCCTATCTTAAATCCAGTCCTATCACTGACATAGGAGATCTCACACAAGTGGCCATTTCATGTGAAATTTATTAAAGCAAGCCTCTCACACAAGTGGCTGCTTCATGTGAAATTTCTTAAAGCAAGCCTCTCACACAAGTGGCTGCTTCATGTGAAATTTCTTAAAGCAAGCCTTTTGTGAGATTCATATATTTTATATGTAATGGCCACAAGTGATTCTGTTTATCATGTGACTACTTTTCTTTGTATTATCATCAGTGAAAAACATTAATGTAGTCATGAACGGCATTGTAATGTTTCAGGATGTATCTAAGCTATATTTAACCCATTGCATTCTGGGTATTTTTTGTTGTCTCCTGAAATTGTTGTCTGCATCAAATATCAAGAATATTTTGATAATATTGGTCTAACCAGCTCTTGTAGAAATGACGTCTAGGCAGCAAACAGTTTGGATCTCAGATCAGGCCCCTCGTTTGTGGGGCCTGATCTGGATCCAAACTGTTTGCCCAGATACCCAAAAGGGGTATCCCAAATGGAATGGGTTAAATGATCACATGATTTTATTGAATGATGTTATGACACAACTTACAATGTTGGTCATATTGTAATTGTGTGTATGTTGTCATAGAATTTCAGGAAGTTTGTTAAACATCATGGCATAAGTCCTGGACTTCAGATATGAATTGTTGATAGCAAGTTCATAGGAATCAGGGTATACTTGAATCATTTGTTTCATTTTGTGACCTTGACACCAGAATTGCTTGTACTTGTTTATTCAAATATGAAGTAAGGGAGACTCAGAGAAAGTGTTGTCTAGCTAGATAAGGGGACAAGGTACCCTTTTACTGATGGGTTGACAAAGAATATTTTCAGTCGCTTGTTGGCGCAACTGGGATTCAAACCTGCGACCTTAGGCACCATGGTCGAATGATTCTTATCACTTGATCATGCTTCTCTCTCATTTATATGGTAGTGTTCATATGGTAGAGGGGAAAAAAGTTAGGCTAAGCTCTTGATTTTCCTTTTACAGTCATCAGTTTAAATAAGCATTTGAATTTGATAACCAGTGTCACCAAAATTAAATGGGTGCCAAATATCGGTAGCTTTATATGACATGTATATGTACTTATTTCGTTAATCCCATATAAAATGGATGAACTAGCTGCAGTGCTGGAATTTGGCAAGATTAATGTGGTGGCCCAAAAACTAAACATGACCAACTTTCAGTGGCCCAAATTATCCACTACCTAAAGTCCCATTCATTTAGTACTGCCAGAAAGATAAATTTGGGCCACTAAAGGTCATATTTTGGAGATTTCTGGTGGCCCGAGTCAAAATTTAGGCGCATTTGGCCACTGGGCCATTGGCCGTTTCCAGCACTGTAGCTGCTTTGCTTATGCAGAGCCCTGGGTAAAGGGACTTTATTATGAAATAAACCCTTATTTCTCTGTTTGTAATGCATCTTTATAGAGAATTACCAGGAAACACAAATTTTCTTGGACTTTTCATCAAATGTTCCCTTTAAAGCTTCAAGTGCTTGGTTAGATTTACTCTTGCCTTTATGTATATGACGCGTACAGTGTAATGAAACTTTACTAGTATAAATACCTTTATAATTAAGGTGAATGGGCACACCTCCATTTTTTTTACCATAATTACAAGGGGAAACAACTTTTGTGACTTCCTGTTTGCTTCCCTGGAAGATGTAGCCCTTTCAAAAATGGGGTCTACTCTTAAAGGAAAGAATTTGCTCCTAGTGGAGTAAATTCTTTCCTTTAAGAGTAGACCCCTTTGGAGAAGGGAGATAAAAATGAAACAGACAGTTGCTTCCCCTGAAAGTTTACCCATTCATCTTAATATTTTTAATTTATTGGTATACAAGTGGTAAAAGATCATGGTGTTGCACTGTGTTCCTGAAAGTGGTATGGCATGCCAGTTTTAGTGTGTCTTTAAGGATTTCATTGTGACTAACTTGGTATATATATTTTTTTAGCATTTATTTTAAATATTTATTTTGTAGCACTTGAGGGTATAGAAAGCCATTTAAACTAGTATTTCAAAGTTAAAAGTAATTGTAGGCATATGTCTAGTTTATTGTTCTATACATAGCTATAGATATTAAGGTGAAAGGATACACTTCAGAAAAAAAAAACTCTTCTGTTTTTTTTTTTTCATTTATCCTCTCTCGGGATCAGCTCGTTAAAGAAAAGAATTTTCTCCTCCAGGAGCAAATTTCTTTCCTTCAACAGTAAACCCATTTTGGGAAAGGGTAGTAAATATGAAGCAGAGAAGTTGTCTCCCTTAGTTAAAATGGCAGCCAAACATGGAAATATATCAATTCAGCTTCATCAATATTTTAGGAACCATGTCTTGAGAAAATCTGTGTGTGGACATACAGTAGAACTCTGATAATTCTACAACTAGACCTGCCATTTGTGTTTGAATTCTAAAGACTTTGAATCATCATAAAATGATAGGCTTTTTCTAAGATGCACACTTTGAAATAATTGAATTATCCTGTACTTTGGATTAACAGTGTTTTGACTTATCAAGGCTCTACTGTATTCAAATTGCCCATTCTTTCCTCTAAGAGTTGATGCCCACTGAGAAGGACGGCAAAATTAAAAGTGGCAGAGTTGCTTTCCATGAAAATGTACACCTTTGCACCTTAAAATTTTTTTATCACTGAATTTTGCAAATGCCCTGATATTTTTATGCTGAAAAGAACTGTGAAAGCTACTCACTTGCTATTTCAGCAAAAATATTAGTGCACTTGATGACTTGAGTGTTGTTGCTAGAATATTTAACAAATCTTTCTGTTAACCAGTTTGTTAAACAGAGCCCTAGATAAGAGGGAGTGTTTGGTGATAACTAGGGATAATTTTTGTTTATTTTGCATAAAAACATATATTGTGACCCCTCATCTGAACCGTCTGGATGAGACGGTTCAGGTGAGGGGTCACAACATATGGTTTTAATGAAAAATAAAGAAATTTGTCCCTCAATTATCATCAAATACCCCGCTTATCTAGAGCTCTGTTAAAAAACAGTGGTGTTGTGGGATAAGGTGGGTGCATTGCATTAGTAAGTGTGGCTGGGAGAGGCATATCTGTTGCGTGCCGAGACCTTCCCATTACATTATTTGCTTAAGACTTTGGGGTTTAGCAACACTGAAGAAGTTAAATACAGAACTGTGCACTGAAGCACTAAATTTGGTAAAGACACACTTTGAACAAATGGGCTCTGGTGAATAATATCCCTCTATGCTCATGTCTTTCCATATCCCAACTCTAGACACTTTCAGCAGTTCACCAGTACAAGTACAGTAACTTCAAAGCTTCAACGAAAGTTTGTTATTTAATATTTATCATATGAGCCATGACACAAAGTGGCATGTGCACCCAGTGCAGACTCAGATCAGCCTGGGCATCCACCAAGTCTGATTGGAGTCTTTACTGTTGGCATGAAGGTAGCTTCCCAGCAGGCACATGACGTTGAAATGACGTCGTACTGACGTCGATGCGACGTAATGACGTCGCATCGACGTCAGTATGACGTGATTTTAATGTCATGTGCCTGCTGAGTTAGATCCTTAGCCACCCTTTAAGTGCACAGAGAAGACTGGTCAAACCTGGCAGTTGCCTGGGCTGATCTGAGTCTTTTGCTGGGTGCACATGCCACTTTGTTGGTTTGTTGTGTCAAATATCAAAGCTCATATACAGAAACGTGTTAAAATGTCTGTTGAGTAACTTGTGCTAATGTGGCATTTTGATTAGTTAAGTTTGTTTCCAAAGTGCAATAAAACCATGTGGATGGACGAAAAATGAAAATGATTTGATTTGGATTGTATTTTTTGTGTAAAGGAGTGCTTAAAGTGTGGATACATGCTTGGATCTAATCATTTGTGTAGGAATTTTAGTCCAAATGTGATACTAATAATGAAGTTTATTTATTTCCATGATTTGACCATTGTATTTGCCCTAAGTATTTGGACAACATGCCTGAGCAAACAGTCAGGACCCAGATCAAACACTGTGATGTTCATTGTCGTAAACAATTGGCACTTTTCACACCAATCTGTTACATTTCTCACTAAAATGCTGGGAAATCTTCATTCAGGCTCCTAAGTATCAAGCCTTCCAAAAGGGGGTCTAGTCTTAAAGGGAAGAATTTGCTCCTATGGGGAGTAAATTCTTCCTTTAAAGAGTGGACCCTCTATTGAAATGGGAGGCAAAAATGAAAACAACACTTGCTTCCCCTTAACCTTAAAGTAGCTCCACTGATTGAAGTGTCCTAATAAGTAGGGTAAATATATTATTTTGTTTTATTGTACAAGTACAAATAAACAGTGGAGGAATTTATACTTTGTTTTAATGTTGATTGTAGCTCACCTGAGCCCAGTAATGGCTTTTAAGAGTCCAGAGAGCAATTCTTGCCTTTAAGACTTGTGATTTCATCCTTTTCAACAGTATTTCAGTCATATCACTACCAAGATTGTCCAAATGACAACCTTGGGTTGACCCTGACCTTTATTTACAGCAAGGTCAAATTAGCTTTCTGGTGCTTTTATATGGAAAACTGCTTGAACAGAAGATTTCATGAAGATTATTGAAGATTTTGGCCTAAAAATTGGTATATACAGCCATCTAAATAAGTACATGAAGATTTGTGAGTACAAGAAGTCAAGGTCTTTCTTTGATTTTTGAAGCAAGTCTTTCATATTTTGACAATTTCAACTGAGCCATTTGTAAATAAAATTTGATATAGAGCTGCCAGGGCTTGAGGGAACAAAAATTTGTTCAAACGGTCCAGGTCACATGACCAACATGGCCGCCACGCCCAGATATATTAAAAACCTTTAAAAATCTTCTCCAGAACCAACTGACTGATGGCCTTGAAACTTGGTACGTAGCAATGAGTATTCAAGTACTACACTAAGATTGTTCAAATGATGACCTTGACCATGACCATTACCTTTTCACAGCAAAGTCAAATTTGCTCTCTGGTGCTTTAATATGGGAAAATGTTAGAACTAAGATTTCTTTGCAACTGTTGAAGATTTTAGCCTAAATATTAGTGCATACAGTCGTCAAAATGAGTGCGTGAAGATTTGTGAGTACAAGAGATCAAGGTCCTTCTTTGACCTTTGACCAAGGTCTCATATTTCAACAATTTCCAACAGCAGCCCTCAAAAGCAACTGGGCCAGTTGTAATCAAATTTCAAAAACAGCCTCTAGGGCATGGGGGAACGAATATTTGTTCAAGCGGTCCAGGTCACATGACGAACATGGCTGCCATGCCCGTATATGGGATAAAAAACTTTTAATTTTTTTTTCCAGAACATATTGACGCCTGGCCTTGAAGCTTGGTATGTAGCATTGAAGACTTGAGTACTACCAAGATTGTCTAAACGATGACCTCGGCTTGATCTTGACCTTTTTACAGCAAGGTCAAATTTGCTTTCATGTGCTTTTACATGTATGGGTAAATACTTAATTATAAGAGTGTGTGGAATTTGTAGAAAATTTCGGCATAAGAAGTTGATAAAAACAGTCAACGAACGAGGACATGAACATCTTTGAGTAATAGATTGAGGTAATTCTTTGACCTTTAACCAATGTCTCTTATATTTTGCCAGTTTCAAACCACTAGTATCAGGTTTGTTCAAATGATGACAGTAGTTTTATTTTTCACTCAGGTGAGCAATTCAGGGCCTCGTGGCTCTCTTGTTTAGGAACTGAGCTAAATGCACTTGGTGGACCAAAATTGTGTCTGTTCAATGATCCATGAAATATTGGTTGTGGTCCAATATGTATCACTGCATTCTGTTGATCTTCCTCAGATGCTACTGTGTAGGTAGTTTTAAGACTATCCCTTTTCATTACTTAGAAACTGAGTTAAATGCAACCAGTGACTAAATTTTTCATGTTCAACGATCATGAAATGTAGGTCATGGCCCAATATGCATCATTGCATTCAGTTGATCTTTTTTAGATGTACCTGCATAGCAAGTTTGAAGACTCTACCCCTTTTGGTTGCTCAAGTTAGAAACTGAGTTAAACGCAATTAAGGAACCAAAATTTTCTATGTTCAGTGATCCTTGAAATATAGGTCATGGTCCGATATGAATCGCTGTATTCAGTTGATGTTCTCCAGATGTTCCTGTAAAGCAAGTTTGAAGACGATCTCTACTGGTTACTAACAAACTGAGCTAAATGCAACAAGTCAATCTTTTGCTATAGCGCACAAAAATTTGCATCCATTGGATAGAGTACGCATATGCACATACACATGAAGGGACCACATTCGCCCCTCCTCCCCCCCCCCCCCTCCACTCGCCCTCACCCCCACCGCCTCACCACCCAACTTTGCCTTGAGTTATTGTTCACCCTTGGACATCATGTAAAGAAAGTTATACTGTACCTTTTCCCAGCTCAAAGTTAAGGTTTAAACACAGTCCAGAAGCCAAAGTCAAGGTTTTACAAAGTCACAACTTTTACACGATCTTAAGTATAGGTTTCATACAACCAAGGCGTCCGAGTCCAGCCCAGGTTTTGCACAATGGCGTTCCGGAATATAATCGATAATGAATGATGCTTTGTTGCCTCTGAATAGATAGGAAAATCAATATTAAAACCAATAAATATCTCCATTAATGTATGTAAAGGAGAAATTAAAGATCACAAAGCTCGCCCAGTGGTATAAATTCATGTTATATTTAATCGTAATATGACCGTAATTGAAACAAAAATCCTTGAGCTGCTCATAAATGTTAAAGAATTATTTGGGCCATTTTATTTGTCAACCAAAATGACCTACTGTTGTTTAAACAATATTTTATTAATTGGTTCATATAGAATGTAGATTGAAAAGTACTACTTTCGGTACTATATTTTTATCATATGACGTCGCTGTTATTCAGTGGCTATCTTCATGTCATAAAAATCGTATTCTAATGCACTCACAACTGTAACGCGGCGTCTAATTGGATAACGTAAAAAAAAATGCGACAGTATACTCTGTGATATACTGTCGGAAACCCGACGGCATTACGTAACGTCGCTTCTTATTGGCTGACGTTTGGTTTTACCTCGCTGAAAGCGTTTGCTATGGGTGCATAAAGCAGCACACTTTTAAAGGTAAAAATGTGAAAGTGCATTAGAATGGGGATAACTGTAGTGAAAACTGTCATTTTGGGAGTTAATCGTCGGTTTAATCACACCTCAATTTCGGGGTCCATCCATATCTATGTATCCTAAATATTTCGGAATTGTCAATGTTTAAAGGACTTACGAGTTCGGATTTATGATTTGAATACTTTGACCACTTTCATTTCATTGCCGCAAATTGCATTTTACGGCTCCGCTGACGCATCGCCGTAAAACGAAATTTCCGACCATAAAACTGACGATTTACCTCCCCAAATGACAATTTTGAGTAGGCTACAGTTTTCTCCTATCTGACCACACGTGTAACAAGAAACATCTTTAAAAAAGATAATTGTCGAAGATGAAATTCATTTTTTAGTCATGTCAGGACAGATCCACCGCTTCATGGGTATTATCAGTACTTTTGTTAAGTAAATGTGTCTTGTTCAAGGACAAAACATGAATTCCCGAGTGAGGATTATCGTGATCAGCCTTGGTCGAGTATTGTCTGGCGATAGTATGTCATGGAAGAAGCGGGTCAACTCGGCCTGCTTTCTGTAAGCCTGGGGTCTTCACGGCTCCTGGGTCAACTCGGCCTCTATTCAACTCGTCCGGGTCAATTCGGCCTGCGGTCATTTGCATCCTCGCCCCAACCTACGAAGATGGGCTGCGCCAGGAATGAACGGAAACACAATAAACGAATAGAGTTTGTTGGGTTGTTGATTTAATAAGAAGTCCTTCAAAATGGTGGACAAAACATGAATTAATATAAAGGGCAACTCAATAATCCCTCAACGGATAACTGCAACTGCAGGTAGACTATGGTAACGGGACGTTCCGGGCCTACAATAATACAATGGCGCTGGGATAGCCGGACCAAGGTGCAGGGCAATTATATTTTAATTGTTTCCATAGTGCCGGAGTTTTAAGATTGGGGTCCTTAACCTTGTGAGATTTTCTGTAGTATAGGGTCGAAATAAGAGCAAGGTTGTTACCATCAGCTAATCATCACAGGTCTCTGAAATGTAAAAATTCCATTTATGTAGGTGGGGGTTGTGGATACAAATGACTGGCGCATAGATATATAACCATGCGGCACCATGGCCAAAACTGATGTTTTCCTTACTCATTTTCATACAACTTCGATATCCTAGTTTATTTGCCACCAGTAAGATTTAATGGCATGACTGAACTGCAAAAATACCGATACCTCACCAGGAGCTAGCTGTAACCGGGGAACACTTATTAAAAGTCTATTTCTTAGCTTTTTGCCTCATATTTTCATGATTTTCCATGACTTCGTTGGGCCCAATTGCTAAGGGAATGTAATCGTGAGTATGTGAGTGAGTGAGTGTGTGTGCGATTGAGCGAATGAGTATCAAGATAAGCCTGCATCGAAATAATTCCTTATCTGGAAAATTTTATCGCCGATGCAATGAATTGGTTTTAAAACTCAATGTCAGGTTAAAATCACTATCACATGAAGGTCTATCGGAACCAGAATGAATTTTATGATGCCTTAGCATACAAATTCAAAAAGATAAGGGGTATGTCTGTTTTTTTGTTCAGCTTCGAAAAGTTGTTTTTTGTTCTCATTGTATTTTGTTCAGTGCTAGCACTAACCATCAAAATCAGGAAGTCATATGACTTCCAAGGTTTGTCATTTAGAAGTCATGCTGAAGGATAGACTTAGTTTCTTCCAGAATGTCCATATTTATATTGCTTTCTCCTTCATTAATGGGTGAAATACCATTATTACAACAAATTTAACTCATTATTTAAGTCAATATTCACTTTATAAATGGTAGGTTATGATAAAAATTGGAAGTCACTGACTTCCTGGCATTCAGTTTTAGAAGTCACAGACCCCCAGACTTCCACTAGTGGAAGCACTGTTTGTTTCCTTGTAATTTTAGTTAGAAATACATCAGTTGTTGATGAAAGAAAACTGATTTCTGGCGCGGCAGATCTGAAGCGCGGTGCGGTTATGGCTTTCATACTAGACCTTTAAATACACGATTGGAAAACTCGAATGCGCCTGATCTACGGCTGCTCAAACGGGTCATGAAATTTGCAAATACACTTTTCGTCGTTCGTTATTATTGAATAAAACACGTCTATCCGCAAATAACGGCGATTAACATAAAAAGGAAACGAAGCCAAAATAAAGTTTATATTCATAAAACGTCATTTTAAAACTGTTTCTTTTCACAAATGGTAGATTGTGTTTATTATCCCCCATACAATAAAAATCCGGATGCAGGTCATGCATGCTCTGATATGTCTTCGACAAATAACTTTGGCGGCGAACATGTAACGTCATTGACAAGCGACCGTGTCAACAATGTGTTTTCTTATTGAAATAATTTTCATTTTAAAGGCGATAAAATCCCGTTTAAAAGGGTCATGTGATAAACAGAATCTTACACTCGTGATCATTTCATATGAAATGACCACACGTGCAAGAGAGGATAATGACCTCTGTTTGGGTAAAAATACAACGTGCATACTCCCTTTCTTGTTCAGGCTCAGCGGGAGTCTTTATGGAAGGTAAAAAAATGAGATTTTTATGGAGAAGTTTGTCGCTTTTGAAGCACCTCTTCTCCCAACTTTTTGCCAGTTAAATAGGACATATAGTCCTACAACCGACATGTCATATTTAGGTGAGAATAGATTTCGTGTTTAGACGCATTCGTCGCTGGGATAGCACAGGGTAATATTCGTGAAAACATATTTAGAAGCGTCCGAAGAGACCACAAAATTATGCTTCTCTTGAGAAAGTGTATTATTTCCCTTTTGTTTTGTTTTTGTCTCGATAAGGTTATTATTATTTTAGCTCACCTATGCCAGCGGCTCCGTGGGAGCTTATAGGATAGGCAGGCTCCATCGTCCGTCGTCCGTCCGTCAACAATTTCAAACGACTTCTCCTCTGAAACCGCTGGGCCAATTGTAACCAAATTTCATATGTGGCCTCCTGATGTCTTAGGAACAAAAAGTTGTTCAAACGGTCCTGGTCACATGACCAACATGGCCGCCATGCGCATATATGGTGAAAACCTTAAAAAACTTCTCCAGTACCAATAGGCCGATGGCCTTGAAACTCGGTGTGTAGCATTGGGTACGCAAGCACTACCAAGAATGTTCAAATTATAACCTTGGGTTGACCTTGACCTATTTTACGGTAAGGTCAAATTTGCTTCCTTGTGCTTTTTTATCGAAAAACGCTAGAACATAAGATTTCTTGGAAACTGTTGAAAATTTTGGCCTTAAAATTGGTAAATACAGTCATCTTAATGAGAAAATGAAGATTTATGAGTGCAAGAGGTTAAGGTTATTCTTTTACCCAGAACTCTCATAGTTTGACGATTCCAAACAATCTCCTCAAAAACCACCGTGGGCCAATTGAAACCAAATTTCATATAGAGCCTCCAGGAGTTGAGGGAACGAAAATTTATTCATACAGTCCAGGTCACATGACCAACAAACCACCATGCCCATATATGGTAAAAACCTTTAAAAATCTTCATATCTAGCACCAATTGAGCGATGGCCTTGAAACTTGGTATATAGCTTTTGGTGCTCGAGTACTATCAAGATTGTTCAAATTATGACATTGGGTTGGCCTTGGCCCTTTTTACGGGAAAGTCAAATTCAGGCAAATGCTAGAACATAAGATTTCATGGAAAGTTTTGAAGATTTTGGCCTACAAATTGGCATAAACAGTCATCTTAATGAGTACATGAAAATTATTGAGTACAAGAGGTCAAGGTCATTCTTTGACCTTTGACCCAGAACTCTAATATTATGACAATATCAAACAATCTCCTAAAAAATCACAGGGCCAATTGTAACCAAATTTCATAGAGAGCCTCCAGGGGTTAAGGGAATAAAAAATTTCCAAAGGTCCAGGTCACATGACCAACATGGCCTCCATGCCCATATATGGTAAAAACCTTTAAAATCTTCTCCAGAACCAATTGTCAGCTGTCCTTGAAACTTTGTATGTACAATTGGGTACTCAAGTACTATCAAGATTGTTCAAATTATGATCTTGGGTTGACCTTGACCTTTTTACAGCAAGGTCAAATATGGGAAAATGCTCAAGCATAAGATTTCATCGAAAGTTTTGAAGATTAAGGCTTAATAAATTGGTATATACAGTCATCTTAATGAGTACATAAGATTTGATTGATTGATTGATTTGTTGCTTAACGTCCACGGTAAACAACTATGGTCATGTCGGGACGGTCAGTTAACCTAACCACACTATTCCTGGGCAGGCTTAGGCCTCCTAAGCGGTTAACCAGTACTAAGCGCACATACTTGTGAGTACAAAAGGTCAAGGTCTTTCTTTGACCTTTGACCCAGAACTCTCATATTTTGATAATGTCAAACAATCTCCTCAAAAACTGACCACTGGGCCAGTTGTACCCAAATTTCATATAGATCATCTAAGAGTTGAGGGAATGAAAATTTGTTCAAACGGTCCAGGTCACATGACCAACATGGCCGCCATGCATATATATGGTAAAAACTTAAAAAAAATCCCTTTCTCCTGAACCAATTGACTCATGGCCTTGGAACTTGGTATGTATCATTGGGTACTACAGTACTATCAAGATTGTTCAAATTATGGCCTTGGGTTGACATTGACCATTTTACGGCAAGGTCAAATATGGGCAAATGTTAGAACATAAGATTTCATGGAAAGTTTTGAAGCTTTAGGCCTAAAAATTGGTATCTGCAGTCATCTTAGTGAGTACATGAAGATTTATGAGTACAAGAGGTCAAGGTCGTACTTTGACTTTTGACCCAGAACTCTCTCATTTTGACAATATCAAACAATCTCCTCAAAAACCATTGGGCCAATTTTGAAACCAAATTTCATATAGAGCCTCCAGGGGTTGAGGGAATGAAAATGTGTTCAAATGTCCAGGTCACATGAACAACATGGCCTCCATGCTCATATATGGTAAAAACCTTTAAAAATCTTTTTTTCCAGAACCAATTGACTGATAACCTTAGAGTTACTTACCACCTGGTTCACAGCTCCTTCTTTCCTGCAGATCTTTCTTTATTTCATTTTCCCCTCTTTACTTCATTTTGTTTTTTCTCTTTCTTCGTTTTCTTTGTTGGTATCTTCTTTACATATACATTTTGGTGCATGCATAACGGGCGGCATCGTCGTCTCAGTGCCGGTGCCTTAAAAAGTTCCATCGACTATGTTCCTGCCGTTGTGTTGACACAAGTTTATTTATACTTTTGATAATTCCATTATTCCACGTTTAGAAATTGTATATTTATGTTTGTTTCTTGCCATGTCTTGCTGTGTTTGATATTGTAGGGGGAGGGCTGTAACTTATGTTGCGAGAACTTGTAGCCCAACCCCATTGTATATAAAGGCAATAAAATATGTTTAATCTGAGTAACTTACCGTAGAGTACTGCGGGTGAATGGACTCATGTGAGCTACAGGACCAATGGTCCTCTTGTTTAATACTGTTATAATTTTTGTAGATAAATTTGTATGTCACAGTCAACTTACCGGTATAAAAAGAAAACGAAAGAAATAAAATCTGTTTAAACCACTGAGTTCCCCAGGTCATCTACCCCATACGGGACACCCCTTTCATTCTAGCTATCATACATATAATTATTAAAATCTAGATCTTTGCGTAATAATTCTGAAGCCTCTGTATTTAGACATAGAGACACATAGGTCTGAGCAAACAGTTCAAACCCAGGTCAGGCTGCTCCTGAGTGGGTCGCGGGGTCTACACTGTTTGCGAATCCATCTGCTGTATTTTTTTTAAATACTTTTAATGTCACAATGAGAAAACTGAATTAATTATTTTGATTTTTAGGGCCGTTTTGGTAATCAGTTTGGGTGTCCTTTTTTTACAATTTACGGTACTAACGGAAGTTTATATACATCTGGAAATCTACGGTAAACAACAAAACAGTGACACTTTGCCACCTGCCCCGTGGTGGAAAAATAATTTATGACACCTTCAGGCCTCCATAGTTAGTATGACAGCAGGGACGCGTTAGGTGTTCTGCAAAGAGGCTCCTTTGTTAGCAGATGCGGTTCACATCCTTTGTTAGTAAACAGTGATTTCAGATTGTTGCATATTTTCATGTTATATGCTGGATATTGTGTAAAGAAAACGTTTTATGCAATAAATACTGTGTTGAAATATACTCTGAGCTTTTACGCGTGTTTTGTTTCGAAGACCTACTAATCCAGGTTTAAAATTTACGCGCTATTCATTTCAAATAATTTTCACGTGACTAAATATGTCAGAAAAGGAGGCCGAAGCAGCGAAATCTGAGGAGGTTCATATGTCAGTTGTTGAACATGAAGAAACCGGAGATGAAGGGAAGTTACTTAAAACCCCACTGAAAGAACCACTGCCGGGTCCATCTTACGCAGGCGGAGCAGTTGAGACTGGTAAGGATTTATTCTAGATTGACGTCGCCTCGACGTCCATAGTGCATAGTGACTTTCCAATAAACAACATTGAATCAACGTTGAGTCAACGTCAGGACGTTGAATCCAGGGGCGTAACTGGGGACAATTTCATAATACGCACAACCATGTTTTATTCTCCGAGGCTACTTCTTGAAGGGAAAGCTAGCATTTCAGCCACTTTGGTAATTGGTATTGAAATCTTGTCTAATTTATAAATATTCAGCATGCAAATATGCAGGTGCATTTTGAAATTTTGTCAATGTTGACAAAATTTCAATACGCACTTGCGTATTTGCCGTATAGGTAGCTACGCCCTTGGATTCAATCGACGTTTGTTCAATCACGGTTGGCTTAACCCATGTGCCTGCTGCGCAAGGCAGTGGGATGCAACGTCACGTCACTACGTCGTCAGAATGCGACCTCACACCGACGTCAAGCATACTCATTTGGTCACTGTGTCAGCACTTGGTTTGTTTCAACGTCGTATCCGAGTTTGTTCGTGGAACGTCATCACGTTGCATCAGCGTTCATGTGAGTGTTTCAACGTGCATCCCGCTGGGATCACCTCAACTATTATACTGGGAAAGGAACCGACCTTGCATATTATAAACCGTGATCTGTAGTCGGTGGCCTACACAATACTTGCAAAATATGACCTTTTACTCGATGTTCGCAAACTTGTTTTTATAAGTGACTATGTTTTTTATAAGTGATTATCGGGGATAATTGAGGAAAGGGGACTAAAGAAGTAAAAACAACAAATAGGTATACACCCCTGTGCAGACTGATCATTCTCCGCTTCTGGCTCGATAGATTTTCAGAGTTATGGACAGATTTTGGAGTTAATACTCTGGTGATGGGAGCAGGAAAACAGACCAGACTGCGCGGGTGCACAAGCTGACTAGTGTTTATGTTGGTAATAGTGTTTCCACAGTCAAGCCGACTTACTCCGTATCTTATTTACTATGTCGCCCGAAGGTAATATGACACATACCAGTCACAATTCTTTTTATGGAATGCATGCATGCTTATTTACATTCCGATCTCCAAGAGCTTGAATATAAGGATCTGTCATGAGTGTGAGGTGCGGATAGAAAAATCCGTCACTCGGGATCACTGTTCGGCATCACTCGGCTGAGGTGCGGATAGAAAAATCCGTCACTCGGGATCACTGTTCGGCATCACTCGGCTGCCACAACGTTCACTCAGTGACGTTGAATCAAGGTTGATTCAATGTTTAGTCAACGATGTGTGCGAACAGCAAAGGCAGGGTCGCGTAGCATAGTCGGTAGCACGTCTGACTCAAGTGCCAGAGGTCCCGGGTTCGATATCTAGTCCGGCCACTTACTTTCATGGAGATTGTTGCATCCATTTTCGCCGATTCAAGAAGGGCAGTTGTCAGTTACCGACGAAAAAAAAGTTAACCGCTTAGGAGGTCTAAGCCTTCACAGGAATAGTGCGGTTAGGTTAACTGCGCCCCCCCCCCCCCTCCCCTCCCGACATGACCATAGCTGTTTATGGACGTAAAGCAACAACACACAACGACAGACAGCACTCTGAACAGACTGCGTTGAAATTAATAGCTAATAATACAGAGTATCATATGATGATACGGCGGAATATTTACTGTGCTTTCATTTTTTTCATTTTTCACAATTAGCCTCGCCACTATAGAAACCCTCTCCCACTGGGCACACAACCTTGATTCAACGTCATTCAAGTTTGATCCAAGGTTGTGTGCCTGCTTTCAGTCGAATGTATTTCTGGTCAGATAATCCTTAGACAAGCGCTACAGGGAATTTTCTGTGTGTTCACAGGGGCCGAATATGGACCCAATTCTTAATAGGAACTTAAAATCGTGCAGAGTTCCCAAATTTTACGGCTTACCTTAGGAAACAGGCCGCCTAGTGCTGCGTCGCAAGAGAAGGCTCATTTTAGCATATAGGGGCGGCTGTAGTGTAGTGGATAACACTCCAGACTACCAATCCAGGGATCGCAGGATCGATCCCCCGCCTCTCCGGTCTTTCGGATGAGACTTTAAACCGAGGTCCCGTCTCCATATGACCTCGTTGTTGGTGGGACGTTAAACCCGAGTTCACTCACTCACTCACATTTTAGCATATCGACCAGGACCTTCATTGCTTTCCAAGTTCCATACAATTTGGACTCTGCCACCGTGTTTTCATGTGCAGATACAGAGGCTCGTATGGAGGCTAATCTGAACCTTTAGCGCAGTTTGAAAAATGCGTGGAATGTTGGCTACATTTTATTTACAAAAAGTAGTGCACTACACCAGAGGTCAACATTGTTAGCTTGTAACCAGTTTCATATTTCATTTCTTACCTTTCTTCCTATTGTCGAGATCGCTGTTACGCTTGAGCGTTTGTGACCATTTTTGTCTTCTTGCTGGTAACTGATGTGGATTATTTGGATATGAATAGCAGTCAGAATGAAACTATTGGTAACGATCAGCCTGTTCTTGATTGAAGTTTTTCCACCAGTTGTCAATAACCCGTTGTAAAAAGCAGACTTTTCTGATATCAAGACGATTTTTTTCTCGTGCAATTTAAACTGGTGCCCGCTTGTGCTCGTGTCTTGCTTAATCTCGAAGAGCATATATTTATTACAGCTATCTTAACCATTTATAATTCCAAAATCCTCGATTTAATCTGCGCTGAGTCTACAGTATTGTAATGATGGCAATCCCAAACATATGAATCAGTCGTTTTTGATTTAGGGGAGGACTTATTAGATTGCAAAAATAGTCGGTCATGTGTCCCAATGGGAGTCGAGCCCACGACTCCTGCCTGAAAGGCGAACACTAGTCCAGGCACTCCGCTGCGCGCACGCACAGATGAACGCTTTTACTAACACAAAATTATACAAATTTATGCGCGCAACTACGTAAACTCAAAGCCTTTTTAAGCTGGTACGAAAAAGCGAACTGCTTACATGTTTTTCCCAAAATAAAAATAAGACACATTGATGGACACATGCGTGCGGTTTAAGCATCTTTTATCTGGCGGTATTTTTCGGACAGGTACTCGCACTTCTGTTTAAGTTTTCAAGCTAACTATTATGACTGGGGAGGGAGAAAATTCCTCCATGTTGCGTATTTTCCTGTAATCGTATTACCAGAAACATCTTACTTTGAGCTTTGTATTTTTTTTTCAAGGGGTAGATGAGACGAAGCAGCCGCAGTCGTCTTCGGAGGAAGTTAGCGATGCTTGTACAGGGGTACTCATGGTCTTCTCCATCCTTGTGATAGTTCTCTTTTTCCCCTTCTCGCTGCTGTTTTGTCTCAAGGTTAGTATTGCCAAAGACAACTTTTGTTATTTCCGGTTGGCTAAACCTTAAATAGGTCTGATTTTAAAGAGAGGCGCCGTGGTCGAGTGATTAGAGCGACTCGTTTACACGAGCAAAGTTTCTATGTCACAGAATCTTTAACAAAGAAAGTACGACAAACATTTTGCGTTTACACGGAGCAAATTATTTGTTAAAGAAAATGTGCCATAGAATCTTTGTCACATAAACTTTGGCAATGAAATATTTACCGTAGCATGCAAGATAATCAGCGAGTGTAAGGGTGACAAAGCCATCCTTTGAGGTACACTATCCTCTACTAGTGTTTGAATTTTCCCTGAAGTGTGTATAAATGTATATTGCCCCTACCCGAGTGGTCAGCGCTCTCTCGACTTCGGATCATGGAGTCCCTCTAGCGGCGAGATTCAACGGACGCTTCATTGCACAAAACCCTTCATAATCACCCTCTCATTGTCCTGATATGACTGAGATAGCGAATGGCATGTGTTGCTTATGTTGTCGGATTATAGTTTATTCTGTCGGATCAAAGCACCTCTGAATGTCAATATTATGACAGGGTATAATCGATTCCGCCAATTTTTGTTTCCTGCAGAGACTGTCCGTCATATTTGGCTTCCGCCGAGACTGTCCGCGATCTCTTGCTTCCTGCCGAGACTTCTGTACATGATAAATGGCTTCCTGCAGAGACTGTCCGCGTGACTCTGCTTCCTGCCGAGAGCCTCGGCAGGAAGCAGAATCACGCGGACAGTCTCTGCAGGAAGCCATTTATCATGTTATCATCGCTGACACGATAAGGGGTCACAACGTTAACGTATGTTTTCATCGAGAAATAAGAAAAAAATATCTCAGAATTATTCTCTAAACCCCCGCCGCATCTATGGCTCTGGTTAAATATCTTCAGTCATCGACAAACGTTCATTCTTCTAACAGGCACATGACCTTGAATCAAAGTCGGTAATTTCGTTTCACGGCGACGCGCGAGCGGAGCCGTAAAACGCAATTTGCGACCATAAAACCGACGATTTACATAATTTGCGACCATAAAACCGACGATTTAGACATAATCAATACTGTTATCCCCATTCTTGATGCACTTTTCACACTTTCACCTTTAAAAGTGTGCTACTTTGCAACCATAGCAAACGCTTTCTGCGACCTAGAACCAGACGTCAACCAATGAGAAGCGATGTTACGTAATGACATCGGGTTGCCGACAGTATATCGCAGGATATACTGTCCAAAATTTTCGACGTTATCCTATCAGATGTCGCGTTACATACGTAAGTGCATTAAAATCAGTATTTATTCAAAGTTGTGTGCTCGTGGGTTGTCTTTGTCAGCTTTCTTTAACACGCGTCACATACTTGCGCGAGGTAAAAGATAACACGTTATGACGTGAATTAGTTTCATTTTTCTGGTGTTTATCGCGTGCAAAGTAAATGAACCCCGGGTTCACGTAAACCATGTTTGCTAGCGACCCAGTGTACTTTATACTTCGATAAACACCAGAAAATTCAAATTCATTGCTTATATTTATATTCTTTTCCGTCTATTATTTGACCACAAATTTGCGTTAGAGGCTACAGTTGGAGCAGGAAAAACATTTTACGCAGTTTTCTACTAAAAGCAGAACAGCGTCAACGACGTAACAACGACGTCGTAACGTCGCCTACTCCAATCAGATTGGAGAACCATGGTTCATTTTGACGTCACTTACCGTCATGTAACGTCGCGTGAATCGATGTTGTTATGGAAGTATAAACTACATTACGTTTTAATGGTTTACCATAGGGCTTTTCAATAAATGCACGGATAGTGTAAATATTCAGAAATATTTACATTCTCAGTGCATTTATTGGAAAGCCTTATGGTAAACCATTAGAACGTAATGGTAATTTATACTTCAATAACCACATCGGTTCACGCGACTCAAAATAAACAATGGTTCTGTACAATCTGATTGGACATAGGCGACGTTATGACATCGTTGACGCTGGAGTGCCGTTAGTAGAAAAACTGCGTATAAATGCTTTTCTGCTTCAACTGTAGACCCTATACCAAATTTGTGGTCAATTAATAGATAGAAAAGAATGTAAATATAAGCAATGAATTTAATTTTTCTGGTGTTTATCGCATGCAAAGTAAATGAACCCCGGGCTCGCGTAAACCATGTTTGCTAGCGACCCAGTGTACTTTATACTTCGATAAACACCAGAAAATTCAAATTCATTGCTTATATTTATATTCTTTTCCGTCTATTATTTGACCACAAATTTGCGTTAAAGGCTACAGTTGGAGCAGGAAAAAACATTTTACGCAGTTTTCTACTAAAAGCAGAACAGCGTCAACGACGTAACAACGCCGTCGTAACGTCGCCTACTCCAATCAGATTGGAGAACCATGATTCATTTTGACGTCACTTACCGTCATGTAACGTCGCGTGAATCGATGTTGTTATGGAAGTATAAACTACATTACGTTTTAATGGTTTACCATAGGGCTTTTCAATAAATGCACGGATAGTGTAAATATTCAGAAATATTTACATTCTCAGTGCATTTATTGGAAAGCCTTATGGTAAACCATTAGAACGTAATTGTAATTTATACTTCAATAACCACATCGGTTCACGCGACTCAAAATAAACAATGGTTCTGTCCAATCTGATTGGACATAGGCGACGTTATGACATCGTTGACGCTGGAGTGCCGTTAGTAGAAAAACTGCGTACAAAATGCTTTTCTGCTTCAACTGTAGACCCTAACGCAAATTTGTGGTCAATTAATAGATAGAAAAGAATGTAAATATAAGCAATGAATTTAATTTTTCTGGTGTTTATCGCGTGCAAAGTAAATGAACCCCGGGTTCACGTAAACCATGTTTGCTAGCGACCCAGTGTACTTTATACTTCGATAAACACCAGAAAATTCAAATTCATTGCTTATATTTATATTCTTTTCCGTCTATTATAATTTGACCACAAATTTGCGTTAGCGGCTACAGTTGGAGCAGGAAAAACATTTTACGCAGTTTTCTACTAAAAGCGGAACAGCGTCAACGACGTAACAACGACGTCGTAACGTCGCCTACGTCCAATCAGATTGGAGAATCATGGTTCATTTTGACGCCACTTACCGTCATGTAATTTCGCGTGAATCGATGTTGTTATGGAAGTATAAACTACATTACGTCCTAATGGTTTACCATAGGGCTTTTCAATAAATGCACGGATAGTGTAAATATTCAGAAATATTTACATTCTCAGTGCATTTATTGGAAAGCCTTATGGTAAACCATTAGAACGTAATTGTAATTTATACTTCAATAACCACATCGGTTCACGCGACTCAAAATAAACAATGGTTCTGTACAATCTGGTTGGACATAGGCGACGTTATGACATCGTTGACGCTGGAGTGCCGTTAGTAGAAAAACTGCGTATAAATGCTTTTCTGCTTCAACTGTAGACCCTAACGCAAATTTGTGGTCAATTAATAGATAGAAAAGAAAGTAAATATAAGCAATGAACTTAATTTTTCTGGTGTTTATCGAAGTATAAACTACATTGGGTCGCTAGCAAAGTTTACATGAACCCCCTCGGGGTTCACTTACTTTGCACGAGACCCAATGTAGTTTGGACTTCGATAAACACTCTTGTGTTTATCGAAGTGTAAACTACATTGGGTCGCGTGCAAAGTTTACTTGAACCTCTTCAGGGTTCACTTACTTTGCACGCGACTCAATGTAGTTTATACTTCGATAAACAAAGGGGTTCATGTAAACTTTGCACGCGACCCAATGTAGTTTATACTTCGATAAACACCAGAAAAAATAAAATTCATTCCTTAAATGACTTGATCTTCCTTTTCAGATGGTGCAGGAGTATGAAAGAGCTGTGATATTTCGAATGGGCAGAATTGTCAGTGGAGGAGCTGCAGGGCCAGGTGAGGCTTGACGTGAATGGGTACACTTCCAAGAAAAGCTACTCTGTCATCTTCATTCCTGCCTCCCTTCTCTTTTAAAGGAATGATTTTGCTCCTTATGGGGTATTTTTTCATTTAAGAGAAGACCCCATTTTGGAAAGGCAACATTCTTCATAAATGCTGGCTGGAAGTCAGTAAAGTTCTACCCCTTTCAGAAAACATGGCGGTGCACAAATAAACCTTATTTCATTTGGTTTCAGATGCGCGGAAACATAATAAAATACCGCTCAATACACCATAATGAATTAAACTAAGTCAAGAGAAGACAATGTTCATGGCCATACTAATAATGTCACTCAATATTGAAACAACATAATGAATTATTCTAAGTCAACAGAAGACAACATTCATTGCGATATGCGCGGAAACGTAATAAAAATAACGCTCTACACTGGCACAGCATAATCAAGTATTACTAAGTCAAGAGAAGACAACGTTTATTGCCATATATTAAATCTGTGTGATAATGTTAGCGCTCAATATTGGCACACCATAATGAATAATACTAAGTCAAGAGAAGACAATGTCCATTGCCAGCTTGGCGAATGAGGGCACGTTGGAAAAACTTAGCAATACCCAGGCATTCGGGCTACTCGAAATTATGTTAAGTTTCAGCAATACTAAGGTATCCTTTAGCTACTTGAAGATAATTGAGCCACGGCACGAGAAAACCAACAAAGTGGTTGTGCGCCCAGCCCAAACTCAGATCAGCCTGGGCATCCGCCCAGTCTAATCAGAATCTTCGCTAAGCGCTTAAAGGGTAGCTAAGGGACTAAGCTACCTCCATGCGGACAGTGAAGACTCTGATCAGACTGGGCGGATGCCCAGGCTGATCTGAGTCTGCGCTGGGCGCACAACCACATTGTTGGTTTTCTCGCGTCGCGGCTCATATGTGTCTTAGAGTTACCCGAGGAATACATGGGTGTTGCTCGAATTTACCCAAGTAATTGTGCCGAATGTACAGATTCGCTAGACCTAGCAGCTGTAGGAACATTAAGCCCCATATCTGAGCCTTCTGCTGTCAACATACATGTACCTTTATCTACGTTTTCATGCTAATAGTGTCACAACATATGATTTTACCGAGGAATTAGAAAAAAAATATCCACGAATCATCACCACTTACCTTTACTAGAGCGATGTCTGTGTTTCTTCTTTTCTTGCAGGTTTATTTTTTATCTACCCTTGCATGGACTCTGTGACTACTGTTGATCTCAGAACACAGTCTTTCGATATCAACCCACAGGACGTAAGTTTTCTTTTCAACGTTTTGTGTTCTCATTTTTGTAGGCATTTCAATAAATAAGTAAATAAAGGAATGAATAAATAAATAAAGAACTTAAGCTTGAAACGTACCCGGCCTAGTAAACCAACAGATTTGCAAGGTCTGCTCATATTAGGGTGGTTTAATTTTTAAGTGTCAGGCTAAACGTATGGTTTGTCCGCCTGTATAATCAAATAGCTTACATTGCCATATATAGGCAAGGAAGGGACGTTGAATTTGTGGACTGAAGAATCCAATGTATTTGTGATTTTCTGCGATTGGACATGAGCCGAGGCAGCTATTTCCCAGCCGATATTAGTTTGACTCACGTCCAATGATATTCATTGTCAGATAATGTGACGACAACATGTTTTGAAGATGGGTTTACACGGCGACAAATCTTGCATGACACATCATACATGTGCCATGCACCATTTTTGGCGCAAGTCGGTAACCGTATTAATCCTAATAAACTCCCCTGCTCTAATAAACGACCCCTGCCTCTTTTCCGAAAATAATGTTTTATTAACTTGCTTGACTTCCTTTATGCTTCTGTGGATATTATATTAAAGGTAGCCCTTTGAAAGGTGGTCCTGTCTTTAGGAAATGAAATTGCTCCTAGAGGAGCAAAGTCTTTACTTTAAGAGTTGACCCCTATCGAGAAGGGAGACAAAAATAGTAGAGTCGCTTCCTTTGAAAGTATAGTATTCCTCGATTTCCTTTCGTTGACTGGGCGGTTCTGTAAGAGGCTTGCCATTCAATGTCAAAATCGAGCAGTCCACATGAAAAATCGGTAAAGTAGCATACTCATGAGTTGTTACGCATAACTGGCAGATTAGAAATGCCCGGTAAACGCTATCGGCCATCGCAAATGATAAACAGTTTCCATACAGGCACACTACGTCGAAACGACGTCGGAGGAAAACCGATGCAACGTCAGAATTAGAATTAGAATTTAATTACTGCACAGCTACACCCAAGTTTTGGGTTAAGGGCATATAACATACATTGAACAAATACAATTAACAATACAATACGAATTGCACACTCACACTCACAAATACATTATAGAGCAGTTATGAGTCACGTAATTCGATCGCTTGATAAATGGGTTGGAGTCAGTAGACTTGCATACTGTTTATGTAATTTTACAATTATGTACAAATGTAGCTATGGCTTTGATAATATTCTTGTCAGAGCATGTCATAAGTTTAATAAAAGTAGTCACGTGATCTACACCCAGAACGATATCAGTTACATTTATACTGTCAAACATTTTCTGTCTTAACGTATCATATTTATTACATTCAAACAGAAAATGAATTTCATTTTTAATAATGACACTTTATTGACGTGTACTGTATACAAGGTTGTTCCGATGTCATAACGTTGCGTCGACGTCGTCACAACGTTGTGTAGACGCTGTCTGTATGCTGGGTTGAAAGAAAAAACAAACAAGAATATTGCTGTGCGATCTCCGACCATTCCATGCCTTTTGTAAAGGTGAGCATTGTTCTGCGCTAGTGAGCATAAAAATCATTACCGCATTATACCTTTTCAGAAAATATACTCGTCGAAGGTAAGGTCAGAAATAAGCACCACCCAGTCAACAAAAGAAAATCGGGGAATATACCCATCGCCTTTATATGGCATATCATAGATATTTTGACAGTGACTGATTTCACACCGGGTAGGCGGCAATCCTGAACACTCGCGGCAATCACGAACGCAGGTCAAAAATTTACGCGACTGTTTAGGATTAGTCGACAAAACTTCTTTTTTCAGCAGGAAGAATCAGTTAACAAATAAAGGTAACTATGTCACGACTTTTAGATATGTTCAAAGATATGCCTCACAAATTTTAGTTGTTGAATTCTTATTAAGTTGCCTGTAGTTTAGGCGTAAACGCAAAATCTGTGAGTTTTAAACCCCCAAAACAACAAAATAGACCAAAATGTTCAAGTTTGCTACACATTTTGATCATTTCCATGATATACAGATAAAATTTAATGTTTTCTAGACAGACTGTGCGTATTCATTTGACTCTGTCTTGTACATAAACGAAGTTACATCGATTTGAAAACAATAGGGTAGAGAACGGTGGCAATCGAAAACGGTGTTCATGGCAATCGCCTAACGTCAAACAAATGTTTGAAAGGCAATCGATGAACATTTATAGCTTCTGCCGATTTTTAATTCAGATTTAGCCAAGAACCTGTAGAATGTTCTTTTTTATTATCTATTTAGTACTACAAATGGCGCCAGGCATTTAACGTGCAACACATGTACACTTGGGATAAATCTTACTATTGTGGAGCATGTTCTTTCCAAAACTGATTAACTTCTGGAATCAACAGAATACAACAAACTTATTCAACATCGATATTTTGACTCATTTTGCTAATACTCTTGTTATATGATAAATGTCCTTTGTAAAAACGTTCTCTTAAAACATAAACTGTGGTGCTCATTATAATTGCCCAATTGAGACAATTTAACGACCATATGCATGTATGCTTTAAGCAGAAATTATGGAAACCAATGTTCAGTCTTACAAACCTCTATTTTCTATGTACGTTATAGGAAGGAAAACGAGGAGTAGTCAATAATGTAATGTACTGTTTGTTTTAAGTTTGAAATTCAAACTTAAGAGAGGCGTATCAGGCACCAGTAGAGACGCTGTGATTCAGTCATCGGTTGTCGTTTCTGAATATGTCCAAATGAAAAACGTTGCTGTTTCCTGTCCACTACACTGCGATAGAAATTTGTACATCTACAAGAGCATGCACATATGCTGTCTTTTCCGTATTTCTCACTCTCTACTGCGTCCTGTCTACTGTTTACCTTCTCCTTCCTACAACCACATAAATTTTGTGCACGTGATGTGCATTAGTACGCAAATACATCCATAGCTTTTGCCCATGTTCTTGCATATGCACAAATTGGATCTTGCAGTAGACCTAAAATAAACAGGATGCAGTGACAGTTAACAGAACGCAGTAGACAGTAAGACAGTAAAAATGGCATAAAAAAAGTATGGACTACCTGTGGTGTATGTTGACGAGCGTGTGTGCATGCAGGCATATTTGAGTGCTTGATATTGGATAGCATAGGGTTCGCCATTAAATTCTGAAGAATATCTTGCATTGCATTTGAATGTCATGTACGGTATTGCCCAGTATGGTACCGGCTATTATGTGGTTGGCCATTTGGCGAATCCTGAGCATGGTAAACGTTACCATAGCAACCAAAATGTTAAAACTTTCACCAATGTTACATAAAAGGAGCACAATGAAACCATATTTTCTTCTTTTTAGCAAAGGTGTTGATATGGATTTTCCATAAAATTTAAAAGACGTTTCTTCCTTCCTTATCAAAAATAAAAAATGAATATACAATGATCCAAATTTACGTTATCATAGCAACCAAAATGTCAACTTATTTACCAATTTTATATAAAAACCAGCATATTATATTTCTTCAGCAAATGTGTCTCTGATGGCCAAATCATATAGAAATTAAGTAAGAATATTTTTCATTCATACCTATAATAAAAAGTGATGCACTGTACTAAATTTTTCTAACCATGGCAATCCATATATCAAACTGTCTTTAATCTTATATAAACAGCATTTTCAAACAAATTAATTCCTTTTTAAAGAGGTTATCTGATGTGCAGTTCTAAAAACAATTGAAATAATACGCAGTTCTTTTAACCCAAACAAACACTTTAAAAAAAAAAAACTTCTTGAGAAGTTATATGGAAAAAATCAAACAAATCGTACTGGGGATGTTTAGGCTCAGGTAATGTAGTTGAAATATCATTAAGTTGGGACTGTGAAATGAAAAAGGAATTAAAAGTTTCAGCCTTGTCAATGTCGCTTTCAGCTTCTTTATTGTTATATATTAAAGTTGGTATAGTTTCAGAAGACTTATCCATATTTAAAATTTGTTTTGACAATTTCCACCAAGTTTTAACATTGTTAGTTTTATTTTTAAGAATATTTGCAATGTGTTTTTCATAATTAGTTTTAGCAATTTTTATCTCCTTAACAACTTTGTTTCTTAATTTACGAAATTTATGCCAAAGATGTGTAGAATCAGATCGTTTAGCCTTACGATGTAACCTTTTTCTCTGACGTATTAATTTTCTAATCTCATTATGCATCCATGGCGGGTCTTCTGGTCGAATGGTGACTAATTTGTTAGGTATAGAATTAGCAGCTGCTTTAAGAATTGTGGATGTAATATTTTCTGTCATAGAATCAACGTCTCCTGATAATATGTGTTCCCAGTCAGCTTCGGACAGTATTTGTCGATAATTAGTATAATCACCTTGGTCATACTTCCATATCGTCCTTCTAAAATGCTTAAATTTCGGCTTTTGAAATTTTAAAAGTACTGCTATCGGACAGTGATACCTAATAACATTAGGAATGAATGGATCACATACTTCACTTGCTAAAACATTATTACTGTTGCTTACAAGTGCGACGTCAATTAAAGAAGAAGAAGATTCTGTAAAATGAGTGGGTTCCGTTATTATTTGTGATAAGTTAAAGTTCATCATAATATCTCTGAGATGTTTGGACTTATGACTAAAAAGGAAATCATTATTCAAATCACCTAGAATTAGTATATCTTGGATATTAGTATTCTTTGCCCTATCTATAGATTCATTAACTAAATTCCAGTAAGAGAAGTGTGAATTAGGGGGTCTGTACATACCGCAAATCAATATTTTCCTACCATGTGTGCTTATTTGGACCCACACACTTTCGAGATCTTTAACTTCCAGGTCACACCTCCTGGTACATTCTACTGAATCCTTTACATATATTGCTACTCCCCCCGATCGTGTATCTCTATCGCACCTGAAGGGTTCTTTAAAATTTACAATTTTAAGATCACTGGATTTTATTGTACTGTTTATCCATGTTTCAGTAAAGATGAAGATATCAAACATTTGCATTTCATATTGAAGAATATCTAGCTTCGGAACAATACTTTGAATATTTAAATGACATATGCCTAAGTGACTATCATAAGGGGGAAGGGATGTGCTTGATGTACTTGATATACTTGAAACCGAACTTGATGATGGGCTTGACAGGGGTCCAGGTAACGGATGTATATCACCGCAGCGCATCAGTAAAAGAACTAACCAAAGAACGGTGGCTGACAAGAGAAAGATGCTCAAACAATGCCTTATAAACTGAACGTTTTCTGAAGTTACAATTAAGGATGGTATGACATGTCGATAAGGGTATTTAATGAGTGTAGCCAGGGTCGTGTTCAATTTTAAAGATGTTATGATACAATACAGACTGACATTGGTTTCTTCCACTGCGCCCATCTGGCAACTTATCATAAAATTACAAACCATTATGGTTATTATTGTTATCCATAGTCTTCGTCCGCTGTTCTGTATACAGCTACGAATTTTTGCCACCCCAGGTGCCCCTTGCCTCAAGTTATAACTACCTTTGAATCCGATTTAACTATATGAAGGAAAAGACACAAGGGGTGACAGGGTATCTTTAAAAATCCAAATTTTTGCAGAGACGAGGGAGCACAAAGGCAGACAGTGTGGGACAAAGGAAGTACAATAGTAAATATATAAAATAAGATAAGTAAATAGTTGTAGAAAGCAATTTTGTTTTTCAGAAATGGCCATTATGGCATGCTAAGTTGCTTGATTACTGTAAGAAAAAATCTTTCCATATGACTGGCCCAAGAGGCGCATAGCTTTGAAACGAAATCAACTTGATGTCGAAATCAACGACGCTGGATCGACACTGAAACTACCTAGCGGGCACAGGACGTCTAAATGACGTCATTCTGACGTCGATGCATCGACGTCAGTACAACGTCATTTCAGCGTCATGTGCCCGCTGGGTATGGAACGCGCTTGGAACCTGTTGCTACACAGAGAGACATGTAGATGCTAATCTTGCAGTAAATATTACAAGAGCCCATTCTTTCCTTATAAACTCATTGGACACAAAGACCATAAATCGCATCAATGTGGGTGCAACGTCATCGACGTTTTGATATTCTAAACGGACTTGACATTTCGAAAGCTTCTGGCCCTGATTTAGTAAATCCACGGTTGTTAAAGGAAGGCGCTCTTCATTTAAGTGCGCCCCTTAGTAAATTTTTCAATCACCTTCTTTCTGTAGGGAAATTTCCACAGTCGTGGAAAGAAGCAAATTTGACACCAGTTTTTAAGAAAGGTGATCGTCATCTACCGAATAATTTTCGACCTATTTCTCTTATCAGTTGTATAGGAAAAGTTATGGAACGCGTGATTCATAAACACGCATACAACTATTGTTTAGATCATGATATTTTTACAACTTTTCAGTCTGGATTTATTCGAGGAGATTCCACAACGTATCAACTTTTAGATTTATATAATACTTTTTGTGAAGCTGTCGACTCGGGGAAAGAAGTTCGCGCCGTATTCTGTGATATTACTAAAGCATTTGACAGAGTATGGCACAAAGGTCTCATTCATAAACTGAAAAATACAGGCTTTTCAGGTAAAATACTGGAATGGTTCTCTGACTATCTCTCTAACCGGCGACAGAGAGTTGTATTAAACGGAACTGCATCCCAATTTAAAAGTATATCAGCAGGAGTGCCTCAAGGCTCCATTTTAGGTCCCTTTTTGTTCTTAATATATATTAATGACATTGTTGAATCTCTAAACTGCAATGTAAGACTATTTGCAGATGATACCAGTTATATATCATTGTTGAGAACCCAATTACAGCTGCCAATATTCTCACTTCTAATCTTAATAGTATGCATGCATGGTCTGAGCAATGGTTAGTGAACTTTAACCCATCTAAAACCGAGTCTATGATATTCTCAAGAAAACGTAATAAACCAATTCATTCTCAACTGGCAATGAATTATATTCCCATTACTGAAGTAACTAATCACCGCCACTTAGGAATAACTTTTTCTAATGATTGTAGTTGGAATGCTCATATTGTTAAAATTACAACTGTAGCTTGGCAACGTATCAATATATTAAGAGCTTTTAAATTCAAAATTGATCGGAGGTCTTTGGAACGAATGTTTATTTCATTTATTAGACCAATTTTGGAGTATAGTGGGGCAGTTTGGGACAATTGCAGTAACGAAGACCAAAAATTACTTGAAGCTGTACAAATTGAGGCTATGAGAATTATAACTGGCGCTACAAAATTATGCAGCATCTCTAAACTTTATGAAGAAACTGGTTTCATTACATTAGCTAAGCGCCGTGAGCTTCAAAAACTAACCATATTTTACAAAATGATGAACGGTCTAGCCCCTGAATACCTTAATCGTCTTGTACCACCACTGGTCCAAGATACTTCACGATACTCGCTTCGTAACTCAAACAACCTTAACACTATCCATTCTAACTCTAACTTATATTATAATTCATTTCTTCCCTCCACGATAAGATTATGGAATAATCTCCCTTTATTAATACGGAATAGTACATCACTGAATGATTTTAAGAAAAACATTTCGGGGCGACGCATTAAACCACCTGAATATTATTACTTTGGTGATAGACGTGCTCAAATATATCATACCAGATTAAGACTAGAGTGCAGCTCTTTAGGATCTCACCTTTATCACAAGAATTTGGTTGATAGTCCATCATGTTCTTGTGGTGAAGTTGAGACTACTAAGCATTACTTAACTGATTGTCCTAACTATCATCAAATACGTAAACAAACAATGGCTGAGGTTTTGCACTTTCCTGTTAAAACTTTACTCTGTGGAGATGCAAGTTTTTCTTTTGACCAGAATGAAAGTATTTTTAGATCGGTTCAAGATTTTATAATTCTTTCCAATCGATTTGCTGCTCCAACCTAACTTCACGTATTACCATAACTTCAGCTGTATATTTTTCAGCATATCGTCCCTCTTCCAGCGTTTGGTAGGAGTGGCGGTTGTGTAGTGTATCAATCCAGGAATCACATGTCTGGCTCCCCGCTTCTCCAATTTTTCGGAAGTGACTTACCGAGGTCGCTTCTCAATGCAGCCTGTGTTGATGGGATGTTAAACCCGAGCTGTCATTGTCCGCTGTGTGTATATACCTGTAAATTTTGAGAGCGGGGGCATGGTGGGGGACAGTTAAGGACAGAGGATTTTATGTATATCTATATAATCTATTTATCTTTATTTTGATATATTTTCTGTTTTAGAATTATTTTCAACTAATCGCTAGATTTTTCTTTCAAACAGATGTCATGTAAACGGTACTTTATACACTTAGTTCTACATCTGTTTGTACTTTGAACAGTATTTTCTAAATGTTGTCCTATGTACACTCAATTTTTCATGTAAATGTTTTGTACTCGGGAGAAAATGTCCATAAGTTGCAAAGCTTGTTATCTAATCCCGCTGTATGTTTATTATGTTATTACATTTGTAGTTATTCATTGAATAAAATATTGTTTAAACTAAACACTTTAAAGTTAAAGAATGTTCAAAATTTTCATTATCAAAGCAACTAAAACAGCAAATTGTCACCAAAGTTACACAAAAATCACATTTTTTTCTGTTCATCAATGATATATATATAAGCAAAACCTTAAAAGTTTAGATAACACACTTACTTTTCCCCCATACTAAAAATAAGAAGTTATTGAATGTTGTTAATTTACGTGGCAACCCAAATGGCAACGTGTCACCAATCTTGCATAAAACAGCACATTTCAGCATATCATTTCTCTTCAGCAAAGGTGTATGTGAAGTTCCCATAGAGTTTAAATAACAAACATTTCTTTTACCCATATCAAACTTCAGCTATCATACATAAAAAACAGCATAATAAAAACGTATCATTTCTCTTCAGCTGACAGTTTGACATTTGAGTTGCCATGGTAACGTCAATTTGTTACATAGTATTACTTTTTCAAGGCCGTCGTGGGTGGTCCGGCCGGTCCGGCCATGGCCGGACAACTTTTTCGGCCGCATATGGTATTGGCCGTACCACTTTTTTCATTCGGCCGAATATGGTATTAGCCGAACCACTCTTTTCCGTTATTCCTTCTTTGCCTTGGTCTCAAAATGCATTTAAATCGCTCCTAAAAATTTTATTCTATTTTATTTTATTGATAGTCATGTGTCATGTGAAAATTTTATTTTATTCATTTCCAAGTATTTCATTGCCTAGTTACTATGTAATTTATGTATAATGTGTTTGTATTTGTTTTGAGGGCCTCATGGAAGATTGGGGCAACCAAAATGAGTAACCCTCTTTAAATAAAGAATTTACTTACTTACTTACTTACTCCTAGAGACATCCTGAATTAAAACTTTTCTCGGGGAAGTCCCCCGAATCCCCCTTACGAGAGTAAGGACACCCCCTCTGGTGCACTCCCCCACTCATGCCTTCGGTTCTCGGAGAACACCTTTGGCAGTTTTAAAAAACTGGGGTAAGCATCTGAATATACAACAAATGCTCATAAAATAAATTGAGATTCACAATCAAAATGGTCACAAAATGCATTAAAATCCCTCCTAGAAATGTCCTGAATTCAAATATTTTCTCATGGGAGGTAAATACTCATAACATATGTGACGGTGTAATTTTCTACATAGATTGATACACTCACCATTTCTTTTTATTTGTGTTAATGTAAAATGTATATATCAGCTGGTTTCAGTAAAATGGTAAATTCATCCGAAATATGTTTGTCCATTAAATTGGAGAAAAAACAACAACTCGGTAACGTAGGCAACAGTTATGCTCTATAGGAGATAGCTTATATGATTGTATAGAACGATGCTTTTCGTCAATAGCAAGATTAATATACGTGTCAATATTCATTTGAATAAGAGGTATAGTAACATACTAATTCAGCAGATTGATGTGGTAACGTATTCATATTGGCGATAGCTGTCAAACGCACCAAGTCAGATAGCAGAGAACGGCATCATGTAATGTAATATATTTTTGGAAAAACAACAAAAAGTGTAGCAGGCCTCCAATTCAGATTGGTGGGGCAGGTCTATGGGCTATTGGTAACTCAAAAGACTGCTTTTAGAATAAATGAAATAATAAGCCATAATACAAAAGTGTACTTAATGACCTTTGACCCAGTTATGATTAGATATGACGTCGGCAATTTGGCAAAAGCTTTTGTGGTATGTTTACTTACTTCCTTTGCAAAAGCTGCCCCTCATTTCGCGAAAGTGCCCATTATTTCAATAATTCACTCACAAACTGGTATATTGAAATGCACCAAATGACCTTTGACCCGATTTTGACCTTATATGACGTCTGTTGAGCTGGCAACCGAGCAAAATGGTTTTAGGTAGGTCTACTGACTTCAATGAGCCCGGTTGCCCGTCATGCCACGATAGTGCCCACAAATCCAAAATTTCACTCATAAACCACTGGACTAGTAGATAATTTGTTTTTAAAATGAAATTTTTAAGTAAATTCGCTGACTGTTCGATATTTCTGTATTCATGGTAACATAAATTAGGAATATTTTGAAAAATATTTTTCAATATATGAAAATCAAATCTGTGTTATATAGATTCTGTGGGAATAGCGTAAGTTTTTTGTTATCTAGAATTTGTATGAATTGTTAGAATATACCTTTGCTGAAGGTAGATAACTTGTTGTGAAAAATGGTGTTTTTAGGTTAATTCACTGATGGTTTGATGTTTCTGTTGCCATGGTAACGTAAATTAGGAACATTGTAAAACTTTTTATTTCCAATATGAGAAAAGCAAATATGAGTTATTTTGATTCTGTAGGAATACTGATATACACCTCTGCTAAAGAGAAATAATATACTACTAAAATGCTTTTTATGTACGGTTGCTTACAGTTTGACAGTTTGGTTGCCATGGTAACGTACATTTGGAACAAAGTATTACTTCTTGTTTTAAGCATTGGTAGACCAGATATGGGTTATCTATAATTTGTATGGATTGTTAGTATGCACTTTTGCTGAAGGTAGATAATTTGCTTTGAAAATGATATTTTTAAATAAATTCACTGACGGTCCGGTGCTTCTATTACCATGGCAACGTCGATTTGGAACATTGTAAAACTTTTTATTTCTTATATTAGTAAAACAGATGTTGATTAGCTGGACCTTGTATGAATTGTTTCTGCACACCATCAACAAATTTGACATCATCAAAGCCAAAAAGAAAACATTCAACCCAGTGCCTTGCTGTGCATTCAAATTCCATGTAAGGACTTTATCGAATGACGAATCTAAAGCTAGCCAATACCTTGCTGAGTAATAGCATGCATGTGATTTGAATACTGTTGTGCATGAGGTTTAATCAACTGGCAAACCCCATATTGGCCAATAACATACTGAGCAAAATACCATGCAGGGGATTCGTCGAATGGTGAACTCCATGTATCCAATACCATGCTGGGCAATACTATGTATGAATTTCGAATACATACATAATGAACCCCATGCTAGTCGACATCATGCTGTGCAATTTCATGAATGGGATTTGAATACCATTCATGATATCCATCGAATGGCAAATCCAATGCTACACAATACCATGGTGAGCAACATAATGCATAAGATTCAGATACCATGTATGAAAGTTTGTTGAATGGCGAACCTTAGGGTACATGTACCCGATACCAAGCTGGACAATACCATGCATGGGATTGGAATACCTGCCAAGGTATTCGTTGATAAATAGCAAATCTTATGCTAGCAAATTGAGTCATGGAATTCGTATATTGATCTACGTGGAGCCATGTACTGCGCTTCGTTGTGTTTTTCGAGAGTCTGATTTAGAAAATGACCTGAAACAACGACAACAATAATTACAACATTCTCAACAACAAATCAATAACAAAAACAACAATTTCAGCGACAAAAACAAGCAAAAGGCTTTTACCCCTATAGAATATATTTGAACGTTTCCAAGCATAACTCTTCTTCAAGACATACGTAGATTTCAGTGCCATCTCGTGTCTGTTAACAGAAACACTCAATCTTGAAGGCGCATGTCATTAAATGAAAAAAAAAATGCAGCATAGCTTTATCTAGAGACAGTTTGTTATACAGCTTCTTCGTCATCGATTGCCATGCCCTGCGTTAGTCGATTGCAACCGATTTTAGAAAACAGCGTTTTCGATTGCCATAAGTTTTTACCCTTGCATTTTCATCCCCATCCAAGTACGGTGAAAATTAAACGTAGAACCTAGAACTTTTACAGGTGTTTAGGAAAGACATTCAAGTTTATTAGAAGACTGTGTTTTATTTAATTTGACCTTGAATAATTTGGAATATAAGCCAGAAATCTGAATTTGCCAGTCTAAAATTTCATGGTGAAAATGTAAGTAGGCAGTGCGACATTTAGTAAAGACTTTATGAAGAAAATTTTTCTTCAGGGAAATTTTCAGACATGCTGGCACAGACCAGTAATAAGTGTTTTACCCAAAACCGTTCGATTAAATGAAATAAAACATGTTAATCTGAGTTACCCTAACTCGTCGCGTAAATATTTGATCCGCGTTCTGGATTGCCGCGAGTGTTCAGGATTGCCGCCTACCCGGTGTGGATTTACTACTCTTTAAGCTCTAATTAACACCCCCCTACCCTTTCTAAAAATGCAACGCCTGGGGCGTTTAATAGGATTAATACGGTATGTTAGGCAAATAGACATGGTGCATGTAATAGAGTTGTGTCATGCAACAGGTTTTTGGGATGTTCATACGGTGACGCATGTTGCATGACACGTGTTGCTGTGTCCCACCTAAGTTCTTAACCCTCTACGTAGGCAATACTTTTCCGCTGTGTAGCCTAAATTTTGAGTAACCTCTCATGCTGAGGGAGTGTTTTACGGGTAATTAGAAAAGGATAAACATCGTAGACTTTGTTTCTCAGCTGCAGTCTGATTTGGGTCTGAAAATTTTGCAAAAATCTCACTTTTCAAATTATAGTATGTGGCTTATGTTTCTGTCATCCCAGTAAACCCATGAAAATTTCAGATTCTTACCAAAGATCACGTGACAGTGACAGTGGATGCTGTAATGTATTGTAAAATTATCGACCCAGTGGCATCGGTGACGAAAGTTGTGAATGTTGACGCATCTAGTAAACTTCTAGGGGCGACAACTCTGAGAAACGTTCTAGGAACCAAGAACATGAATGAGATTCTATCTCAGCGAGAGGTGATCAACGCCATGATGAAGGTAATTGATATTCAGTCAGTACTAGATCTACTCAAATATGCTCAAAAAGAAAAGAGCTGTTGGTAATTTGGGTTCTCAATCGGAACACTGCTCGGCCAATTCCGTGAATCACGGAATTGGCCGAGCGGTGCTCCCATGGACTTCTTCCCCAGTAGCCGCGACTTATTATTGGTCCATTTTTCCGTAACGATGATCCACGCACCGCTCTTGTTCCAGTTCTCGTAAGGACGGTCTTCAAGAGGTTCAGCTGTACAGATCTACAAATGTATGGTTGCACCTTCTGGAACCCAGACTGTCCTTTGCCATGCACCCTTGTTGTTGTTGTTCTAATTTTTATAACGATGCTCTCCATCATGCGGCCAAGCACCCTCCAGGTCTATTAAACAAGTAATTATTATTGCATAAATATTGGTGCCACACGCTATTAATAGGTATGTGTTAACGAACACAAAACCACAAGACTTTTCACGCGCCTATACTGACTCGCTTAGCGACTTTTCATATGCAAGTTGCAGGGCAATACTCTGTCAGTACAGAAACAAGCGGCAATATGGCATTTGCAGATATTGATAAGACAGAACAGATCGGATATTGTAAAAATGGATGTGCAGACGGCATGAGTAAAAACTTTTATGAACATGACTATGACCAGTGAACTGCTGCTAAAGGTTGGACAAAATTTCACGGTATTTGGCAATGGCCTGAAACGGGGATTTTTACAGACATGCATAGTGCGTGTAAGAATCAGCAAGGTAATGGCGATGAGGCCGAAAAAAGTGCCCAAACATTTTCATTATTTTGTAGAATTGTAGTTGAATCCATGCAGTTATAGCGATCAAACATTTTTCCCAATGCATTAACGTTTGCACGGTTCCTTGGGAGATGTTGAAAACCTCAGCCGAACATCTCCCTCGGGACCTTGCAAACGTTAATGCTTGAAAAACCATGTTTGATCCCTATGATTAAAGAAGGTTACAATGCTATTACTTTTATGGACTATTTCCGTGTTTAATCCTGACATTGAACAGCCGTAACTATAGGCGTTACCGGACTTCATTCGAATCTTAGACGCCAAAAACAAGCGGCTTAGTCATAACGACATCAGCTTGACGTCACGACACGTGGACACATACCTTTATGGGCAGATGAAGACAGTTGCCGCAATAAAAAAGCACAGATTAACATCGAAACTAGAGAGTAGAATTATGGCTTGTGCCGAATCATGGGTGCGATTGCTTGGTGATTAGAGCTTTGGGCCCAGTTGCTCAGAGCATCGCAACCCCGGATCCAGGGGGTGGGCTTTGGGGCTTGAGCCCCGCCACCTGGGCTTGGTTAGATTAAAATATATGTTGTGACATCTCATTAGAATCGCCTCGGTGAGACGATTCTAATGAGATATCACAACATACATTTAAAGCTAAAAAGACATTAGTAAAACTTCTCATCAAATTGTTTCGTAATTGTGTCATGCATTTTCAAGCCCCACTCCGCAGCCACTCCCCCTTGGCATCTAGCCCCACCAGTTATCCAGAGCCCCACCAGTACGTGGTGGACTGTATCCGGGCCTGGCACCGTAAGCCTAATGAAGTCTTTGGTCAAGGATTCGTTAATACACATACAATCAAATGTACTAATATTTTTGCTGAAAAAAATGAAAGGAGCTTTTGCGCTTTTTTCGGCAAAAAGGGCAGTGACTTTGTGTACAGTAGGTTTGAAAAATTAACATATCGTTAATTAACGACGTCGTTAGTTTTGAACAACTGGGCATTGGACATGTTGGAGTTTAAAGCTATGGGTGTCTATTCTAGATGTATCCTTCATCCAATTACTTTATACTGTCGTAATGGTCACGTGTGACAGTGCATAGTTTTACATGTATAAAAATAAATAAAAAGAAATGAGAAATAAATAAAAAGAAATAAATAAACAAACTTTGATCTTTTTCAGGAAATGTTGGATGAAGCCACTGATCCATGGGGTATGGACGTAGAGAGAGTTGAAATGTAAGTTGTACTTTTGTTGTACATATCCTCCACATTGTGTCACAATGAGTTGGAGCATCCACGCAGTCTGAACACCGAATTGTCATTACTGATCACGTAAAGGTTCTATGCACCTGAATATTACCAGTTTGGACAGCAGAGCAGAACCAGGTCAGTTTGTGAGTGAGTGAGTGAACTTGGGTTTAACGTTCCACCAACAACGAGGTCATATAGAGACGGGACATCGGTTTAAAGTCTCATCCGAAAGATTTAGATTAAACACATGTATTTTATTGAACCAAGTAAACAAAGGGATTGGACACAAGTTATAACAACATTAGCTAGTGCTCTGTCATCCGAAAGACCGGAGAAGCGGGGAATCGATCTTGCGACCCCTGGATTGGTAGTCCGGAGTGTTATCCACTACACTACAGCCGCTCCCAGGTCAGTTTGTACATATGCAGGAACTGTCCCATGTGCCCAATTTCCCGTTTTCTCCTGCTAGAACAACTTCGTAAGTGTTAAAAAGTGTTGTTACATTTTGATTATTTCCCCTTCAACATTACTCTAATTTATTCTAGCACCCAGGTACCCTAGTTTTGGTATAGGAATAACATTTTTCTCCATTTCAGCACTGACGTTCATTTACCCGACCAGTTACAGAGAGCTATGGCTGCCGAAGCTGAGGCTACCAGAGAGGCAAGAGCAAAGGTAGGTCTACAAACAAGCCGAGCGGAGTTCCGGTTGCTGTTCTTATGGTGATGAAAAAGGTTTGTCAGTCTGTCATCTGTGTGGGAGGGTCACGCATTCTGTTATCAGAGTGTCGAGAGGGCCCCTTAGTACTAAATCAATATTTTACAGTCAAACCAGTTTTAAGAGTTCACCTGCGGGGATACACAAAAAACCGACTGCTTACTAGTAAGGCGTGACGTGACCTCTGAGTACAGATTTATTAGTACACTGTAAAAAAAATCCGTAGATTTTACGGTAGAATAACTGGCAACCAGCTGCCAGTCATTTTCCCGTTATTTTTACGGGCGTCCCTAAACTCAACTCAACTCAACTTTATTAATCTCAGGTCACAAACTTCTGGGAATCATCACGCAGAGTAGGGTAGAATGAGACAGGTATTATTTTGGACATATAGCCCTTCAACGCTATAAAGATATTTTCGAGTGCGGTCAGGTAACATAACCCTATCATATAGTAATTTTTGAAAATGATCTACAGGCAGACGCCTATAAAAATAACGGTGAATGAACTGACAGCCAGATTCCAGGTATATTACCATAAAATCTACGGAGTTTTTTTTACAGTGTACTGTATTTTGGTTCAAGGGACTCAAGAAAGGTGGCTGCTTAAAAGAGTGACCCCTTAAGACAAGCTGACTGTAAAGTTTGAAGGAAAATGGCCGTATGTCTTACAAACATTAATTTATTTTCGATTTTAGCATCCATAATTAAATATAGGGGTCTGATAACGTTAGCCCGCTCGCAGCGTTTCAGTCTCACCTTGAAACCAATTCAGCTATTTGCAGACCCGTCATTTTTGTGAGAATTTGTATGCGTCAGTGACTTTCGATGTCAGATATCCTTGTACGTACAGAAATTATGAGTTTGTTTAAATTGTTACTTATGTAACGTAGGTTTTGTGTATATGTAATAAATGGAACCGTAGCGAACAGCGGCATTCCTATCGACAATTCGTTGTTTCTTTATTTCTTAATCAGCATTTTGTTTTAAGACATGTTAGAAAAGACAATATTTATTTTCGGACAAACGAAGTGCGGGAGAAAATAAACATATAAACTAACCGAAATCGCCGGAGCGACATTAATAAAGGGCTTTATGGGCAATAACTATAATAGCTAAAGCAATGTTGCCAGTGCTTAGGTTGTCTCCTTTAGACCGGTTACTCTTTTTTTTTTTTTTTTTTTTTTTTGCTCCCTGTGTTTTCAAAAAATGTAACAAATGCGCCAAGTTGCATAATACCATTTTCCTAGCCAAATAGTAAAGATTGTTTTTTTTTTATGGTATTTGGGCCACATCAGGAGAAAAACTGTTTGCCATTCTCTTTTGATATTGCCCCATACTTATCTGATATTGTACTGAACGAGATTTTGTTGAAGTGGACGGCATGCGCTCTGGAGTACCACTTTAATTTACTGATAAAAGAAAACAGATATCAAACTTTGTCTAACATAAATACTTAATGTTTGTTTAATCATAGTTTACCAAACTATTTTGTCTGGATAAACAGTCAGCAGACTGGCTGAAGAAGCGGCGGTTACCAATCTAGGTAGTCACTTGTATGATTCCTTTCTCCTCAAGCCTTTCAGACGAAACTTTGAACCGAATATCCCATCCCCGTATGACATATGTGATAGTGGAACGTTATACTCTCACTCACTCACTCAGTCGTTGGATGCAAAATCAGTACCGGACAGCCCATCGTGTGCACATACATTGAAAACAGATCAGCGCCATGTCTGTTTGAGAAGGCCAACATACTGCATGAGCTAGGGTAGATACTGATCAGCAGACCAGTCCGCTTCTTGCGTTGCATATCACAGCTTCTTATTTTCCCACACGACCGGGATACAATCGATTATTCAGGAGCGATTGTTCCTGTCATGATCGATGTCGCAACTAACGTAAAAAATCGAAGTGTTGGGACAGACAAATCTGAGCAATCAGTGCAGACCCGATCAGACTGCTCCTAAAAAGGGTCTACACTGTTTGCCATTTGATCTGCATCTTCTGGACGCATTACGACATAGTAAAACCAAACTGATCCATTTTAGGACATTAATGATAATTGTTTTAAGGGTCCCACTTTCAGAACTTTTACGGTACGACATCGATTTCCGTTTAAAGATTAATTCTCTCCAAGCATATTTATTTTCAGCATAACTTTAATGTGAAACATTGTGGGAAAACAGGTTATCCGCACATGGTCATTCCCGCAATCTTGACGGCATGAGCAGTTCGCTTCTGTTGCAGAAAGTGTAAATATTGAATATTGTCTGGCTAAACTCATCTTCGCAAGCCAACTGTACTATGTTCACTTTGTTCCTTACGTACGTGGGGAACAAAGTGGACTTATTTCCCTTGGCTAGCAAAGATGGACTAGACTGTGCATACTTGGATCTGATGAGCATCATGCATAGCCTGGTTAGACAATGCAAAGTTCCTTTGCCAAAAACAGGCCCCAAAGTTACAAAGCATTTTTCATGCTCAACGCAGCTAAGTATGAAATGTTACCTGCTGATAAAAAGCAAATTACTGATAAGTACAGTTGTTTTCTTGCTCAGTTTAGCTGAGTATGAAATGTCCTCTGCTTATGAATATAAAAATGCCAACCGTAGTTGGCATTTTCATATTTATCAGCAGAGAAAATTTCATGCTTAGCTGAGTTGAGCACAAAAAAGTTTTATAACATCGGGGCCAAGTCTTATCACACTGCGACTCTGCTTCTAATCAGAAATTATCAGAGGAGTAGTTACTAGTATATTTTTGAAGCCATAAAACAATATCAAATTGGGCCGCAAAATTCGCGGTCCTCAGCGCATGGGTCCATCATCCATCATCCATCTATCAGTGATATTGAAATAAATCTGCAGTGGATGCTTTTGCGTTTTGACCGGATTCCATAGTTTACGGTGGTTTCGGCATCGAAACTCCTTTAACTGTGCTTTAATTATTGACGCAAAACTCTGTTTCGGAGCCGAAATCACCCCAGTAATACCGTCTTTGGACTCCATTTAATTTTTCGATTGAACTTATTTCAGCGTTTAACTCGTTCTCGTTATCTTCTTTTGCGGGTGCGGACAAACTTGACCGACGCTGAAACCCTTCAAATAATCCGGCCCATGGACAACCAGGCATTGCTTGGTAGCTTCAACGATCACAAAGTCCAGGGTACGTCGCTAGTGGCTTATAAAATGCAGTACAGTACAGGCCATTTTTCATGGCATATTTTGCCGGGCCGCGTAGCGCAATCGGTAGGGCACCTGACTCATAAGTCCAAGGTTGGGCGGTAAATTCCACCCCCGGTATTTACCGCTGGAATTTACCGGTCTGGAAAATATTCTCAAAGTGGCAAATACTGGCAAATACTGGTCGATTGAACTTTTTATACGCCCGTTTTGAAAACACAGACGTATTATGTCGTGGCGCTGTCCGTCCGTCCGTCCGTAAACATTCTTGTACACGCCATAACTCAGTAACCATTTGGGATATCTTCATGAAATTTGGTAGGCATATGTATTAGGGTGGGGGAACGTGTCGCGTACAAGAATGGTTGCTCCCCCTTTCTTACTTTTGAAGTTATGCCCCTTTGATTAATTTTATCCCTGTAAGTCTTGTACGCGCCATAACTAGATAACCGTTTGGGATATCTTTATAAAACTTCATAGCAATGTGTATGAAGTCCTAACGATGTGTCGCGTACAACAATGGCTGCTCTCCCTTTCTTCGTTTAAGAGTGAATCCCTTTCATTAGTTCTTATCCGCTACTTTTGTGTAAAGTTTTGTTGTCATGTAATATCTTGTCAAGGGAAAATTGTAGAACTAAAAAAGGTATACCTAGTGTATGTAGGTTATCTCCCGTGTTCAAAGATATTGTATCAAAGATTTCTTCACAACCATACAAGCTAGACTGGTCATATTTGGCATACAGGTTGATGACGACATGTTGTATTGTGGGATTGAGAACCAGCCTTCTCCTGCTTATTCTTCCCTGTATTTGCCCCATTTTCTTTCTTTCCATACTTTGAATAATGAAATTTTTCGTCAAAGATTTCTCCACAGTCATGCAAGCTAGAGTAGTCATATTTGCTATGCAGTTTGATAACGACATGTTGTATCATGGGATCGAGAACCAGCCTTCTCCTGCTTATTCTTCCCTGTATTTGTCTTATTTTCTTTCTTTCCCTACTTTGAATAATGAAATTTTTTGTCAAAGATTTCTCCACAATCATGCAAGCTAGAGTAGTCATATTTGCTATGCAGGTTGATGGCGATATGTTGTATTGTTGGATTGAGAACCAGCCTTTTTCTGCTTATTCTTCCATGTATTTGTCCAATAGTCTTTCTTTCCATACTTTGAATAATAAAATTTTTCGTCAAAGATTTCTCCACAACCAAGCAAGCTAGAGTAGTCCCATTTGGTATGCAGGTTGATGACGATATGTTGTATCGTGGGATTGAGAACCAGCCTTTTATTGCTTATTCTTCCCTGTATTTGTTCAATATTCTTTCTTTACATACTTTGAATAATGAACTTTTTCATCAAAGTTTTCTCCACAACCATGCAAGCTAGATTAGTCATATTTGGTATGCAGGTTAATGATGACTTACTGTATTGTGGGATTGAGAACCAGACTTCTCTTTTTATTCCCTGTATTTGTCTGATTTTCTTTCTCTCTTTACTTTGAAGAATGCATTTTTTGCGCAAAAGATTTCTATGCATCTGTAAGTTAGAGTAGGGAATTTTGTATGCAGGTTGATGAGAACTTGTTGTATTGTGGGATTGAGAACCAGTCTTCTGCTTATTCTTCCCTATATTTTTCCAATTTTCTTTCTCTCCTGACTTTGAATAGTGTAATTTTTTGTAACAGATTTCACAGCAACCATTCATAATTGGTATACATGGTAACAATGATTTCTCTTCCTCTTTATGCTTTTTGTTACGAAAATAATACCATTTGATGTAAGCAATTAAGGGAGGGGGGGTATAGTCGGATTCGCTGACAGTTCTAGTTAATTCTAGAGTGGTTGCCTCTGTTTGTCTGCCTGTCTATCCTTTTGTAAACAATCTTGTTCATTCTGTAACTCCTTTAGGACATTGAAACGGGCGTATTATGCGCCGCTTGCGAAGCCCTTGTTATACCCCGCCACATGTTAGTGGCGGGGTATTATGTTTTCCCGCTGGCTGTCCGTGTGTCTGTCCGTCCGTCGTACGTACGTCCGTCCGTCCGGTCGTCCGTCCGTCCGTCCGTGAGCACTTCGTTTCCGTTCGATAACTTGAGTATTTATTAACGGATTTTATTCATACATGGCATGTGCATTGGTCTTGGGAAGATCTCGGTTGGGATTGTTAATGGGCAAATTTCGATGTCTTCTTATGGAGTTATTATTGCCCTTTTCATGGTCTTAAAAACAGTTTTTGGTCTGTAGTTCTTTTACACTTTGAAATATCTTGATGAAATTTCACAGAAATGATCGAAGTAACATAAGCTTTCAGTTATAAGCAGAATTTTGTCCACCTGGATTATCTGCCCCTGCCCTAGGGCTATATACATGTATGAAATAATGAAAAAAAAATGTATAAAATTAGAGTCGAAAGGGATTTTTCTGAAACTTGTAACAATTTATCATATTGATATAAGCTTTATGTCTTGATCAAAATTTTGTCCCCCAGTGGTTATCTGCCCCTGACACATGCTGTATACATGTATGAAATCATGAAAAAATCAATATAAAATCAGATTTTCGGTATATCTTGATGAAATTTCATAGAAATGATTAAAATAACATAAGCCTTCTGTTACAAGTACTAGTAGTATTAAGTCCACATAGGTTACCTGCCCCTGCCCCAGAGCTATATACATGTATAAAATTATGAAAAAATTCTGTATAAAATCAAAGATTAACAGGATTTTCCTGAACTTGCAACACATTATCTAGGTAATATGAGGTTCATGTCATGATAAAAAAAAATGTATAACAGATAGAAGACGGGGTATTGGTTTGCAGTGGCGGGGTATTACGCAGTCGTTTGCGATGCTTTTACCATTGAATCTTGTTAAAACAAAAACCAAGGTAATTTAAAATAATATATGTTCAAACTAAATGACTTAAAGATGTTTTAGCTAATTTTTATACTAAATATGAAGTTAGTTTACCATCATTAAGAATAAAATGTTTCACAAATTAAGCAGGTTGAAACAGCCAAAACATGGATTTAAAACAAAAAAATTGACAATTTCACAAGTATGAACAGTATCTTGGTTCAACTTTATTATTTGTTCCTAACTCGACAGCATAACAAAACAGGTAAGAAATTACAGGCAAATTCACCTGTGCACCTGGCCAGTCACCTGTGACACCCAATTTGCAAGACAATGTCTAAATTGTTAAAACAACAAGTTTCAAAACAATATTTATTTAAGGGAGCAGAGAATTGCTTGGGGCAAAAATGTAAACAATAAGTTGTCTAAATGGTTATCTGTTTTATTTAAATGTTAGACAATTAGTCAAGTTGAAGGGCCTCTTGCTTTGGACGTCGAACAGACAACATCGCTTCTACCGAGATGGAAAACTACAAGATTCCAGCACTCGCAGTCCGATTCTTGAAGGGAGCCCGCCTCAGTGGCTTCCCTGTGTTTGATCTGCATCACGGATCAAACACTGTCCAGCTAACTTTGACATGGGCGATCAACCCAGAGGTTAGTCAAGTTAGCGAGAGGGCCGAAAGCAGGAGAGGGGGAGATCGTTGCAAGTCTGCCCCCTCTAAGCCTGCACCCTCAGCTGGCAAGCGCTCTTGCCAGCCTGGACAGAAGAAGGATAGGCCGGTCAAGCCTACTCCTTCGAGGGCAAAGGAGCAGTCTGCTCCTAAGCCTAAGCCTGCTGCCAAGAAGACTACACAGAAAGCAGCACAGAAGCCGAAACCAGCAGCTCCAGCGCCATCAACGCCAGCCAAGCCAGCTCCTGAGAAGACGGCCTCCACACCACCACCGCCACCGAAGACGCCACCAAAGGACGTGGAGATGACTTCACCACCAGCTCCGAAGCGAAGGTCACAGCCACAGCCGGCCGCAGACAACGCCCAACTGCCAGAGACTCACCGACACATGTACCACAACGAGTCCGTTTCCGAGGAGAAGCCGCTGTCCAAGTACAGTGTGGAAGCGGCAACTTTCATGGAACACACAGACGTTACCATCATGAAGCTCCGAAGGAAGGGAAAACCAAAGGACTGTATCGGTGTGACAAGCAGGAGCTGGGAGAAAGTCAAAGTGACGAAGGGACCGGGCAGCAAAATCCATCATGCTGCCCACTGGGATTTCTGGCACGAAAAGTACAGCTCAGCACCAAAGCCGGAATGCCAGCTCACAGCCATCAGGGAAGCAGTAGAGATCGTCAGGGACAAGAAGCTGACGTACACCAGCCCGATGGATCCAGACAAGCCCTAGTCACAAGAAACTTCTTTGCTGCCACATCGCAGCAATCAACGCGGCCCTGGGAGAAAACATCATCGACAGCCAGGGCCGCTTCCGACCTACTGACCTACTTCTTTGCCAACACCGACACGCGGCCCTAAAGGAAAGCAACGACACTACAGCGACATCACAGCCTCACAGACAGAACAAGAACACGCCAAGACAGAAAACATCACCAGCACCACATCAACGACAGACGCAAGACCTGGACGGACTCCGGATGCCCCAGGGTGGATATGATGCTCTAGTGGCTGTTGGCCCTGGGGAACAACATCCGATACGACAAACCTGAAGAACACACAAGTTGAAGGGCATAGAGGTGTTATTGGTATAGCTTGAGCTTTAGTATGGCTTCAGCTCTTGAATACATTATAGCAGTCAGATAATAATTTGTCATAATCGGTCATAAAACTGAACCATCACACATCATTAACAAACTCTTATTCACCATAAGCCAAAAGATCCTATGCTGTTGTTGACCAAGACAACAAGACCAGTGCCAGATGTATTGATTACAAAACAATTATTGATTGCAAATCAGTAGATAGTGCCAAAGCTCCATGGCTCCAAGCCCACGGAGAGAAATGTCCAGCTGCGAAACAAGCTATTTTTTTCCTTAAAACAAAGTTCAAAATTTCACTGACTAGATAAATTATTAAATAAATAAGGAGACACAGTTGTTAAACTTCAGTATAAATATTAAGTCAGTTGACCAGCATAACTGAAATACACCAATGGATTTTGAGTGTGGGTTACTGTATAAATTCCAGGCTGGTCAATTCAGTCAACCAGTATTTGCCGGTATTTTCCAGTATTTGCCGGTATTTACCGGTAAATGCCGCCGGCATGGAAAATACTCATATTTGCCGGCATTTTGCCAACCTTGCATAAGTCAGAGGTCCTGGGTTCGAGACCCGGTCTGGCCACATACTTTCGTTTCTCCTTCCGCTGATTCAAGAAGGGCAGTTGTCAGTTACTGGCGAAAGTATGTGCACGTAGTACTGGTTAACCGCTTAGGAGGTCTAAGCCTGCCTAGGAACGGTGTGGTTAGGTTAACTGACCGTCCCGACATGACCATAGTTGTTTACCGTGGACGTTAAGCAATAAATCAATCAATCATGGCATATATTTTGGGATGGTTTGGACGCCAAAGCTGTCATAGTTTTGTTCTCCCTACAGTAAAAACGTCTCAAGAATAGCGTAGGATAAGGAGTTTCGAAGCCGAAACCGCCCGTACTACGCTCCATGGAAACCAGCTTTATTCTGTATGCACAACAAATAAATTTTTTCCGCACATGAGGCTAATAGCGGACGCTGCTCAAAGCGGCATACTCGGACGTCAGAAAAGTTTCTTCTACGCTTGACGTTGACACGTCAATTTTCGAAAAGAAAAGCGATGAGAAGGAATGCATACACATGCGCGTTAGACAACACATGTTGCCCAAATTAATCTTGCATTGTGGAAGAAAGAAGAAGACATGCCATATTTTCTACGATTTTTATCCCCCGCCGAAGACGGAGGGATATAGTTTTCTCCATGTCCGTCCGTCCGTCTGTCCTGTCCGTCCGTCCTTCCATCCGTCCGTCCGGAGCCATAACTAAGTAACCAATGGATGGATTTTCATGAAACTTAAATATATATCACTATAACGCGCTGATACACGTCAAGTTTCATCAGACTGGCTTCAGTAGTGCATGAGTTATTGCCCTTTAATGGACTTAAAATTAATAAAATGAGTCATAATTAAGTAACCAATTATCAAAACTTCATGAAACTTATACTAAATATATGTATCACCATAATGCGGCTATGCACATAAAATCTCCTCAGAAAGGTATCAGTCGTGTATGAGTTATTGCCCTTTAATGGATTTAAAATTGATAAAATGAGTCATTACTAAGTAACCAATTATCAAAACTTCATGAAACTTGAATTGAATATGTATCACCATAATGCGGTTATGCACATAAAATTTCCTTAGAAGGGCATCAGTAGTGCATGAGTTATTGCCCTTGAATCAATTTATGGTTGATAAATTCAGCCATAACTAAGTAATCAATGATTAGAATTCTATGAAACTGATACTGAATATGTATCACCATATCACATTGATGCATCTTACATTTTGTCGGAATTGCTTCAGTAAGCACTGAGTTATTGCCCTTGAATTGGTTTAAATTCAACAAATTGAGTCATACCTAAGTAACCAATGGTTGGAATTTCATGAAACTTAAAATAGTTATGTATTGTCATGACACAGCTGGCCACATTAGGTTTTGTCATAATCGCTCCAGTGATGCATGATTTAATGCCCTTGAAATGATTTAATATCCACTAATTAGCCATAACTAAGGTATCGGTGACAAAGTTCTTGAAACTGAATTAAAAATGTATCATCATAGCGCATTGATGCCGAGAAAAGTGTTTAAGAACAGCTTCAGCTTATGCCTTACTTATCCCAGAGTCATTGCCCTTGATTTTATTTACAATCCACAAGTTCAGCCGTAACTAAGTAACCAGTGAACTAAATTTTATGTAACTTAAAATAAACCATAAACAAATCAGGGCCACTAGGCGGGGGATATAAATTCACCGAATTTGTTTGTTTATATTTGAATCGGATAACTTAAAAAAAACATAGTTGTTATGAAATCAAATCTAAAGCAGATCGTATCATGAGCACGGAGTATGAGTGATATATACGTCAATTAAAATGACCAAGAAACTGTGATTATTACACTAAAATCACAGAATACTTCCTTGGTAATTTTAATTTATATATCACTCACTCACTGCGCTCATAATACAATCTGCTTTAAAACTGTCGTCTATCCTTTGATATCACAAATATCTGTTTCTTAATTTACTCTTTCACGTTTTCATACTGACTTTTTTCTATTTTTCTAATAGGTGATCGCCGCGGAAGGAGAACAGAAAGCGTCACGTGCTCTGAAAGAAGCAGCTGACGTCATCTCCGAGTCACCGGCCGCTCTACAACTGCGGTATTTACAGACTCTCAACACAATTGCTTCTGAGAAGAATTCAACCATCATCTTCCCTCTGCCCATGGAACTGTTTTCAGCGTTCAAAGCATACCCCGGGAAGGCAGTCCAAGTAGAGCGAGAAATCGACGCGCATGGGGAATGAGCCCTACATAGGAACCAGGCTTATATGAACAGTGATCTGCAAGCCTTGTATGATTACGTTACTCTTAACCCTTTATGCGCCAAAAAGCAGACGACAAAATTTACGTCTGCAGAATTTCAAAAAATGATTCGTCCAAGCGATATCATATTGAGAATTCGAGCACTAGAGGGCAAACAGTGTAGATCCAGATGAGATGGCTCATTATGCTCATTATGAGCCATCTCATCTGGATCTACACTGTTTGCCAATTCAATGATTTTAATTTTTGGCGCTTCAATGGTTAAATGGAGGTTAACGGATTTATACAAGGTTTGCCGATTGATACGGACTGAGAAGACCTTGACCAGTCTGCACTGGTGCAAATTGCAGACTGGCCGAGGCCTTTTCTGTCTTTCTACTCTAAGGACAGTAGTTATGCATCCATTTGAGCATACAAGCCCTGTAGCAAGAGCGCCCTCAGTTTTGGGGGCTCAGGAATTCCCATAAGGGCGGGTTTCGAGGATAATAAAACTTACGTTAAGACCCTCCTTAGAACCGCCTGACCATGCCGATTCTAATGAGGAGTCACACTATATGTCTTTGGATCATGGATGGTTGTATAAAGATATAACTAGTGCAATATTGTTGACACAATGCATGTTTCGTACTTAATCATTATTACCATGTACGCTTAATATTGGCTCTTGCCTGTATTTTTATTTTCATTTTGTAATAAGCTCAGTACCAAATACAGAATAGTAACATGTATTTTATTTAAGAAAAGGTTTTATAATGCTGAACTATGTCAATTTGTCAAGTTAGTTTTGTATAACGATATTGTATGCTCAATTTTAAATTGTTGCTAGTTTAGTTTAAACATATTTTATTGCCTAAATAACATAGCAAAGGGGTCGGGCTGCAAGTTCTCACAACATTAGTTACAGCCCTTCCCCTACAACAATAGTATGCATAGCAACATGGCAGGTAATTTTCTAATGACAGAATTATAATGACAATGTAAACCATGCTGAGGAGCTCCAAAACGCCAACTATATATATGCCTCCATTCATACAGCCACCCGACTACAGCCCCGCTCCGACAGCCGAAAAGGAGAAAACCGCGAAGTATTGTTACTGTGTAACTATTCTTAGCAAAAATTTCTAATTGGTCACTTTTATATTTTGCTGAAATAATTTAGTCAGACCTTGTTAAAATACAAGTTACATGTAGGACTTTTTACTTTTAGGAAATCTTTAGGCCCATATTCACAAACTAAACTCAAACTCCACCTCGACTCGAACTCCAATAAGGTCGGTTGAAGTGACGCTCGAGGGAGCCTCGAGTGAGTGAAGTTCAAGTATACATTTGGTATTCATGTTCTCCACTCCACCTCGACTTCGTGGAGGAGACTCCAGCTACACTCCAGTTAGACTAACACCATGTAAAAGACAATGTGGACCCAAACCAGACCTCCTAAAACGTATAAATTGTAATGATGTCAAATTTGAGAAATGGTTGACTTAATAAACAGCGTAGAACTAGATCTAAATAATTGTATAATTTGTAAAATTATGATTAAATATACCGCAGGAACTATGAATTTCCGCTTAACGTCTGAGTGTTCGTCCGGTGTACCTTCCTGTGTCTGCAGAAGCGTCTGTGGTATAGTTGTTAAGCTACCTGCCTGTTGAACATCGGACATGGGTTCGACCCCGTCCTACTCCAGTATTTTGCTGAAACTTTAATCGAATTCCTATTCTCGTATCACGTATTTATTTTTTGACCCTACCTCCTTGCAGTACTACGTAGTTTATTATTTGGGTATTCTGCGGCCGCCCGCGCACCCACTCATTCCCACGCTCCCACCGTCCCTCACCTTCACACGTTGTGTACGCTTCCTTATGTTTTTTTCTTTTGAGGATTTATCCAAACTTGGCACATATAGTGACAAGGGGACGATGTTGTTGCTTGTAATGGACAGACTTCGATAATAAAATAAATAATTGTATGGACATTTTCATTATTTTTAGGTGCTATATTATTATACCCCCAATATATGATATGTGCAGTGGGGATATATAGTTTTCGGTTGGTCTGTCTGTCCGTTCGTTCGTCCGTCTGTCAGTCCGTCTTTACACAAGTCCGTCCATTGAACTTTCGGATAACATATTTTCTTCGAAGGCTTTTTATTGCTCAAATTTCGGTAACCATAAGTCACAGTGAAATTTTCTGGTATATTAGGTGTACGATGGATGGATGACTTGCGATTTTACGTCCTTTTCAACAGTATTTCAGTTATATCAGGACGATGGGACGGTGATAATGAAAGGTTGTGTGCAATGGAACCCCGTTTACGGTAGGAAAGATTCTCGCCTCAAGCGAGGCTCTAACCCAGTCCGCTAGATCAGTAGACCAGCGCTTAACCAACTGAGCTACCGGTAACGTGCAATGTCTACATTGGTCGTCATGCTAAAAGTGAGACAGAACGCGGTTTGTCCGACTGTACACGGTTGATAATACACTCGCTTAAGCTCGTGGTTTCTCTTTCCGTCCAGGCTGACAAACCATAATCTTGCTACATGTAACACTTGTAGGACGCGCCGACACTGAAATTTACCAAGCACGGTCACCCGACACGACCCCAGGTGAGTGTGTGTTTGAGGGGGGTTCCTCTCTCTCTCTCTCTCTCTCTCTCTCTCTCTCTCTCTCTCTCTCTCTCATGGAGACGTCTCAATATAGATTTAATATTTTCTTATATTAGCATTATGACTGTAAGGAGATACTAATTACATATTATGACATAAGCCAAAACCCTGTCTGTCTGTGAAACGCAGCACCCTTACTGCTAAGTATGAATATGTCAAAAAAAATGTTGATAGTGTGTTACATAGAAGTCCTCTGGCCTGTAACAACATTTTAGGCAGTCGTACTGCTTCGAATTGTCATAGCATAGCCATGAAACCGCTGAAATATTATCAAAACTTAACTCGAGTCGCCGTCGAGGGAACCTCACCGTTCCTCGACCAAACCTTACTTATTGGAGGAGGAGACTCCAGCTACACTCATGTCTGTGAATACGACTCGACCTCACCTCGAGATAATCCTGGACCGTTAAGTAATTATAGCTACTTATCCGGTAAGTTCGAGTCGAGGTGGAGTTTGAGTTTAGTTTGTGAATATGGGCCTTAATGTTTTTCCAAACAAACTGAGCATCAAATAGCACATCAATTTGTTTTAACATAGTTCAAGAAAACACGAAGTTTCTATATGTGTTAATGCATGTCAGCTAACGCACTTTGAAACAGATTCCCATCTGAATTAAATGCAGTGAGTTGATGGTTGCAAACATCTCAGATATTAACAATATACCATTACCGATTTACCGCTAATAAAATTAGAGTATAGAATATGTGAACTCGTTTTTCTTAATTCGGATCCAGAATAATCAAAATATAGAAATTGTGACCAGTTAGAAAATTTGTTCACTGTATGCAGTAGTTGTGTCCTTTTGACCAAATTACGTGTATTTTGTACAGCTTTAAAACGATGCTAGAACTCAAGATAAGGGTGAGATAAATTTTGGTCATTCTCCATTGACAAAAGTGTTGGTTTCTCATGGAAGAGGTCATAACGCTTATTTATGTGGAAAAAAAACTATCACAAATTATTATCATTAAAACCCATTATTATCTGGAGCCAATCTTATGGTAAATGGGTACAATTTCAGGGGAAGCAACTTGCATTTTAGTGTTGCCTCCCTTTTCAGTGGAGGTATTTTTTTCTAAAAACAAAAAAAAAATTTGCTCCTTTAACCACATATGAAAACAGTGTAGACTCAGCTCAGACGCCGCAGAACGCGGCGTCAGATCAGGGTATACACTGTTTACTACAGGTATTTCTAGGCAAAATACAATAAAACATCTACCAGAAACCTGGCCCGGAGGTTATAAACTTTGAGTACATTCTCAAACTCAAAATAAAGGACACTGCTTGGCTGCTTCCGAGCACATGCTCGGAAGCAGCCAATCAGTATTCTTTATTTTGAGTTTCAGATTATACTTGAGGTTTATAACCTCGGACCCTGAACGCTAGAAATGGACTCATCTAGATGATAAGGATGGACAAGTCCATAGGTCAAAAAAGGGTTAAGTAAAAATACAAATAGCATCTATAATATAATTTCATTGTGCACTATTCCTTGATGCACAATAATTGCAGTTTGCAGTTTTATTTTGCCTTTTTTTTTATAAAATATTCACACAGTATCACTAGTATTTTACTAATTTTCGCCAATTTAATACATTTTAGTACGGTCTGCTGCATGTCAATACATATTGTTTTTGGTTTTTGTAAAGTTTTTATATATTATTGCCAGTGATTAACTATTCTCACAATTCTTTTTTTCATGTACGTGAGGAGTTAGTGAACTGATGATGCTCTGTAAAGTTGAACTAGTTCCCCACACTTTTCTGTATTTGCTTCCATTCTGATTATGTCACGTGGCGTCTCCATTCTTATAGATGAATACATCAGATATGGTGGCATCACACAATGAGCAGCGACACGACAAAACCAACAAAGTAGATGTGCGCCCAGCGAAAATTCAGATCAGCCCGGGTATCCGCCCAGTCTGCTCAGAGTCTTTGCTCAAGTTTGCTGTATGCTTAAAGCGTAGATAAGAGTCTTGACTTGGTCCTTGCGGACAGTGAAGACTCGAATCAAACTGGGCAGATGACTAGGCTGATCTTGGTTTTCGCTGGGCGCACATGCCACTGTTGGTTTTGTAGGGTAAAGATAAAGATAAAGAAGCTTTATTTAACGTCGCATATTAGAAACAGACAACATAAGCTCTGAAGAGCTCTTATTGCGACAAACAAGGTATCGAATGTATTTGATACAAAAAAGTATACAGTTTCTTGTTTGGTTTTTTTTTTTGGACTTATTGCATCTTGCTTTTCATAAATTGCTCACGAAATGAATGCATTTCAGCTCTTAACTTGAATCTGCGTTTTTTTTCTTTTTAGTATCATGGATATACTGTTTATTTCAGCCGCGACATGACAAATCAACAAAGTGGTATAATCGCCCACCGAAGACTCAGATCAGCCTGGGCATCCGTCATGTCTGACCAAAGTCTTTGCTGTATGCTTAAAAGGTAGCTTAGGGTCTAAGATACCTCCAAGCCGATAGCGAAGACTCTGATTAGACTTGGCAGATGCCCAGCGTGATCTGAGCCTTTGCTGGGCGCACATGCCACTTTGTTGGTTTTTGTCATGTCGCGACTCATTTAATATTTTGTATTATTTTATTCTTACTTTTGTGTACTTTACTTTGTGTAATTAAAGTCAACAGTAAAATTGGTTCGTTGTTTATTTTTTTCTGAGTCAGTTTTGGAATTTTAGCCTTAGGCATTAGCTTTCCTAAACCAACTAACACGGGCGGGGATGCGGAACTTATGGTTCGTTTATCCGTAAACATTTCTTTTGTAGTTATAGTGCCGTTTGACAGACTCAGTCTCCGGCTGAACTCGAATCCGCGACCCTTGTGATTCAAAGTCGGGGCGCGGACGCTTCATGCATTCTCTGATCCTTCAAATGTAACATATAAAGGTAGATATGACGGGAAAATAGATAATCGGTTTGATACGTAAAGATATACACTATAAAACGTAAAGATCCCTCTGGTCACACAACGTTGAATCAACATTCTAATGCACTTACGTATGTAACGCGACGTCTGATTTGATAACGTCAAAATTTTGCGACAGTATATCCTGCGATATACTGTCAGAAACCCGACGACATTACGTAACGATGCTTCTTATTGGCTGACGTCTGGGGTCGTATTCATAAAACGACTTAAGTGATTGCTATGCTGTTGCTAAGGCTACATTTCTTTGAAGAAGATTCCCTACAACTATGAAATTTGCTCTGGAGAAACAGTCTCACAAAGACTGTTCCTCCAGAGCAAATTTCATAGTTGTAGGGAATCTCCTGTATAGATATTTAGCCTTAGCAACCGCATAGCAACGACTTAAGTGGCTTTATGAATACGGCCCCTGGTTTTACGTCGCTGAAAGCGTTTGCTATGGATGCAAAGTAGAACTCTTTTAAAGGTGAAAATGTGAAAAGTGCATTAGAATGGGGATAACTGTATTGAAAATTCTCATTTGGGGAGGTAAAACGTCGGTTTTATGGTCGGAAATTGCGTTTTACGGCTCCGCTGGCACGTCGCCGTAAAACGAAATTTCCGACCATAAAACCGACGATTTACCTCCCCGAATGACAATTTTGAGTACAGCTATCCCCTAATTGATTCTTCGTTGATTCAACGTCAGGACGTTCAATCAACGTTGATTCAATGTTGTTTCAACATTGTATGCCTGCTGGGGATAGGATGTAAATTGGTTCTAATACAGATATACTGACAAATCTGATGCATAAATTTTCGTCAGATAGGCCTAGTCCTCTGTCAGATAATTGATTTACTGCTGAACTGGTTTTGTTGTCATAGCAACCAAAATGCTGAAAATTGTAGCCTAGATATTAAAAAAAAACTTTTCAATAACCATTAAGCTTGAGAAGCTGAAATTCCTTTGAACTGGCGAGGACAGGGACAAACTCGGTCCCAAGAGATGCGAGTTTTGCTTCTTGAACCTCTTGGGAACATCATTATGAGAATGGGACGAATAAAAATATTCATACGGCAAGCCAAATAGCCTAGATCTACAGCAAAAATGATTTAAAGAAAGGGCCTGGCATTTCTCATGCTAGTCGGTTCCTGTGTATCTTTAATCCATTGACTGTCAGTAGCCTATATAGCCTAATTCGGCAATATTTGAGCCGCGAGAAAATCAACAAATTGGTTTTGCGCCCACGGCAGACTCAGATCAGTCTGAGCATTCGCCCAGTCTGATCAGAGTCTTCGCTGTCCGCATGGAGGTAGCTTAGATCCTCAGTGATCGGATTGGGCGGATGCCTAGGCTGATCTAAATCTGCGCTGGCCGCACAACCACTTTGTTGGTTTTCTCGTGTCGCTGCTCCATTTTGTTGCTGAGCTTCTTAGGGGAGCAATAGGGGGCCTAATCCTGTTTAAAGTTAAAGCTATAGGCTACTCAGCACATTGACTTTGGCATTCGATGTGTTACTGTCTTATACAAGACGTTTGGCGTTGTGACGTAAACATGTTACGTCACATCTATAATGACGTCATGGAGACGTTTGGCGACGGCAAGACGTGGCACGATAATCACAGGGTAAAGGGTATGTGTAGTTCCTTTTTACCATTTTAACTGAAATTGTGAATTGCTTTGATCTTACTTTCTGTGTCAGGCATCAGACTATCAGTTTCTTCTTCCTTATTTTTGCCACTTTTCTGCTAGCAGAAGTCCCTTTGTTCTGCTTCTTGGTGCTAAACTCAAAGTGCTTTAGCGCAAGGGTACCACCATCGGACACCTAAAAATTGCTTTTTTAAATGAATTTTCAAATTGTTACATCAAAAGTCTAACGACTTTGTGTGATTTGCAAAATTATATACCTCATGTATTGATTCGGTAAACATAAGCTGTAGTATGACGTCATACGGAGGAATCAGGGAGCATTCATTATTTCACAGGTAACGGGCGTAAAATCTTGGTTAGGGGTACCCCCATCGGACACTTTTATGTTCTACACATGTAAACTAACTATGCATAAACAAATTTAATGTAACATTGTAAAGACATATCCTTGTTTAAGATAGATAGGCAAAAATCGATTCAGAACTTTAAGTTTGACATGAAAGGTAAAATAATATGTGCTCCCTCAGAATGATGACGTTTGTTTACATTGAACTATTTATAGAGATTTTAGCCAGTGTCGAGATGCAAACAAGTGTGCATTTTCTCTAATTTCTCTAAAACTAGAACAAACTGGAATATAATCCTTATATTATTTGTTAGGTGACTAAAATCTCCATCCAATGTTGTTGATTAGATTATTGAACTGCATTTAGGTACGACGAAATCATGGTGTAACTATTCACTGAAATGTTTCTGACTTGTGCCCTTGTCCGGTAAATACCGTCTGTGAAAATTGCATTAACGCACCTGAGACGAGACAGGCACGCCAAAGGGTCGAGGAAAAGACCACAAAACATTATAAAAATTGGTATTAAATTGGACGAGGTGCTACTCATTTTAAACGAGAACAGATCGTAAAGGTGTCCGATGGGGGTACCCTGTCCGATGGTTGTCCCCAATTAAATCACCAGTTTTACGTAAATACCCTAATCCGTTCAAAAGACCTAGTATGTATCCTAGCATTTCTAAGTGCAATGCCGACAGTCTGCATGCTTAGTGATTAACCCAATCACGGTTGATAGCTTTGCTGCACTCTTTAATTGCACACCGGGGGATCGGTCGTCAGACTCTATGATGGCCCCGACCTAAAGCTATATATTTTAGTTGGTTGGGACCGGAGCCTTTTTGTCTGTTGCTTGGTCCACCGGGGCTCAACTGGTGACCTTCTTTTGCTTCAGATTTCCAGTGGGGTTGTTTGGCAGGACAGGGATCTCCACCTGTCAGACGGCCCGTTGTATCTGTTGAGTCCTCGTCTTTGCTTCTTCATGGTGTTGAAATTTGATTTATGTGTTTACCGTGATGATTCATTGACGAGTTAGAGGGTTATCATGCGAACCGAACAACCAACTAAATGTTTTGTACCACTTCAGAAACTGAGGGTGAGGTTGGGCCTGTAAAATCGATTTAAGCCCCCCAGTAATTCATTACTGACCGTTCCAAGGCGGTAGTTCTGTTGTGGTTCTTTGTTGCCTGTTTTTGGTGTCAGAGTTTCTGTGATGTTTTACCTTATGTATGTTATTATTATTTTTGGTTCGGTTTGGGTTGCTGAGTGGCCACCTTTTGGGAACAAGCTGCTCACTCGGTTGGCCATATGTTCTCTGTATCTTGATTATTTGTAATCTTAGTTGTTTCCAACTATGGTTTGAGGGCTGGATTTGGATTTTGATTGTTTCAGTTTCTGGTCTTTGCATACTTTTTACTTTTACCCTCACGCTACGGCCATACAGCAGGTTCGCTAATAGGTATACTGGCTGTTAACGCAAACCACAAAATAAGCGTCTGCAGTCATATATATGAGTCACATTCTACAAAAGATGAGGAATCCCTGTCCCTCACCTAAATACTTGTATACCTTTTTTTCCATTTCATGTATCTTGCCTTTGGTAGTATGTTTTAATTAAAGTGACCAAATATCTAACATTTACGATAGTGACTGGGCTAGTTAATGCAGTTGTTCATATTTCTTTCTAAAGAAATTAAGAGTTACCCCCCTAATATTTGCTTGTCCCACTGCAAAATAGTGAAAGTTGAACTTCAGTTTGACAAAAAGTGCTAATATAAACAAAACAAATAGAGGCATGATGAAAGTCTGTGACAGAAACCTACCAATGACAGAAGCGTCATGTACCCATTGGTTTTGATTTGAAGCTGTGTCAAGTTTGTTTTGGTGTGTCCCGCAGTTCGTGTCATACTCTATTACCGCGGTTGCAGTTGTAGTTTAGACAGAGTTACTACCCATGAAAATGACCTTGCACTGGACTTTTGTGAGGTAAGAAGCGCCAATTTTATAAAAACATTAAATTATTTTATGCAAAGTTTGCTTAAAGGTAAATATGAAACAATTATCTAAATTAAGTAGTGAGTAAGACAGGTAATCTGTCATCCCTGTTACCTACCTTTCTATGAAAATAAAAAGCTGCAAATAAAACAAAAGATAAACTCTGAAAAAATATGATAGACATCAATATTGTTGTGTAAACATTTTCAAGTTTTTGTCTCCAGAAAGCAAAATAAGTGTGAGTTTGCATACTTTTTGTCATTCCTGTTACTGTCATCCCTGTTACTGTCATCTCTGTTACCCAACGAGTAACAGGAATGACACTTTAGATTTAATTAAATATGTAAAATATGAAAGATGTTTGTGTTTGACATTTATAGTTCTTTCAACTAGAGTAATTTGAATATGCCTTGTCTTTTACAGAACATGATAAGCGGCATGTAATAGCTAGCCTGTTGTTGGCCGCGGTAACATGGATGACACATGTCCAAAGAATAAGTAACAGGGATGACATTCATAGTACACTTTTATCAGATCACATTTTACATAAAGAAAGCATCTGCTAATGTTTGGGAAGATATGTTGAATTTTCAGCATTTTATGCAAATTTTTGTCTTTGCCTCAAATCAGTGATTATCACCACCTGAAAGGTAAACTGAACAGTCACTCTGAGCCTTTAAGAGCTCATTTTATCTAAAACATATTCACTAGATTTCTACTTCACTGTTAGTCAGATTACAAGTTACTTTTGGTAGTTTAACATCTTTCAGTTTAGATGTCATTCTTGATACTGAATATCATTCAAATTGTCATTTGTGTTACTGCTGAAAATTATTGTTGTCATTCCTGTTACCAAACGTCATATCTGTTACCAGTAAACTTTTGCTCAATATATTAATTAATCCAATGTCCTGCTGTTGCATTTATTTACCAGTTTGAAAGTCGATGCCTGCAACTGCCTTTTGCAGAAAATGAAGATAATCATCCTACAATTTCTCAAAATAGATTTGATGGCAATTGTCTTAAAACGTTTTGTTTCAGTAAAATAATAAGTTATTGACTATATTATTAGTTTCAAATAATTTTTCCTCTGAACAAGTTTGTAAACGTTGAGGTCTAAACAGGAGCTTTTTAATACGAAAGAAGAAAATAGCTACGATAATTATTTCATTTAGGAAATAAGGTTTCTTGTTGTGGTAACAGGTATGACATTTTAAAACCAGGGCAGCAATCAAAATAAGCCAACATGTATTTTTAAGCAAATTCTCTTGTCTAAATTAATGGTTTATTGTTGTTAAATAATCAGAGTTGAGATTAAAATAAAACAAATCAAAATCAGTTGTGTTATTTTTTGCAAAACAAAAAAGCCCATCCTTCATTTTTATAGAACGACTCGTATACGTCAACCTCCAAAGCGAAGGTTAAAACGCTTTTCATAAAGAAGACATTTGCCTTCAAACAGATCTCGAAAAGGACAACATGAACTGTTTTAGACACATAGTCCGCCCGGCAATGTACTAGCCGCATGAAACAGTTCTTTTCCTCTTAACAAGCTTTTGCGGTCGATAAAGAATTAAAATCTCCATTAGTCCCCTACCAGCGGTTAAACCCACCAGGTTGCTACTATAGTTCTTTTTACCATTAGATAAACGGTAGGGCATTATAAAAACGAGACAAATCGAAACCTTCTGATGGGGGTTGTGGGGAGGGGGTTAGTGAGGTTAGTTATTTAGCATGTTCTAAATATGTACGCGCCGATAGTGGTTGAATATCATCAGCTTCTAGTTTTAAAAACCAAAAGTGGCGAAGCCACGAGTAAAAATAATGAACTTTGGTGTTTATGTGTGAAATAAAAATCGATATTACACAGAAACAGTCAAATTTTCTGTTTCTTTTATGCTTCAAAATTGCAACAATTCAGTTTATATTATTATGTCAGCCATCCGTGAAGACAGAGGCAAACCTTTTTTTCTAGCCGTTTTGAATCAAATTTCATGCTCTCGGCGCGTTCATTTGGCACGATTGGTTGCAATCAAAAATAGCTTGAAATTACATTTTGATAAACAGAACTCAAGAAATTTTCTAAGAAAGAAAGCCTAGGAAACTAAGGGGTCTGGCGTTGCGTGCATCAACAATGTTACGCTGACGCTTTTAGTGACGTCTTCTTCGTCGTAATGACGTGCAACTATGCGTGATGTAATTTAATTATGTTAAGCTGGATAAGATTTGGCCACTTAATCAACAAAATAAATGAGACTAATAAACGAAAATCCTACTTTTGTAAAAGTGAAATTTAAAGTGATACACTGTAAAAAATGTGTTTAGAATCAATGTAAAAAATGCAGTCCGATTTTTTATGTGTTTAAATCGTAACATGTTCAATTTGCAACATGTTTAGGTTTATGTTTAGAAATTAAACATGTACAAAACTGGTTTATCTACCTTTTATTTTGAAAATTTCCTCTGACAACATTTTCGTCTCTTTTGTACGTTCTTCAACGGGGAAACGAGAGAATGGATTCATCCGAAACGCGTAACAGAATAAAACGTGTATAGCAGACTTTGTCCGGTAAACTAATAGAAAAGGCGTACATGTTTAGCTATATGACATATTCTTAAACATGTTTACACCTAAACATGTAACCACTTGTGTTTCATAGCTAAGCGCGATTTTTACCGTGTAGTTTCACTACTTGAAATGAGATTCACCGAGATGTAGCCGTGACACGAGAAAACCAACAAAGTGGTTGTGCGCCCAGCGCAGATTCAGATCAGCCTTGGCATCCGCCCAGTTTGATCAGACTCTTTGTTAAGTGCTCAAAGGGTGGCTAAAGGTCTAAGCTACCTCCATGCGGACTGCAAAGAATCTGATCACTGATCAGACTGGACGGATGTCCTGGCTGATCTGAGTGCGCTGGCCGCACACCAACTTTATTGGTTTCCTCGTGTCGCGGCTCAAATCTCTGTAAACAATCGAAAAGTGTATCAAAAGTTGTGTGCATGCTTGAACACAGGGTATAATCGATTCCGCTAATTTTCGCTTCCTGCAGAGACTGTACATCAAATTTGGCTTCCGCCGAGACTGTCCGCGATCTCTTGCTTCCTGCCGAGACTTCTGTACATGATAAATGGCTTCCTGCTGAGACTTCCGCGTGATTCGGCTTCCTGCCGAGCCTCTCGGCGGGAAGCAGAATCACGCGGACAGTCTCGGCAGGAAGCCATTTTTCGAGGCAGTAGTCTCTGCAGGAAGCAAGAGTTCGGGGACAGTCTCGGCGGAAGCCAAATTTGATGTACGACCTCTGCAGGAAGCGAAAATTGGCGGAATCGATTATACCCTGTGTTGAATGATACAGCTTGTATGAACCAGTTTTTTTTACAAACATGTTTTGAAATTTTAAAGGCGCAATTTTTATCATCTCCAAGTATTTCCTCGTGTCACACCTAATTCCACATATAGTCTATTTAATAGCGGCGGCTGACTCAAGTCACCGTACATAATATTTCACAATCTATGCGGTGAGTATATACGATCATACTTGTCCCCATTATAATAATCATGTGACACTCTACACTACCCAGGTAAATGACGTATTTACTACCCAACGACATATAAACATAAAACCTATCGTCCATTTTGTAATTAAGATTTCGAAACATCTATAATATTTCTGGATAAAAGACGTATTGATCTTTACATTCGAGAGATCGGATTTATACATTTACTGTCAGGTAAACTTCTGTTTTTGTTTTATTTATCATGTTTATACAAATTAATCGATATCCATTTCTGAAACAGACACAGAATGGTTTAGTCTGTATTACCGGTTAATCAGGTCATGATTTGACAGGTATGAAATAGTTTGTTTACATTAAAACTCTTAATCTGCATTCCAGCAGGAGAAATATTTTAAAGAAATGAATACCTCCTTAGCTGGAGTAGGTCTTCTGGAGGAGTCGGGGCCTGATACAACGGACACTCCTATTTTTTTTGCTAGTGTTATACCTGTTATACAACTGGCACCAAAATACTGGAAAGAACCCAAAACATCGACACGAACAGTATGAATACAGGAATAGGCAGAGAAATGGGTTCTATTATACAAGTGTTTGGTACTTGCAATACTTTAATCAGTTAACAAACGGCTGCTATATTGTTCGGTTTGTTATGGATGTTGGTTCGTTCCGGTGAATGCAGGTACCCGTGGTATAGGGCGTGGTCGTAAGGCAGGCAGTTGACCTCGGAACAGAGCAGTAGTTGAATGCTTAGTACATGCAGATAATTTCAATGTATCAAGATGCCTAAGAGAGAGAGAGAGAGAGAGAGAGAGAGAGAGGTGGGCAGGGCGGGGAGAGAGTGATTGCAAAAGACTTCCAAAGCCACTTAAATGTATAAGTACTTAAAGGTGGATTCAGACAGCTACAGAAGTTGCATGGCACATGACACGCAACAAAAAACACATGTCACTTTGTTGGTTTTCTCGTGTTGCGGCTCATTTAAAGTCTCCATAGGCCTACTGTGACAAAAATATCTACACACAAATCAGTATGAAAAGGGCTTCAACCTTCTTGTCTGATGATAAAATGTTAGTTGATGTACATATATTGAGTCATGTAAGTGGCAGAAAGTAAGAGGACCATGCCCCGAGGTTATAAAACTTTTTTTCATGCTCAACTCAGCTGAGCATGAAATTTTACCTGCTAATAAACAGCAAATTACTGATAAGTACAGCTGATTTCTTGCTCAGTTTAACTGAGGATGTAATTTTCTCTGCTTGTGAATATGAAAATGCCAACATTAGTTGGCATTTTCATATTTATCAGCAGAGAAAATTTCATGCTCAGCTGAGTTGAGCACAAAAAAAGTTTTATAACCTCGGGGCCAGGTTTTTGAAAAAGGACTAATTGCTGCTCAAAGTACAGTTTTCCTGTTCTGCTTGGAATATAAACAAAGCGGGACAACTAATGTCCGTACATAGTATTTTTGTATCTGTCCATGCTTCTCATAGAACATGATGACCATGGCCAAGAAACGGAACTCGAGATGGGAAGCCATATTAAAGCACAGAAAAGTTAAATAATATCTTTGTTCTTCGTGTTGTTAGGACTCCTTGCACATACAAACTTCCTTGGGTAATTTAGATCCGCCATTTTGTTGCGCAATCAGCTCGTGTTGCCTCCCTTGACATTTTGCGGGTAGTGTATGCGCATTGCATCCTGAAAATCTTAGACATTATCTACATGTGCGCATTAGCCAAATACCTTTCGCGTACATAATAAATTACATTTTAAACAAAGAAAAGATACATTTTCGGTAAACGTTTACCTTAAAATGCAACTTTATATCTGTCTGCTTCGTTATCCACAAAACAACATCTAATTGGTTTAACGAAAAAATAAGACTTTTCCGAATTTTTCCTGGTTCACAAATATTTTTCCCTACTACTCCGATGAATATACAATATAAAAATATATTGTTGCTATGGTAAACATACTAGTTTTAAAGGTAAACATTAGCCCTGAAGTCACAGCAGGGGCTAAACTGCCACGCGCTTCGACTGTGATGTTTAAATTTCAACCTGTTAGCATTGTGATAAAAGATATTTAAATTGTCTTATTTATTCTGACGTGAGAAAAGCCTGCCATAAATAAATAAATGGTATTTAGCTGCTTTATCTGTCCTAGTTTTGATATTCATGAATCGATATAAAAGGACAAATGCACAAATGCCCGTAGGGCACTAGTTATCGATATGACGAATTAAACTTTCTGGATGTCAAATCCAATCATGGAAATACCATCTCAAAGTTTGTTGATCATTCTGGTAATATTTAAGTTAACGGCGGCAGGTTTTGTCATTTAAATCGCTGTATCCTTTGGTTTACAGAAAACTTTTACAAATAACAAATCGGAGTAATAAAGATCTGACAGTAAGCACGACGCTTATAATATGTCATTTCGCTGTACTTTTTCGTTGTTCATACCACATTAAACTATGGTAACAAAGGCGAAAATGGATTAATGTCAAATCTGACTAGGAAATGGGTTTGCTTATCCTAGGCCAATGAACAAACACTCAAATTGCACATAGATTGACATTAAAGTCAATACTCTCGGCCGAAATCGTTTTGCGCGAATGTAGCGTATAAACGCTTCCTTAGCAACTCACGTGGCGAGATCGCTTACTGCGCATAATCGGCAACTGGTTACCGTCCTAGTTTGGTTGGTTTCTGACATATTGACTTTTTACCAAGGGTAATAGGGAAAGTTTGTATGTGCCTTGGTACGTATCAATACCGTACCAATACCGACAGTACCTTGGAGGAACTACTAGTGATTCCCCGACAGAGGTTTAGAAGGGTGCTGCACCCTTCTGCCTTTTGGTCTTACCCTTCTGCCTTTTGGCCTAACCCTTCTGCCCTCAGTCTGTAGAAGGCAATTTCATTCTTATTAATGTTTTATTTCCACAAAATACAGCTTTCTGTGTAAATCAGGCTTTTTATCATGCAAATATTTGTATCTCCCTGCTAAAAGAAGGTGTTTATCCTGTTAGAAAGTGTTAATACCCTTATTTAAATTGTCTTTGAAAATAAATGCTTCAGAAAAGTGCCTTTTAGGGAGCGTGCCATGCGCTAAAAGTGCCCTTTTTCTGACCAGTACCCTGCCCCTTTTTCAGGCTGGGGGAAACACTAAACTACACAAGAACACTAAATTCAGATTTGGTACATTTTTTATCTCTCTGGGAAATTCTGCTTCTTTTGGTTTGCATGCGACAGTCTAACGACCTGAAGTTTACAATATTAGTATGGCTAAAGTGTGTATTCAAATGTGTGTATATACAGTGAACCTATTTAATTAACCAGGTCAAAAACCAGGATTTATTTATCACCATAAATGGGCCCTCCAACAAAAAGAAAACTGTTGGCAATATACGTGTTTGCGTATAATAGGAGCGGATGACATCGCAAGATAAGACTCCATATGCATATGTGCGAACAAATGCTCAAATCAGCCTGCGAACAAATGCTGAAATCAGCCTGCACAGATTATGGATGCAAACAGTCTGAAGGAGAGGTGAGACTCCCCTATGACTTTATTTCAATCTATATACATGGCGAAACAGAGAGACACACCGTAACTGTACACATGAATTTATATTGTGCGGATAGCTAAATATGATGTGAATTTTGTCTGATGCACGTAAGTAGTAAGTATGTCACTTACTCACTGGTGTGACAAAGGTCAAGAAAATAAGAGGAGGGGAGGGAGATCATCATGACAGGACCCTGATGGCTGCTGGGAAACAGAAATAAGTGACTCATGGAATAGACTGGAAGATACTGGCGATCTGTGAGATGCGATGGAAAACTTTTGATGAGATCTAAGCAGAGAACAGAGATTTACTTCAGTGGAGAAGAGGACAAACACGAGTATGGGGTTGGAATAAATGTTTCGTGCTGTGTTTGGTTGCCGACAAGTATCTAGCGGACTGATCCATGTCTGCTTGTTAGCAGCTCTTCTCAGTGGCTGCGTTATACAAGTTGACACAGCAACATCTGGAAACGTAGTCCCTCAGATTCGACGTCGAGGTGTTTTTATTATTTGCTGGAACCTCAACCAACTAAAAATAAAAATAGAAAAATGTCCAATATAAACGAGAAATGTAAATAGGGCCAATTACGTTCGGCATTGTAGAACTACTGGAAACGATGACATCGCAGTCGACGACTTCCTCCAGCAATTCCAAATGTCATAGACCAAAAACACCTATGAAGGACATTCTGATTGTACAATGGGATTGGAATGCCAAAGTTGGAAGAACCGCACAGGCAAACTTGGGAGACGGTTCTTGTTCCCTCTGTAATGCGGAGTCAATTGGGAGAGGCCTTAGACTCCTATAGAGTTTGCAGGAAAATGACATGGTGCTTGGAATAAATTCGTTAGGGATTGCACCTTATATCTGAAAGAAAAAAAAGTTTAGTGGATTATGATGGCGTTTGTCAGTGCATGTAGAGGCTAGTCTGAGCTGTGCCCGTCCAGCAGGCACGTGATGTTAAAATGACGTCGTACTGACGTCGATGCGACTTAGTAACGTAGATGCGCGACGTAGTAACGTCGCATCGACGTCATTTTGTCGTCATGTGCCTACTTGGCGTTCGCTCAGGAAATGTGTAGTCTCTTACAAAACAGGGAGCGGCCATTGATATAAACATGTCCGTTTCAACTGTATAGATTGCGTTTTTGCCCTATGTTATAGAGATTAGGTTTCCACAGCAACCAAACATGGATATTTTTATTATCGCTGTTTCTTTTGTTGTAAGAAGATCTTGTCTCTCATATTAGTGTTCTTTTATTTATCAGCTGTTTAATTCATATATGAGCCGCGTCACGAGAAAAGCAACAAATGGTTGTGCGCCCAGCGCAGACTCAGATCAGCCTGGGCATCCGCCCAGTCTGATCAGAGTCTTCGCTGTCCGCATGGAGGTAGCTTAGACCATTAGCTACACCTTTAAGCGCTTATCAAAGAGTCTGTTCGGACTGGGAGGATGCCCAGGCTGATTTGAGTCTGCGCTGGGCGCACAACCACATTGTTTGTTTTCTCGTGTCGCTGCTCAATAAGGTGTGGAATTTCAGAAATGTATGTCATGTATGATGTATGTGTTGTAGCTTTTTATGATATAAAATAAGGTGTAGGGGAATAGGTACACATTTTCATGGAAGCAACTCAGCTAGTTGTGCATCGCATAACCTACATTATCACGCTGGCGTGTGAGGGGAGGTAATCCAAACTAGCAACTCAGCCAGTGTCACTTTTACATCCCTTAAAGGAACAGAATTTGCTCCCTAAATAGGACACTTGTAAAAATAAATATGAATAAATAAAATGAAAATTCGCTAGCTAAAATTCATTTTAAACCAAAAAATTAATATCAAATTTTGTTTAGATGATTTTATTGCTAAATTAAGAATACACTGTAAGTTATTGATATACATGAAGTGCTCAATGAAAGTTTGAAGTGTTTATTCAAGGTTGTTGACACACAGTAATAAGCTTATATTCTGAACTGACTTAACAATGGAGGTTTAATATTTTGAAATATGAACACGTCCGTGTTCTATAATTAAACTGAAACCTGAGAGCAACATGCACCCGTTGCCAAAATACCACCCAAACAAAATACCTGAGTTTCAATGATTTCAAAATAATTACGGGGCTCGTTACCAGAATAGGTGTATTGTGCGGTCGCGCAGTCTGGTCAGAAGCGTCCGTGTTAACATTCACAGTCTTTGCATTTAACCCACTGTCAACATGCGGCGTCTGACCAGAATTTACCCTATTTGCAAAAAGACAACTGGGTTTTATTCCTTAAAATAAAAATGATAAAAAATATACGAAACCAAACGAATGGGCTCATGCATTTGATAGAGATCCCAGCGGGCACATGACGTCATACTGACGTCGATGCGACGTGATCACGTCGCATCGACGTCAGTATGACATCATTACGACGACATGTGCCTGCTGGGATGAAGCAGTCCATTCGGCATGATTGGTTTAATTCAAGTTTTCGCTGTTCTTGAGTCCTAAATGGCATGCATTCATAGAATATAGAGACGACCGCCACGGGGTTGATGAATGATTAGCCGCGTTAATTTTTAATGTGATGTAAATGGTGTACTAGGTGCGCTTTTTCACGTCTGTGATGTTCGAATAAAGGAAAATAAAACATCATATGAAATTTGAGTTTGTCAAGATACTATAAACATGATAAAAGGGTGGGCAGTTACATGAGAACGTCAACTAAACATTTTAACTAGCACCGCCCCCCCCCAACACACGAACACACACACACACACACACACACACACACACACAGGGGCCAGCTCGAATCGATAAAAAACGTTTGCATACAGGCATATCGACGATCAAGACCATATTTGCGTTAATATTTGTTTCTATACAAACGTGGTAGCCCCAGATTTACCACATCCTTGTCAAAGGTGAACGAGGTCAATCACGTGAAAGCCTGATTGGCGGCACGAAAAGGGAGCAGCCTCCACGTACTGAAATCGCTATGAACATGACCACTCGGGTGTACCGATCTGGTCTGAGTCTGTTTGACAGTTTCTTATTCTTGATAGATTCCCATTTATATTGTCTTTTTGTTTTACCATTTGTTGTTGCATTTCTCGTATTTTAAACAATGACGCTCAGCGGAACGCCTCCTGGCACCGTTTTGCCTTTTCCGTGCTGAAACATAAATTTCCTGTAAATAATTGAGGTGCAACTTACAGGGAAGATTATAATCAGACTGCGCCGCAATCTTCCCTGTTCAACCGCTTAAAACAGCCGAAACAATGGGAATCTGTAGAGTGACAAGTGATTTGTTGCAGATTTGCAGTCTTGTGTGAAGTAGTTGAAATTTACACATGGCCGTAGGTCCCTTTCCACGTGACGGCGCTGGTACAAAAATAGTTTTGTATGTAGATGACCTAAACTAGCTTAGATAATTTTTCTTCATTGTTGACATATTTAACCGGAATATTTTTCTTTCTTTTTCAGAGTAAACAATTATAATGGAACGAAATAGTCACGGATGTAAGTATTGTCTTTAAATTGTTAATTGTGTATGTTCGCGGGCATCTGTCTGCTCATCTTTCCCGACACTACAAGATGTTTCATATAACATTATAGTACTACACTTACGTAAATAACGAAATATTGTTAGTTTCCAAGGTTCTTGGAAAACAAAAAGGAAAGATAAATATAAAACAAAATGATGGAACAGTTTGCCTTTACCATTTTTACCGTTAGTATAAGCACAAACTTTCTAAACAAACAAATAGACCCATAACAGGACAGCCAGTAATCATACGAGGTATTCCCTGGCGAGCTACAAAAGAAAAGGGGGGGGGTGGCTTGTTCGAAATCGGAGTAGTCTTATAACGGATACCGTTGAGATGTCCCAAACGGTAAATAAATACCAGGTGCTTCTAATAAGAATATGGAGCGGCGGTACCCAGTGGGCACATGACGTCGAAATGACTTCATGTGCCTGCTGGGTTGTTTGCTTTCAACAGTGTCTGTTGTATGCTGTTTTAGATTTATTGGTTTCAGGATTCAGTTGGTCAAATTTGAACTAATTAGAACATTTTTGGAATGTTTTTTTTTTTTTAAATTGTCCAAAAACACATGTCTAATCAGAATCATGCTATATCTGCTTGGGCATGTTGGGGAACAACAGTGACTTAGTTACTGCACTTTGTAAAAATGGCAAAACATGCAGGTTTACTCATATATCTTGATTTTATTATATAGTTGTTAAGAGTAATCATGACTTTATAAATTTCAGATGGTGGTAAGGATGATAGACCAGAGGCAGACGGGGATATTGGCTGCTGTGGCTACATTCTCATGGCCATATCAATTTTCATACTCATAATCTTCTTCCCATTCTCACTGATATGCTCTCTGAAGGTAAGTTATTCCCAGCTTGCTCAGGACATTGATTCAACTTTGTGGTTTGTGAGTGAATACTTTGGAAAGAACAAGGTGGTTTGCGAAGGACTAATTCAGAAAGTAGCCTTCTGTGTCGCGTGTCAGTGGACCGTTGGGTTAAATGGTTAAATTGCTTGAAACAGCGAGTTTTCCAAGCTGTACATAAAAGCAAAAGAAATGTAGATTACAGTAGAGAGCAAACATACATGTACTTTAAGTATTATGGGAAGATAAGTGCAGGAGAGAGAGAGAGAGAGAGAGAGGAGAGAGAGAGAGAGAGAGAGAGAGAGATGATAACATTTGCCCTTAAGTTTGGACACCATAACCAGTTACTGGATGAAGTTGATGTACTGCAGTCCTCGTATGTGTAGCAGCCCGTATCCAGAGGGGGTCCGGGGGATTCAAACGAAACCCCTACAGCCTAAATTATAACATTTTCATGGGAAATTTCAAATTGGTCAAACTGCACAAATCGAACACCCTTCAGCTAATTTGAACCCCCTTGATCTGCCCCCTGCCAATGAAGGTAAATCAGAATGGGTAATCTTTCAAGAGAAGCAACTCTCATTTTCATTTCATCTCCCTTCTCAATGAATTTGCACTGCATGGAACAAATTCTTTCCCTCTAGGGAAGGGTTTTGTTGTCCACAAGGGAAGCAAGCAGGAAGTAACATAAGTTGTTTCCCAATGTAAAATTGGCAGAAAAACATGGAGTTAATATCCATTCAGTTTGATATTTATTCTAGGGTTTTGCTCAGATATATGTAGGTTGATCGTAGAATAACACTGTGCTATGCTCAGTTTGTTATTAAAGCCAATACCCAGTATATGTATATACAGGCGAGGAGAAAACTTTCAATTTATGGTACAGTTTACAATAAGGGGACACCATTAACATTTTTTTTAGAAAAAAGCTGTATGGCAGAATAAGTAGAAACTACTCAAGTTATATTTGAATGCACCATTTTACCTTATTTCTATTCTAGGTTGTGCAAGAATATGAGAGAGCTGTTATTTTCCGTTTGGGTAGAGTTGTGTCTGGAGGGGCAAAAGGTCCAGGTAAGGTATATAGTTTTAACCACAGGAGTTTGAAATTTTATATAAGAAAAATTATATATATGATTAACATGTACATGTATAACTTATACATTTATATAAATTGGTTTAGAATGACATTAAAACTTCATCATTCCAAGCACTATATATCACCTTGAACTTTTTGTAATCATCTTCATAATTGAGCTGTGAAACAACAAAACCAACAAAGTGGCATGTGTGCCCGGCGAAGCATCAGATCAGCCTGGGCATGCGCCCAGTCTGATCAGAGCTTTTGCTGTCCTCATGGAGCTAGCTAAGACCCATAGCTAAGAGCACAGAAAAGACTCTGAGTACAATGGGCGGATGCCCAGGCTGATCTAGTCTTAGCTGGGCCCACATGCCACTTTGTTGCCGCTGCTCATATAGTTTTGTCTGCTTTGATCTCAGTCTGTATACAAACATTTGAAGATGTTTAATCAATAAAAGAAATGCACAGAATTTTTTATAGAAGTAAAATTTATTTTGTTTAAAATTGTAGCATTTTGAACTTAGCATTTTAAGAGTCAGGCCAGCAAGAAAGTTTGAAATAATGTTTGTTGATAATAGACAATTTAGTGATGTTTGCTGTCCTGCGACCACCCACAGGGTATAAATCAGTCCGCCAATATTCGCTTCCTGCAGAGACTGTCCTTCATATTTAGCTTCAGCCGAGACTGTCCGCGAACTCTTGCTTCCTGCAAAGACTACTGTCCTCGAAAAATGGCTTCCTGCCGAGAACCTCGGCAGCAAGCAGGAAGCCAATTATCATGTTCAGAAGTCTTGGCAGGAAGCAAGAGATCGCGGACAGTCGGCGGAAGCCAAATATGATGTATAGTCTCTGCAGCAAGCGAAAATCAGGGGAATCTATTATACCCTGTGGTGACAGGTGTCACACTAGAAAATTATGTCTGTAAAGATACAAATGATACATATGTACCTTTACAGACATAATGTTTCTATATATATATATCACAGGGTATAATCGATTCCGCAAATTTTCGCTTCCTGCAGAGACTGTACATCATATTTGGCTTCTGCCGAGACTGTCCGCGATCTTTTGCTTCCTGCCGAGACTTCTATACATGATAAATGGCTTCCTGCAGAGACTGTCCGCGTGATTCTGCTTCCTGCCGAGGCTCTCGGCAGGAAGCAGATTCACGCGGACAGTCTCGGCAGGAAGCCATTTTACGAGGACAGTAGTCTCTGCAGGAAGCAAGAGTTCGCGGACAGTCTCGGCGGAAGCCAATATGACGGACAGTCTCTGCAGGAAGCGAAAATTGGCAGAATCGATTGTACCCTGTGATATAGTTTTTACTTTTTATTTTCAGGCTTGTTTTTCCTGTTCCCATGTGTTGACACATTTAAAAGTGTAGATCTGAGAACTTTCTCATATGACATTCCACCACAAGAAGTAAGTTATGCATCTTCACTATTCAAGGCTACTAAGTCTACTTTGTTCCTTTAATAATATGTACCCATGACTGACGGCCTATTCTTAAATAGAATTTCCCACTGTACTATTTTATTGGATGCGAGCAACTTTCATCACATTCAATCAAATTATACATAACAAAACATTTCCCGCATAACAGGCACTCTTGTTGATAGAAAAAATGTAGTGTTTACTATGAACAATTACCAATAAAGAGTAGACAATTATATGAAGTTGTGGGACTACTGTGTTTTGCAACAGATCTTCTGATTGGTTTAAAAATAACACATGCAAAGGAGAGGAACTCTCTGCAGCCTGTCTGCAGCCAGAAGGCTGCACTGCTGGGAAATCTGATTTGGGAATAGGCAGTCGGACAAGGAATTACAGCATATGTTTTACTGATATAATTATGTGCACAGAATCAGCATCAGAAACCATAAACATTCTGAGTACTGGGACAGATCTAAGTAAACAGTGCAAACAGATCAGACTGTGCCTAAAGGAGCAATCTTATCAGTGCCTACACTGTTTGCCATTCAATCTGCATCTTTTGAAAGCATTACTGCATTGTGAAACTAAACTATTCCATTTTTAGGACAGTGGCAGTAATTACTTTAGTGTCTGAATTTTTGAATTTTTTATGGTACCTTATCAGATGCTCAGATTACCATATATAAACTACAGTATGATTTTCTAGAGCAGAAAATTACTTCTGATCAATAGCTGGTAATGTTGACCAAACATTGATTAATATTTTATCATGTTGTCTGTGCTGATTAATTTTTGAAATGTAATTAAAATTATTGACATGTGTCAGAGCTTCAGATAAAGAGGTTTTGATGATAAATTTGAAATAATCTTTCTTTTCGTAAAAAAAATCATGTTGTGGCCCCTTATTAGAACTCCCTCACTGAGGCAGTTCTAAAGAGGGGCCACAACATATGGTATGGACAGAAATTACTGTATTTATTCAGTTATGAGACAGGGTTTCCCCTCCCACAAGACAATCTAAAAAATCTAGATCTGTTAAAGTGGATCTAGATTTGAGAGAGGAAAATCTGTCTTACAGGAGAACTAGACCAGACTGATTTTGATATTTGGGGATATTTTAGATGGGGGAAAATCAATACCATCTTATAGCCGTGTAAATAGGTTATTCAGGATTCTCACTTATACCACCCTTATGAGAAAACGCCAACTTTAGCACAAAATATTTCGCAATGAGCAAGGTCTTCACTGGTAAGGGTTGTATAAAATAGTTATATCATGGTTTGTCTGCCTATAGGGGAGATAATCCACTCGCTAAAGCTTGTGGATTATCTCCTCGTACAGGCAGACAAACCAGGAATAACGTTACCTAGCTAGTACTATTACAACCCATCTTATCTGCAGCTCTGGTAAAGTCAATCTTTAGTGTCCAACATCTATGTCAGATATTGCTGTACTATAAATCAGCTTTGCTTTCCCTTTTGTGAAGACCTTAGATATCAATTGAGCCGCGACGTGACAAAACCAACAATGTGGTTGTGCACCCAGAGCAGACTCAGATCAGTCTGGACATCCGCCCATTTTGACCAGACTCTTCGTTAAGTGCTCAAAGGGTAGCAAAGGGTCTAAGCTACCTCCATACGGACAGCGAAGACTCTGATCAGACTGGGCGGATGCCCAGGCTGATCTGAGTCTGCGCTGGGCGCACAACCACATTGTTGGTTTTGTCATGTCGCGGCTCAATTGTTTAATGAAAACTGCATGTGGGCTGAGAGCTGTGGGTTGCCTAGGTTGCAGAATCTTGTCAGAATATTTGAATTTCTGATTTTCTTTGAAAACAGTTTAACAGTTTATTAAGTTTCTTTTGTTTCAAAACAATAATACGAATATTATATATTTGCTTTATCATATAGCAAATTTATTTGAGATATTTAGAAAGAAATTCCTGAACAAATGGTGTAGGTTAATTACCAGTGGCAATATGACCAGATTTATCTGTGGAGGTGCCGTTTTACTGTTTATTCCATACTTATGGATATCCAGAATTTGATTTTTGTATATTCATCTTGATTTTCTGATATCCAAACTTTGTAAAATTCAATTTACAGATATATCCAAAAATTGAATAATGGATATCCAAAAGTAGCTATTATGGAGCACCTGTTTTTGAATATCCATAATTTGATTCCTGGATATCCATAATTCTGTATTTGGATATCTGATACTCACCTGAATTTTGAATATTCATAATTCATCAATTATTGGGTATCCAAAAATGGAATTATGAATATCCAAAAATAATCTTTGATATCCATAATCATTTTGTAATTTCATACTGTAAAAATACTGGATATCCAAAAGTGAATGATGAATTATGGATGTCCAAAACTGGGGAATATATAGTAAAAGGGAACTGCATAGATCTGCACTGTTTGCCATAAGATTGTTTTTGGCCTTTGGTAGCAAGTGGACATGCTTGACATGCTTTTTCTGGTTTCACAGATATTAACTAGAGATTCGGTAACAGTGTGCGTTGATGCCGTCATTTATGCCCGCATTTTTGATGCCACTATGTCTATCATCAACATAGAGGATGCACATGCGTCAACTAAACTCCTCGCAGCGACAACATTACGGAATGTCTTGGGAACAAAGAACTTGTCTGAAATACTCAGCGACAGAGAAAATATTGCAATATTCATGCAGGTATCCTCATGTAGTTTGCTTTGTAGTGATTCATTTTGTGTTAATCATAGCACATTTTTCGCTTATCTTTAGATCTTAACAAAGGACTCTGTGACAGTGGCTGTGGACGCGGTCATCTATGCTCGCATCTTTGATGCCACAATGTCGATCATTAACATTGAGAATGCTCATAATTCTACCAAACTACTTGCTGCTACAACCTTACGTAATGTGATGGGTACCAAGACTCTCTCTGAGATCTTAAGTGACAGAGAACACATTAGCCACTTTATGCAGGTACAAAGTATGCCAATTAAACCTTAATTATATGGACAGAGTCGTGCATAAAATTTATCATCCATTTACCATATAATGGGTTATTTCTGTTGTTATTTTTTTTTTGGTTTTCACCTTAAAAGTATAGGAAAATTTTCTCTGGAGTTTATTAGGGCCCTGCCAGACGAAGTCGGCGGAGGCCCTATAGTAATCACCTTGTCCGTCCGTCTGTCTGTCTGTCTGTCCATCTGTCCATCCGTCAGCTTTTCGTGTCCGGGCCATAACTCTGAAACTGTTTGAGATTTTTTTTTTCGAAACTTTGTACAAATAAAAAGCATCATCAGACGATGTGCAGAGAACAAGAATCATAACTCCACCTACATTTTTTATGGAATTATGCCCCTTTGTAATTTTAGGTATGGAAATCGTGTCCGGGCCATAACTCTGAAACTGTTTGAGATATTTTCTTGAAATTTTGTACAAATATAAAGCATTATCAGACGATGTGCAGAGAACAAGAATCATAACTTCACCTACATTTTTAGGGGATTATGCCCTTTGTAATTTTAAGTATGGAAGTCGTGTCCGGTCCGTAACTCTGAAACCACTTGAGATATTACTTCAAAACTTGGTACAGATATAAAGCATCATCAGATGATGTGCAGAGAATAGGGACCATAATTTCATCTATTTTTTTTTTTTTACAGAAATATGCCCCTTTGTAACTTTATGTATGGAAATCATGTCTGCTCCATAATTCTGAAACCACTCGAGATATTTTCTTGAAACTTGGTACAGATATAAAGCATCATCAGAAGATGTGCATCGAACAAGAACTATAACTCCATCTACATTTTTACAGAATTATGCCCCTTTATAATTTTGTGTATGGAAATCATGTCCGCTCCATAACTCTGAAACCGTTATAGATATTTTCATGAAACTTGATACAGATATAAAGCATCATGAGATGATATGCAGAGAATAAGAACCATAACTCCACCTACCTTTGTACTGAATTATGCCCCTTTGTAATTTTAAGTACGGAAATTGTGTTCGGTCCATAACTTTGAAACCGTTTGAGATTTTTTCTCAAAATTTGGTGCAAATATAGTGCATCATCAGACGATGTGCAGAGAACAAGAACCATAACTCCATCTACATTTTTATGGAATTATGCCCCTTTGTAGATTTACGTTTGGAAATCATGTCCACTCTGTAACTCTGACACTGTTCAAGATATTTTCAGGAAACTTAATACAAGTATAAAACATCATCAGATGATGTGCAGAGAACAAGAACCGTAACTCCACCTGCAATTTCCATGGAATTCTGCCCTGTACTTTTTAGTATGGAAATCGTGTCTGCTTTATAACTTTAAAACTCTCAAAGATATTTTCATGAATACTTTGCACAAATATAAAGCATCATCAGATGATGTGCAGATAATAAGAATCATAACTCCATCTACATTTTTTACAGAATAATACCCCTTTGTAATTTTCTAGAAATCATGTCAGCTGACTCAGCTCTATAACCTTAAAACTGTTGGAGATACTTTCACAAAATTTGGTACGAATATGAAACATCATCAGACAATATGCAGAGAAAGAAACCATAGCTCAGCCTATATTTTTTACAGAACTTTGCCCCTTTGTAATTTTGTTTTTGGAAATCGTGTCCACTCTGTAGCTTTAAAATGGCAAGAGATATTTTCACAGAAGGTGTTATAAGTATAGCATATCAGACAATCTGCAGATAATAGGAACTTTAATTCTATCTACATTTTTTACAGAATTATACTTCTTAGTAATTTTTAGTATAGAAACTGTAGCCAGTGTAAAACTTTAAAACTGAAAGGTTTTATTTTTATTTCCAGTTGGTGACATATGACTTAATGCCATCAATATTCCCATCTAAAGGCGGGGCCCTATTAGTTTACATGTTTCTAGTTTCTGTGGATTTCAAATATGCAATATTAACAAAATACATACAAATAGAAAAAAATATGGGACATATAGAATATGTTAAAACTAAACATGTGGAAAATAGGAAACAAAATATTTCTAACTCTAAAAGTTGGAGACAATGACAACTATAGGAAGATGCAAAATGATTGTGGGTTGGAATATTCTGTGGTTATATTTGCCCTACTTTTTATAAAACCGCAGAAATGCACTGAAACAAAACACTTGCAAAAATAACCTGCTATACGGTATGCCATTTATTCTGCTTGTTTCACTGATTGCTCACATTTAACCCATTGCATGGTGACCAATGAATCATCAACCTGGCTCTTTAAACTGATCTATTTCCAATTTAAGGGGTGTTAAGTTTATTGTATTTTTTTTTATGAATTTTTCTTTAAATTATCCAGTATTTAAAGCAAATAGTGCAGACCCTGATCAGATACCACATTTGTGGCATCTGATCCGGGTCTACACTGTTTGTTAATGTCCAGTTCATTGGTCGCCAGCCTCGAGTGGATTGATATTATCTGTCTCAATCATTTCTATTTTTAGCTCACCTGAGCCGAAGGCTCAAAGGTGAGCTTATAGTATAGGCAGGCCTCCGTCGTCCGTCGTCCGTCGTCGTCCGTCGTCGTCCACACTCTTTAAACATCTTCTTCTCAGAAACCACTGGGCCAATTGAAGTCAAATTTCATATGGAGCATTTACAGGATGGGGGAACGAAAGTTTATATATTTGGTCCAGGTCACATGACCAAGATGGCCGCCATGCCCATATATGGTAAAAACCTTAAAAAATCTTCCTCTCCAGAACCACTGGGCCGATTGCCTTGAAACTTGGTATGTAGCATTTGGGACTCTAGTACTACAAAGTTTATATAAATGATGACCCTGGGATGACCTTGACCTATTTTATGACAAGGTCAAAATTGGTCCCATAGGCTTTTGAATGGGAAAAGCTGACAAAGTTCATTTTTCTGTTGCCTTTGTACTCTGTGATATGGAAATGCAGCAAAATTCAACTCCTCTGAATTTTTAAGGTCAAGGTCATTTAGTGACCTTGGCCAAAGGTCAATTGTCCATCCTTTGTCAACATTTTCAAAGGACTTCTCCTCTGTAAATTCTGGTCCAATTTCATTTAAATTTCACATACAGCCTTCAGGTAAAGGGGGACACAAAAGTTTATATACTTGGTCCAGGTCACATGACCAAGATGGCTGCCATGCATATATGTGGTAAAAACCTTAAAAAATCTTCTTCTCCAGAACCACTGAGCAGATTGCCTTGAAACTTGGTATGTAGCATCTGGGACTCTAGTACTACAAAATTTATATACATGATAACCCTGGGTTGACCTTGACCTATTTTATGACAAGGTCAAAATTGGTCCCTTAGGCTTTTGAAAGGGAAAAGCTGAAAAAGTGCATTTTTCTGTTGCCTTTGTACTCTGTGATATGGAAACGCAGCAAAATTCAACTCCTCTGAATTTTAAAGGCCAAGGTCATTCAGTGACCTTGGCCAAAGGTCAGTTGTCTGTCCTTTGTCAACGTTTTCAAAGGACTTCTCCTCTGAAACTACTGGGCCAATTTTATTAAAATTTCATATACAGCCTTCAGGTAAAAGGGGAAAGAAAGTTTATATACTTGGTCCAAGTCACATGATCAAGATGGCCACCATGCCCATATATGGTAAAACCCTTAAAAAATCTTCTCCAGAACCACTAGACGGATTGCCTTGAAACTTGGTATGTAGCATCTGGGGCTCTAGTACTACAACGTTTATATAAATGATGACCCTGGGTTGACCTTGACCTATTTTATGACAAGGTCAAAATTGGTCCCTATGGCTTTTGAATGGGAAAAGCTGAAAAAGTGCATTTTTCTGTTGCTATTGTGCTCTGACACATGGAAATGCAGCAAAATTCAACCCCTCTGAATTCTAAAGGTCAAGGTCATTTAGTGATCTTGGCAAAAGGTCACCCGAGGGTCCTCTGTCAACATTTTTAAAAGACTCCTCCTCTGAAACGACTGGGCCAATTTCATTTAAATTTCATAAACAGCCTTCTGGCAAAGGGGGAAAGAAAGTTTATATACTTGGTCCAGGTTACATCACCAAGATGGCCGCCATGCCCATATATGTTAAAAACTTGAAAAAAATCCTTTTCTCCAGAACCACTGGGCTGATTGCCTTGAAACCTGGTATGTAGCATCTGGAACTCTAATACTACAAAGTTTATATAAATGATTACCCTGGGTTGATCTTGGCCTCTTTTGTGACAATGTCAAATTTGGTCCCATAGGCTTTTGAATGGGAAAAGCTGAAAAAGTGCATTTTTCTGTTGCTATTATGCCCTGTGATATGGAAATGCAGTCAACTTCAGCCCCTATGAATTCAAGAGGTCAAGACCTTGTACTTCATCAACAAGCATTAAATCTTAGATGCATTTGAAATTCAAACATATTGTACAATTTGCCTTAGACTTATGTGCTCAGGTTGAAAGGACTCAGGTGAGCTACAGGACCAATGGTCCTCTGGTTTGTTGTTGTTGTCTTTTTTAAAGTTTTCTGAGTGTTGTTAATTGGTAATTGACAATATTGTGGTAGACAATATGATTTGTCTAGTAATTTTGCATGGTTTAGTTATTGCAAGCTTTCTAGTCATATGTGATGCAGATGCAAACGTTTGCTTCATACTGTTCATAGCATCAGTAGCAGGCCTGCTAAACTTGCGTTCCATTGCAGCCTGGGACTTAAAAATTCACTATCCAATAAAACTGCTAATTGCTATTCAACTCATATGTGCTTTAACCATATTTTATAGTTCTATAGATATAAAGTGGTGGTGTTATCAAAAAAACTCACCAAATTGACCAAACCAACTTTCGATATTCTTTTTTTTTCTTTTTCACTTCAAAAAAAGTAAAGCAGAAATTTTGAACATGTAATTTATATACATACACAGTTAAATAGCAAAAGTTAGAATTTCGAATTTCCAGGCATGAATGGAATTGCAAGTATTCCAGGCGTGAATGTATACATGCACACTTAATAATATATTGAGAAAGTATTGATAATTTTTGCAATCACAATATATACTGGTAGCTCTTTTCATAATTTGAGATGTATTATGTTATGAAAATCAGCGTGGATCAGTAATTGATTTTCAGTAATTGCTTTTTCAAGAAGTGTTCAGATGGGTTTTTGACAGCTAACGTGCTACTTTGTCAACTGAATTAGTAGGTAATACTGTTATTTTTTTTTTATTTTTTGCTTATCTTTTTTTCTGGATCAAGATTATTTTAGATTAATGATTAGAAATCCAAAACTTGTGATATTACTGCTGTTTTCTCTGGTGATATATAGGGTTCCACCCTCAGACATACCTGTACTTCTTTTATGATATGACCCTTTTGAGCAGGTATACGTCTTTGTGCGGATGATTTTGACCTTGTTGGTAGCTGTCGGCCTTCTGAAGATATGATTTGCAAACTGTACCTTAAAATTCAATTGCCATTTAGAGAATTTGAAAGAGTAAGTCAGTCCTTATAGACATGGCCTTTATATAGCAAACTGCTAAATGTATATAGCAACTACAACATGTCCTTTGAATCTGTTACTGTACTATTTTGTTACAGACTTCCTTAGATGACGCCACAGACCCTTGGGGAGTGAAGGTTGAGAGAGTGGAGATGTAAGTATTATTTATTTTCTTAAGTTCAATAGCTACACTTTCAAGGGAAGCAAATTTACCATTTCATTTTTGCACTCCTTCTCCATTGTGGGGCATCTTTTAGATAAAAAGAATTTAGGAGCAAATTCTTCTTTTTAAAAGTTGACCCATGTGGATGGGCTATGCCAGCCAGGGAAGCAAAATGGAAGTCACAAAAATTGTTCTCCTTTGTAAAAATGGTGGAAAAATTCTCAGTTTAGCCAAACACCTGAAGTTTTATAGATACACATTCAAGGGAGATCTCTCATCTAGAATATCTAAGGCTCTTAATAAAAGAAAGAATTTGCTCTCAAGAATCTACGTATTGCTACTGAGAGGTGTATATGCCATGGGTACATCTCTCTATATATCTGCTTGTTTGCTTCCCTGGATGACACAGCCCTTCCAGAATGGGTTGAACCTTTTAAAGGAAAGAATTTGCTCAAAGAGGGCAACCCTTCCCAAAATGGGTTGAACCTTTTAAAGGAAAGAATTTGCTCAAAGAGGGCAACCCTTCCCAAAATGGGTCGAACTTTTTAAAGGAAAGAATTTGCTCAAAGAGGGCAACCCTTCTCAAAATGGGTTGAACTTTTTAAAGGAAAGAATTTGCTCAAAGAGGGCAACCCTTTCAAAAATGGGTTAAATTTTTTAAACAAAAGAATCAGCTCCAAGAGAACAATCTTCCAAAAAATTAGTTCAACTTTCTGAAGGAAAGAATTTGCTCCAAATTCTTATATTAGAGTTGACCCCCGTTCAACAAATTCTTCTATTAGAGTTGACCCCCCATTTAGAAGGGAGGCAAAATGAAACTGGCAGTGTTGCTTCCCCTGAAAGTGTAATGATTCACCTTAAGGTTCTGATCAGAATATAAATTGTGGCTGTGATGTTAAATTTGCAGACTGATTGGATTTTCTGCTTAACCACTGGCTTAACCAATAGCTGTTTAGGAATACAGAAATCCATCCTTAATGCATAACTGTAAATTTTACTGGTGAATATGAAGGACATTGTACATTATATTTTACAGTTCCTGCAACCCCTTAATCAGGACTATGATATTGGTTATTTGCCATTAATATTACTGTACCCTTTTTGAAAACCAATATTGAGTTTGAGGTCTGTTTAAATAGACTTTCATTAAAGACTGTTTGTCAAACACTACTTATGGAAATCCATCAAAAGTGAATGATTGTGGAATGCATACATATAAGTGCTTATAAGGTCAGCTTGGGTCAATGCTTTTATTATTGTTGCTAAATAAGGCCAACATGTTTTTAAATTTGATCTTATACAGGAAAATGACAAAATCGTTTTGGTCAATGGGATAAAATAAAAATAAATAGATGAAAACGCTTCAGTTGATCAAATAAATGTACTTTCCAACCAGAAATAAATGTAAAAACCAATACATTTTTTGCACCAAAAGTCGAGAGTTAAATAAAAATAAAATTGAAGCTTATAATTTTAATTTTTGGAAATGCTAAATTCACAGGGTAGGCTTTCCCAAAGCACAATATATTTTGCCAATAATAGAAAGTAAACGAACACTGCCATGAGGAAGGATACCATATGACAACATTCATTACCATATTTATCAGCTATAAAATCGGTCTAATGAAATTCTGCTATAAGATTTTTTTTCATCCAAAACAATCACAAAAATCTAGATCCATCTTATAAGATGGATGTAGGTTTTTGGCTGGTTTTGGATGAAAATCATATATTTTGTAACCACAGAAATCCGGGTAACTGAAAAATCGTAGATTTGCCTGTGATTTGGCACATACTGATCAGAGTTTGCTACATTCTCCAGGACCTATACAAAGCTAGACCGTGATTAGCTTGCGAGCTGCACAGGCTGTTTTGAGTTTTAAGACATATGGATATACCACCATGTTTTTCTGTCATTTTTACTAAGGGGAGCAACTTTTGTGACATGTTTGCTTTTGAAACTAAATGAAGAAGTTCTTTCACAATATAGTTTACTCTGAAAGAAAGAAATTTGCTCAATGGGTCTACGATTAATGGAAAGGATTTTTTATGGTTTTCAGTAAGGATGTCCGTCTGCCAGTACAGATGCAGCGTGCTATGGCAGCTGAGGCTGAAGCTGCCAGAGAGGCCAGAGCAAAGGTAAGATAATTATAAATTGTACAGACCTGGAGATAAGAACGGGTAACAGGGATAATTCTAGGATAATTTTTCTTATTTCAAATTGAAAACATACATTGTGACCCCTTATTAGAACCGTCTCGCTGAGACAGTTCATATTAGGGGTCACAATATATGATTTAATTGAGAAATATAGTAAATTGTCCTAGAATGATTTTTGTTACCCCTTCATATCTGGAGCACTCAGTTGAGTCAGCTCTTAAAGAATTTGCTCCTAGAGGATATTATCATTTAGGACTAGCAGGGGCAGATCCAGGAATTTTGGATAGGGGGTTTAAATTAGCTGAGGGGGTTCGATTTTAGCAGAGTGTCCATTTTTTACTGAAATTCCCTATGAAAATAAGCTAATTTGGTCTGAGAGGGAGGTTTGTTTGAACCCCCCAAACCCCCTCTGGATTCGCCACTGACTAGACCCAATATATATATGACCATTAAAATTTGGAGTCTGCTACTTCTAAATCTGTAAACGAGATAAAGAATCAGCAAGAGCATTTACAGCCCTGCTTATATGTACAGATATTACAATTTCATTCAAATTCAGATTTACCAAGTTGACTGCGGTCAACAGTACCATAACATTTCAGAATTTGTTCATTTAACTTGGATATCTTTGTATTCAAAATGAGTATGCATTTATGGATAAAAATCTGCTTTAGATTTAATTTAGTCAGATAGCTTTGAAAATGAAAGCGTTTATCTAAATTCATTTGGGACAAAGTCACTGTTTGGTGCATATAGTTTCAAAAAATGTGCCGGAATATTCATGAGGCTGTCTCTTCAAATTTTTTGTACTCATACTCACTGAATCTGATCATATGAATCTGAGCAGAACCTTTAGTGCCATATATCAGAGCTGTCCATTGTCATCATTATAAGAAGGATACCTGTCTGCACTATTTCCCATTAGGCACACAAGGTCAAACTGATGTCATTTCAATGTCGTGAGACCTGATGTTGTACTGGTGTTGAAATGACATTGTCTCTTCACTTGGTTGCCACAAAAGAGACATTTGAATTCTAGTCTCTGGCAGGAATTTTCAATGATACAAAATAGAGCCTGAGTGTTGGTTTTTGTACAGACAGAGTATGCATTTTAGTTTATAAATTCTAAATTAATAATGGTAGATGATTAAATTTCTTTGCTTGTACACTAGATATAAACTATTGTTATTTTTACAGGTAATCGCTGCTGAAGGTGAAATGAAGGCTTCTCGGTCTCTGAAGGAAGCTGCTGATGTCATGAATGAGTCACCATCAGCCCTCCAGCTCAGGTACTTGCAGACCCTGAACAGCATCGCAGCAGAGAGGAACTCAACTATTATCTTCCCTCTGCCTATCGATATGATATCTGCGATAACTCGACGATAAATGATGCGATTCAAGACAGAAGCAGGACTAAACATAACCCGCTGATAAATATACATTTACTATCAAAAGCTCAAAACAAAAGGAACAACAGAAAAAAAATCAGTCAATTATACATACATGGGCTTTATGTAGTTCTGACTTATACTAAAAAAACAGTGTAATTTAAATGATGAAACATTTGAAAGAGTTTATGTTAAATAAGTTTGTTTATTAAAATATTTATACTCCAAGTTATCGAAAGAACCCTACCATCAGGGGCAAATTCAGAATATTAAACTACATAAAGGGTAAATCCTGTTCAAAATTTTGTATATAAGGGGAGGCTTTGAGGATAATTCTGAGATAATTTGTCTCAGTGAAAGAATATGTTGTGACCCTTCATTAAATTGTCTTGAAGAGAGTGTTTTAATTAGGGGTCACAATAGTAGTTTCATGCAGAAAGATGGAAGATTATCTGTGTTACTCGTTCTTGTCTGGAGCACTGATTTGTTCCTCAAAAGGCATGCTAAAATTGACCCATTAAAATAGGAGAAAGACAAAATGGAAGAAGCTTTGGGATAGTGATGGTGGCATCTGATATGGTTCATTTCATTCTTGGTTAACATATGCATTTGGTAACATTGTATTCTGCTGATGAAATCCTGTTCAAAGGCGGGAACTACTGAAATTAATTTTAACTAAGCTGCTTGAATATGTATGGACCATTTCATTCATCTGAGATACGATGTTCAGAGAACAGGGACTTTTATACTGTTAAAATTCTAAATATTGTAATAGATATGTCTGAGCACACAGTGCAGACCCAGATCAGACTGCACCATAAGGAGCAGTCTGATCAGTGTCTGCACTGTTTGCAATTTCATCTTTTACATTCATTACTGCACAGAAAATCAAAGTGTTAAAATTGTAGAACAATTACGGGAATTGTTTTAGGTGTTTCAGGTTTTAGAATTGTTATGGTATGCTTACCAATAAACCTTGGTACCATATCATATGAAATGACACATCTCCAAAGGCTGCCCAAATTATGGTTTACATGTAGTAAACATTATTTAATACTCGGTGTGTAGCATTTCAAAACTGAAAATTCAAAAGCAGTGATATTAGTCTTTGTTGATGAATAAAACTATGCTTGCAAACAGGATGATCAAATCTTTAAAACCTTTTATTTCCTTGTATAATGTAGCCCAAATTATAGTTTATGTGTAGTTTTAGTGCACCAGTAAACATGTTTTCAATATATACTCATATACCGCATCTTGAAGTGGAAAATTTTAAAATTAGGATTAGAAAGAACTAGGTGCTGGGAGGTGCATGTTATAGATTTGTTCCCTCGTGCCTCCTTCCGAAACATTGTTTTGAGAACTGACAAAAAACACTCCATTCAAGAACTGATGCTTAAATCAGCAGAAGCCTTCGTTTTTAGTCATAAAATGTGCGTGTGGGCCTTTTCAGGATATCACATATTTAAATGTCACAATTTTGAATTCACAAATACTGAGGGTAAATGGGTACATTCTCAGGGGAAGCAACTTGTGATTTTTATTTTTGCCTCCTTCCTTAGTGGGGTGTCGACTCTTTAAAGAATGAATTTGCTCCCATTGGAGCAAATTCTGTCCTTCAAGAGTAGGCTCACTCTTCCAAGGGTATTGACCTCCATGGAAGCAGACAGGAGGTCACAAAAGTTGTTTCCCTTTGTAAAAATGGCAGAATAACATGGATGTGTACCCATTCACCTAAATTGTTTTTTTTGTTTCATGATTAGTACATTTTTTCTCTCATTCGTTATTTATTTTTTTTGTATTCTAAGTTTTTCTCTCAACATTTTAGACTTTCCCATTTTGCTTCCAAACAGCAATACATCAAAAATTACCTTTGAAATGCCGACTGTCATTGAATTTTGACAAGTGTCTTTATTAGAAAGGATGTAATTGATAATAAATACAGAAGTCATACAGTACAGTTTTGCTATTTTAAAGTAAAATGAACTAAAAAGGTATTCTCAAATTCAATGCAACTGTATATAGTGCTGAATCTGTATAAACAGTTATGTGAGCTTAGTTGGAGATTTATTTATTTCATCTGTGTGTTACATGAAGCTGATTTTTTTATTATTTTTCTGTTGTTTCTATTATTCATTTAAAAGCACAATCACATCAGAAATGATAAAACATTCATTTCTGATGTGATTATATTTAAAAAAAAAAAGTAGAGATACAGAAAACTAGAATTTATTAATGAAGCGAAAGTTAAGGATGTACTTTTACAATTTATTGCAAAATCTTGAAAGCTGTATCTTAATAAAGTGCCTTGGTAAAATGGAAATTGTGATGAAATAACGCAATTTGTTTTGAAGAAAACACTGCTTAGGTTATGACAGAACAGACTTGCTTAAAATCATTACTGGCACAGTTTGACACCAGAAGACAGAACCAAGCATGTATCAAAAGTTTCCAACTGAAATGCAGAAACTTAAAGATCAGAAAGTTTGGAACAAATTGGTTTTCAAGTAAAGGATACCTCAGTGTTTTTTACATATTTTGTGGTGTATGATGTTCTTGTTTGTATGTATATATTTTTCACTTGATATTCCGAATAAAAACGAGAAAAAATTCCTTCTGTTTTGCTTTTTTCAACCTTGGGACTGTAAAACATTCTTCGATGAACCATATTTTTTCATTATATGGCCCCTCTTACGATGTATGTATACACATTCAGTAGAGGATGGGTTGGAGCCAGAGGATGGGGGGGAGGGGGCTTAGGGTTTGGACAACAATCGCGTTTTTGATTTTTGCTGCCCTTTCCATTGGGGTTTAATTAGAATTTGTATCTGTTCCTAAGCTGGGGAACTCGGGGCAAATGGACAAGACACGCCATACTGTTGCAACGAATTGTATATAGAAAGTGTATAAATAACTTTAGTGCCAACATATTGGAGCAGTTGTCTCAGATGATGGCTCAAAACAGGAGGTTCTCTCAAGGACTGCGCAAACCACATCAGCTCTTACCAAGCTGAAACCAATTTGGAGAGATAACATATCTCTTGGATCAAAGGTGAAACTTATGCGCTCCCTTGTCATTTCCATATTTCTGTATTCCTGTGAATTGTGGACCTTGACAGCAGAGTTAGAGAAGAGAACGCAGGCCTTTGAGATGAGATGCTACCGACGGTTACTGAACATTTCGTACAAGGACCATATAACCAATGAGGAGGTTCGCAGGAAGATCCAAGCAGCCATTGGAGAATATGATGAAGTCCTGACGGTGGTCAAGAAACGGAAACTAAGGTGGTTTGGACACGTCTCAAAGTCTTCTGGCTTAGCAAAGGCGATTCTACAGGGCACAGTGAAGGGAAAACGAAGAAGAGGTAGACAGAAGAAAAGGTGGGAAGACAATATTAAAGAGTGGACAGGGATGGACTTTGCCAGATCAACTAGGGCAGCTGAAGACAGAACAAGGTGGAAAGGTATTGTTTCGAAGTCATCTGTGGTGCTCGAACGACCTAGTAAGGTTACATGATAGAATAAAACAGAAATAGATAACATAGGCTATGTTCAGCCAGTCGAAATAAGATGTTAGGCGTGGATGCCTTTCCTTTTAAAAATATGACACGCTTAGCAATGAATTCAGTCTCTTGAAGTTCTACAATTATCACACCAGACACTAAACAAGAGCTACCAAGGCATATTAAAGCCTTAATCGATATTTCTCTGCCAGTTCATATCAAAACAAGCAGTGGCAATCTCGTGGGTAAGTCACATTAGACTGTTACATGGCGGGAGATTTGGCTGAACAACTGATACAAATTAATCATTCATATGGGCCATAATTAGTCGGGTGGTATGGTTTCAATAACAGTTTTAATAGTTTTCTAAAGATTTAAGCATTAAACTCAATGTTTTGTTTTTTTTACAAGTTGCTAGCCCGGAAACATCTGCATGCAGTTGTATTCAAAAATTAACAACGGCGATAATGCTAAGACCGTTCGTGTGGTGAATAAAACGGTAGCATCTATTCGTAGCTTTCATCATTGAGAGTAGTATTTATCACTGAAAGTTTGTCACCGATAGGAACATTTCCATTTGAAGCTTTCAGTACATGTATGCGGCTCTTAAGTATCTTAAATGACATACTGTATAACGGTGTAGAGCTAAAAGGTCCCATAAGGATGTATTTTTCCGAATTGTTTGAAAACGTTTCTGACTCTTTTTCGTTTGATGCGCCGCCGTAAAACGACGTGCGACCATAAAACTGACGAATTACTTCTCCAAATGACAATTTTGAGTACAGTTATCCCGTCATTATTGCTCTAAAACCAGCTAATTTTGAAGAGGCCGAACACGGTGTTTAGCATCACACTTGGCACACAACCTTGTTTCAACGTTGTGCACAAATATGTTTTTCATGCATGCATATCGAATAACGTCAGCTATTCGCAAATACATGTTTGCCGATATGGTTGAATATGCACAGTATCAGCAGTATCAGAAAGTTTACTTCGAAGCAAATATTGTGCACAAATATGTTTTTGCATGAATGCAGATCGAATTACGTCAACTATTCGCAAAAGTCTAAGTTAAACAACATACCGTTTAAACTATAAATAATGCTTTCCAATATGCAGTAGCAGTTTTTTTAATTGTTAGTACTAACTGTTGGACAGTAGACATATAAATTTTTTGATTATTCACTTGCAAAACAAAGTGCTGTTTTGGAACTGAGATAAATCATACAAACCCTCGCAAAGTAAAAATATTTTTAATACACAATGCTAACAATATACATGTCATAACGATACAGAATAGAACCTCTTGATTTCGAAGTTTTGGCTCAAGTTTCAAGTTTATTCATAATCCAGTACATGGGAAATACATGACAATAATAGTCAATAAGGCGAAAGACAAAAAATCATTTTTGTGGCACACAGGCTGTCTCTCTTGTTTGAGTGTGCATGTGAACCACAAGCCTCGGGCTGTATGGTTCACATGCACACTCAAACAAGAGCATATACAGTGGCATACAGTGGCAGAAATAATCTAGGTAAAGGTTCTGAACAACAATTAGAGCGGAAAACGTAATTGAGCGGCGTCACGACAAAACCAACAAGGTGGTATGTGCGCCCAGCCAAGACTCAGATCAGCCTGGGCATCTGCCCAGTCTGATCAGAGTCTTTGCTGTCTACATGGAGCTACCTTAGACTCTTAGCTACGCTTTAAGCGCCCAGCGAAGAGTCTGATCAGCTGCGGCGGATGCCCAGGTTGATCTGAGTCTTCGCTGGGCGCACATACCATTTGTTGGCTTTGTCATGTCGCGGCTCGTATCATAAAGCGGACACTCCAGCAGATGATACAGACATTCCTACAAATAACATAATTGGGCCTCATCATGGCAATACCAACAAAATGGCTGTTGGTGCACCCAGAGAAGACACGGATCAGCATGGAAATCCACCCAGTTAGATAAGGGTCATCACTATCGGCATTGAGATAACTTGGAACATTAGCTACCCATAAACCACAAAATGGAAAACGCATCAAACTGGGTGGATACCCAGGCTGATCTAAGTCTTTGCCAAGCGCACATGCCACTTTGATGATTTTATCATGTCGTAGCCCATATTAACCAGCATTCTCAGTTGAGTATAAAAGTCTAAAAACAGACGCAGTAGGACAAAGTGCAAGTTTATTTAGGAGCTAAAAATAATTATTAGCCGTGATACGAGAAAACCAACAAAGTGGTTGTGCGCCCAGTGCAGATTCAGGATAGCCTGTGCATTCGCCAAGTCTGATCAGAGTGTTCGATAAGCGCTCTAAGGGTAGCAAAGAGTCCAAACAACCACCATACGGACAGCGAAGACTCTGATCAGACTGGGCGGATGCCCAAACTAATCTGAGTCTACGCTTGGCGCACATGCCCCTTTGTTAGTTTTCTCGTGTTGCGGCTCATATATATAATCAGCATTCTGTGATCATCTACTGATTCTGAGAGAGAGAGAGAGAGAGAGAGAGAGAGAGAGAGAGAGAGAGCTAAAATACAATAGAATACTCTAAAACATTGTGTAAAAGGAGAAAGCTTAGATACGAAAAAGCATACAACGTTTCATAAGACAGTTCACATGCCATCAACATGTACAAAACAACCGTCAACCGATTGAAAGTATTATACATTTATTGACATAATCATGATAATAAACATTGATGAAACATTATTTTATGTTGATAAAGAAACAGGTGGTTTTATGCACTATAGATAATAAATTATTTGTCGGTTATGTCACTTTCAACAGTATTTATGTCATTTCAAGTCAATAAGGAAATGAGTATAATAATGAGGATGATGAGCTGAAACAAGAGATGATGACATCGGAAACCCGAGCCCGCATATGCACTGTAAAAATTTCCTTAGATTTTACGGTAGAATGCCTGGCAACCAGCTGCCAGTCCATTTCCTGTTATTTTTACTGGCTTCTGCCTGAAGAACATTTTTTTTGAAATCTCAATATGGTAGACTTATGTTCACTGCCCGCACTCGAAATAACCTTTAAAGTTTTGAAGGGCTATATGACTAAAGCAATACTTGTCTTATTCTATCCTTCTCTGGGTGATATTTCCGCCAAAGTTTACGGCCGCCCGTAAAAATAACGGGAAATGGGCTAGCAGCTGATTGCCAGGTATTCTACTGTGAAATCTACAGAATTTCTTTACAGTGTGCGTTATGCCAGCTGAGAGCTGACCCCCTGTCAGACTGCTGAACACGATAAGCCGAGAAATGAACATATTCATCGTTGATAGATACAAATTCCTGAGCAAGCACTCTCGAGTTGTGTTCATAGTGACGCATGTTTGTCTACAAATACAGCTACTCATACACAGTAGCTGCCTATGAATACAGTTTACCGAGTAGCTGTATTCGAAGGACAGGCCTATACAATATAAGATAATGAAAAAGATAAAGAATGAAACGTCGAGATACAATAGCATGACACTGAACTGACGTTATTAGGCCTATGTTGCATCGACGTGCATACGACGTCCGTTAAGTCTTGCGTGAGTCATTGGCGGCGTCTTATGCAAATAAATAAATAATTGTTAATCTAGTTTTCTACAAACATATTTCTATCACAGTTTTGCTGTTCCACTTGGTTACATAACGCCGTATTTGTATTATTTAATATCCCAAAGATCACCCAGCGTCGGAACAACGTTGTACCAACTCTGCAACGTTATGATTTTGCGTCGATGTTGGTTACGACGTTGTTTGACTTTGTATCAACACTGATTACTCCTCCTATACGAGCAATTCCATTCCCACCCAGAAAAAGTGAGACCCCCCCCCCCATAAAATTCGGTAGACAGTTAGCAATGCTAATCGATCCATATGTTTGTAATATATATCAATCAGTACTGAATTTCAGCTTTGTAACATTTAACCTGATGGAGTTCTCACAAACCGCCTGAAAGTGGTCAAACCAACATGTCGGTTTGGCCACTTTCAGGAGTTTTGTGAGAACTCCGCCTGTTCTTTCAGTTCAAAGCAAATATTGTGATTGTACTTGCTTTTCAAACACGTGAGTCGAATACCATTCTTAGATTTCAGGGGGTGGTCGGGTCAAAAAACGGTGCTGGGTAACTTTAAGTGCCGGGGCGTCCTACTGATTTAGATAATTGTAGGACAAGGGCCTACAGTGCTTACAGTAGGTGCGGGTGGGGGTTGTTTGGACATTTTTTTCTCTCGTCTATTATTTCTCTTTTCTTTCTCCCTCTCTCCGGGAGGCGGCCCGATATAGACTGAAGCACTGCCTCAAAGGGCCGTTTACCCCAAAACAACAACAAAAACAGTTATATTTCAGCTAACGATTTGCACAAGTGTAGGGGAGAGTCGGGTAACTTCGGACAGGGGGGTAGATTCGGACATACCATTGCAAACAGTGAAAATTCCAGATGAGACATCAGGATTTTTCACTGTTTGGTCAGTTATTTTTGTTTTAGTTCCAAATAACTGACATATAAAGTAAACACTGTCACTGTCCGAATTTACCCGCTGTCCGAAGTTACCCAACTCTCCCCTATTTTTTTTATTTCAAGGTGGAAAAGAAATTGCGCTTTAACCAGTACAAAGCTGTGCGTCTGTGGTTTCAAAATAAATAAAATGCAGCGCATCTTTTTTTTGGCAAGCATTTCCGCTACCGCCTTCCAGCGAGACGTCGTAGCAGACCCACTGGTATAGGAAGCACAATAGTATTGTTTCTCTCGGCTGCAATATTGTTAAGGGTCTGCATGAAACGTAGCTTCAGTGCTGCCGGAGACTGGTCCATAACTTTGGCAGCGTCTTTAAGAGCTTTAGAGGCCCTAATTTCTCCGTCAGCAGCTATCACCTAAATTAAAGAAAATATTGAAAAGGAACCGTGATAATCAAAAGTTCACTTCCTTTTAGGTAAATGCGAAAATATGGGTATTTTGCTATGTGCATATAATCACAAGAAGAGGATTATGGGAAAGCCTACCCTATGACTTCAGCTCCTCAGGAAAAATAAAATTGCAAGTTTCCCTTTGATGTTCGTGTTTGGGATCTGATTCAGCCAGTTCCTGAAGCGTGTTTACTCTTTAAATTTTCATTTTATTTTTATTTCACTCTTGACTCTCTGCATTTTGGGATAAATTTTTTAAGCAATTATCTTTATTTGCTCAACCCAAACTTTTTTTTATTTACTCATTTCTATTTTCATTTCATCCCCTCGACTGAAAATTTACAAAAATTTCTTATACATACATACATACATACATACATACAAGCAAACTAACCTTAGCTTTAGCTTCTCTCGTAGTCTCTGCCTCTACAGCCATGGCACGTTGCATCTCAACGGGCATTCGAACATTTTTACTGATGAAGACGAAAAAGAACATAGATTACCACAATAACCTTACATTGGAACAGATGTGCCTGAGCAACCAGTGTACATCCAGACCACACAGCTCCAAAGAGTTTTCTTACATCGCCCGTTGGTATAACCAGGTTCCTCAAAATTAAACTCAACTGAAGTGTACGTAAAACCGGAGGTTTACATACTCAGTAACGTTGAAATTGACCACACCTGTAAAATCAGGGGTGGTCGGGTCGGGCAATGGTGCAGTGTAGGTACGTCCTACTAATTTGGATGATATGGTGCTTGCAGCAGGCGCGGAATGACAGTTGCTTGAATTTTTTAGTCTCTCGTATCCTATCTATTCCTTTCCCGTCTCCCTAGCTATGGGAGACGGCTCGATATGGACTGAAGACTGTATGTAAAAGCCGAAAACCATCAACCAGCCTGTATAATCCACAGATGCGACAGTTTCTATATTTTTTTTGTACAGTGTTAAGCATTCAAGGACGTAGTTTTTTATATGCAAATAAGCAGGGGCGTATTAAAATTTGTCTAAACTAACAAAACGCGTAATTTGCATGCTGTCATTTTGTAAATCAGACATGACTTCAATACCACCGGCCAATAGGCATGATAGTATGAAATATCTTAGGGGCTTAAGTGCTAGACTTTCTCTCAAGCCATATGAAATTTTAAAACCTCTAGACTTTCTCTTAAGCCATATAAAATATAAGTTCGCGTATCATAACAGAGTCCCTACGTATTTACGCCCCTGACGTTAATTAATAGTAATAGTTTTCTTCATCCTTCTGTGTCTTGGGCGGTTGGTTCTTAGTGATTATTGTGCCACTTGAGCAAGACTACTCTAGGGTCAAGTCGGGTAAATTCGGACAGCACGTAAATTCGGACAGCGACATTGTTTCCTTATATGTCAGTTGTTGGGAATTAAGACAAAACTAACTGGGCAAACAATGAAAATCCTGGTGAGACGTCTCATCTGGATTTTCAACTGTTTGCAATGATAGGTCCGAATTTACCCGCTGTCCGAAGTTACCAGACTCGACCCCATATTTCTAGGTTTCTAGACTTACATTTCAACTCTTTCTATCACTACACCTCGACGGTAAGCAGATTTGTAGAGAGTTTTCTGGAAAATAAAACCTTTCTGTGAAACTGAACACAGACACGACTGCATTCAATTCCATAATCCACTGGGCACAAGGCGTTGAGTTTACATTGAATCAAAAATAATTTATCGTTATGACGTTGAATCAATGTTGATTTAATATTGATTCAACGTAGTATAGCTGCTTGGATACTTCATTGCGGAAGACAAACCACAGGGGCTCGGGTCAAATGGTTTGTCTCTTCGATCCACTGAATATACGAATCGGTATGTAAAAGATGGTTTTGTTTTATGTACATTAATATAACAACCCTTGACATACCGATTCGTATTTTCAGTGGATCGAAGAGACCCGCGATCCCGTGGGCATAACTCAGAGCTTAGGAGGGTTGGCTGTAATTATATAAAGTTATAAAAGTTATTCCGCAGTTTACGCATGTACGTGGAGATAACCAACGAGCTTTCTGAGAGTAGATTTTCTATTGTACAGACGAGCATTGTGCATTTTATACAACACGCATCACGGTTGATCTTGCATTTTTTTAAAATCATGTGGAGCTTTTTAGGGTAAAGTCGGATGAACTCGCTCAGCGCGTAAATTCGGACAGTGTCATTGTTTCCCTTATATGCCAGTTGTTCGGAATTAAAACAAAATTAACTGGACAAACAGTGAAAAGGCTCAGTGATTTTATCTGTTTGCAATGGTATGTCCGAATTCACCCGCTGTCCGAAGTTACCCGACTTGACCCTAGTGTGGTATAATTATCAACAGGAATCGAAAACAAAACTCAACAGATATACGTTAAAACATCTAACTGCAGGAGCCCTGGTAGCTCAGGACGTAAAATTGCAAAAGCCATCCATCCATCCATTTAGAATATCGTATTTATTTCTAGGAAACACCCCTGCAATTTTTTTTCTGTAATGAAAATGTCCGAAAAGCGACCAAAGTTGGCTTTAGTCCATCAAATTTGCTTAAGAGTACCAAAATTTGTCATTGATTGCCAAAACTTAATTCCAAAAATCCATCGGGGCGGTTATTTGAAGAAATATTTATTTCTGAAAGTCATTTATAGGCATTGTGAATTGCAACTCCATCGGGAAGTTTATTTGAAGAAATATAGTAGTAAATCAACAATCGATTATCAATTTCAGCATTTTTTTTTCAATTTCTTGAATGAAAGGGATTAGATGATGCGTGTACCTACTTTAAGAGTATCTTTAATCTGTTTCCTGTCACCGAGAATTTCAGTAAGTGATTTTGAAGCCAGTACTTTACAGAGAGCCGCGGCAGTCCATCGCCCTGTTAGTAACGGAATATTCTGAAAAGAAGTACATACATGTAGATCATACAATGGCCGTGCATTAAAGGGTGATTTTAACATAGGCCGGGCCGCGTAGCGCAATCGGTAGGGCACCTGACTCATAGTCAGAGGTCCTGGATTCGAAACCCGGTCTGGCCACATACTTTCGTTTCTCCTTCCGCTGATTCAAGAAGGACAGTTGTCAGCTACTGGCGAAAGCATGTGCACTTAGTACTGGTTAACCGCTTAGGAGGTCTTAGCCTGCCCAGAAATAGTGTGGCTAGGTTAACTGACCGTCCCGACATGACCATAGTTGTTTACCGTGGACGTTAAGCAATCAATCAATGATTTTAACACGGAAGAAATGACGAAAACGCAACTGTTTCCTTCAGATTTTTACAGTTTTCCGCCATGATTACACGAAGAAATCCCGCCAGCAACTTTGACTGCAACAGAGACGATTAAATGTATTTCGTAAGTTTTTGATCCGAGAAAACGACGTTACACCGTCTATCCGCATGGAAATGAAAGCTGACGTCACCAAACGAATCAAAATGACGTTTGAATGGCGCTAAATAACGTCACGCTAGTCCGCCCCGTGATTTGTTACCCAATATATCACTAGATCTTACCACTGGCTATATAGGCGACCAGTGTTAGAATACATAAATAAGGTTAAAGCAATTTTTAGAAGTTGGCACACTCTACACTGTAAAAGAATCCCCAGCTTCTTCGGTCTTGAAGACGAGCTTTTAAATCGAGGTCCCATCTCCGTAAGATCTATGTGTTGGTTGGACGTTAAGCCCGAGTTCACTCACTCAAAATTGTATAACAAAAGGGACGTAACAAACATACCCCAGATAATGCTCCTTGTCGGACGTTGTGGATTTTTGCATATACCACTGCATCCACTGTTACTGTCATAGAATCTCGGGTTAAAACCTGAAAAAAAAAAAAATAAAAATAAACAAACAACAATAAACACGAGCAAACACAGAACCATTACGTACTATAACAGTTTTTCGCTCCCCAATATTACAAACCCTGTCGATCATGCATTGATCCAATTTACCTGACAATCCCTGACTTTTTTGCTTTCTTTGCAAGCACTGCCTCTGTAATAATTCGTAAAATAAAATGCGTGTCTAAATGTTTCGCAGAGGGAACCAGGGGCGTAACTAGGACTGTTACGCTCAATTATGCTTTATAACTCTTGAGGGCAAGAATATGTGTTTAGAACAAAGATATTTCCTGTTGTCGCGTCTGTTGGTAGTTACTGTTGAGATTTTGTACAATTTACCGAATTTCAGGATGTGCGTATTGAAATTTTGTCAGTTTGACAAAATTTCATTACGCACCTGCGTATTTGCGTATAGGCAGCTACGCCCTTAGGAACCCAGGTAGAATCTATTTCCAGCAAAATCCCACAGGACACACAACGCTGAATCAAGCTGAATCAACGTTTGTTCGCTGATCAACGTTGATTCAATGTAGGTTAAACAACGAATGCCTGGTGGAATGAAGATCAGTCTATAAGCGCTCTACCGACATCTGTATAAACAGAAATGAGCGCAAATGAGGCCGGATTCCAATCGGTAAAGCGTTGAAGTAACGTCACATCAACGTCGATGCAATGCCATTGATCTGACGCTGATACGACGTCGTTTCGCGGTGTGACAGTTGGTATGAGAAAAGCTTTCTCACCTTTTGTGGTTGGATGTCATAGAAAAATGTTCGGATATCAACCATTCGTAGCTCGTCGATACAAGGCAGCACCAGCACAAGACCTGTAAATAACATCAAGTTGACCTTTACAAGTGTATTTGGCCCGGTTTAGGCGGGGTGGGGCTGGGGGGATGCCATTGGGGTAAGGTGGGAAAGGGTAAATAATCTCCAGATTTTTGCAAACAGGGTGGATACAGTTCTGATTTTGCTTTGGGAGCTATCAGACCAAGGCTGCATTGTTTGCTGTACTTTATCCTATAAACACCTATAAAACAGGAAAGAACACGAAGTAACTTCCCTTATCAGTGCCCCTTACCAATGTATACCGAAGTCATGGTTCAACTAAAATTTACAACGAGAACCACAGAAATAGGGTCGATCGACCACAAGCCGATTAAGCTCCCCACCCCTCTCCAGCAATTTTACGACTGGCCGTCCCAAGGCGGCAATTCTGTTTTGGTTCTTCTTGTTTTATGTGTTAATAGTTGCTGTATGTCTGTTATTGATATATTGTTTGTGATGTTCAGGCTAGCCAGTTGACCACCTACATGCGAAATGCCTGTGATAAGTGATGACTAATTTTGTGTTGTTTCTTTCCCACATGGTGTTTTGGGTTGGATCTGGGATTGAATTGTGTCAGTTCCTGAGAATTTTTCTCCTTACTTTTTCAAGTAAGTAAGGTAACACACAGACGAATGCATTGCCAACTGGCCCGGAGGTTATAAACTAGAGTACATTCTCAAACTCAAAATAAAGCACACTGATTGGCTGCTTCCGAGCATGTAACTCAAAATAAAGCACACTGATTGGTTGCTTCCGAGCACATGCTCGGAAGCAGCCAATCAGTGTGCTTTATTTTGAGTTTGAGGTTATTCTCAAGTTTTATCACCTCGAACCCTGATATGCCTTTCTTTCAGATTCTGTATCTTGTAAAAACAAAAGGCAAGAGAATAAATATACAGTTGCTCAGATTTCATATCAAAAAGGGGACGGAGCAGCTAAACAGACACAATTCATACTTTGCCTGGCTTAAATAGCAAACCAGGAACACCGAACCAAGATATACATTATCTACATTCTCAGTGCATTTATTGATAAACCCTATGGTAAGCCATTAAAACGTAATGTAGTTTATTTAAGGAATGAATGTTATTTTTTAAACGTTTACTGAAGTATAAACTACATCGGGTCACGAGCAAAGTAAGTGAACCCCGAAGGGGTTTACGTAAACTTTGCTCGTGACCCGATGTAGTTTATACTTCAGTAAACGTTTAAAAAATAACGTTTATTCCTTATATTTATATTATTAAACAATGATTTTGATCAATAAAAAGATAAAAAAAAGTAAGAAATACATATATAAAAATCGTTTTAAAAACAATACCGGCTGAATTTTACAATAGTTTGGAACAGCCGCATTGACACTGCCTACCAGTAAATTCCACCTCCTGCTGTATATTTCACGTGGAAGTAGGCGTAGCGAGCTGTCAGTCAATGTTTACTAGCCATTCAAGTACACAGCATGTTGTAGATTTCACGTGCTACTTAGTGAGATGAGCTGTCACTCTAAGCGCGTGACACAATGTAATTATTGACTTGTAAACGATATTGACTCCCGCATCATTTATTGGGTTTACAGAGAGTTTTGCAATGATAATGTAAATATACTTGAATAACTACATCGGTTCACGCGACGTTACATGAGGTTAAGTGACGTCAGAATAAACCATGGTTCTCTCAATCTGATTGGACGTAGGCGACGTTGTGACGTCGTTGACGCTGTTCGGCTGTTAGTAAAAAAAAACTACGTATAAATGTTTTATTCTGCTTCAACTTTAGCCCTAACGCAAATTTGTGGTCAATGAATAGACAGAAAAGAATGTAAATATAAGCAGTGAACTTAATTTTTCTGGTGTTTATCGAAGTTAAAACTACATTGGGTCGCTAGTAAAGTTTACATGAACCCCTTCGGTATTCACTTACTTTGCTCGCGACCCAATGTAGTTTATACTTCGATAAACACCAGAAAAATGAGAAGGGGTTCATGTAAACTTTGCTAGCGACCCAATGTAGTTTATACCTTCGATAAACACCAGAAAAATGAAATATATTCTTAAATGAATGCATTCTTTCAAACAGACAATGGAAAGTATCATATTGATAAAATCGCTTACCTGGGCCTTTAGTGTGTGGAGTTACCTTCCCTAAACGTAAAATTATACCCCTTTCGTATTCTTGTAGTATCTGCAAATATAATGAAAGTAAGCCGAGATGGTTTCAGGGGCATAGCTAGGTGAATTTATTGATACAAACATTCAAGATTTTACCCATGGAGGTAAGTGTAGGGGTTTCAAATTGTATACTGATAAATATTTTGGATCTAACATCTTGTCTTATTTGCTGAAAAATCGCAAATACGCTGATGAGTATTGGGATTTTGGCATTTTGACAAAATTTCAATACGCACTTGCGTATTTGTGTACAGGTAGCTAGGACATTGAGAAATATCGAAATAATACTGGTACACTGAGTGGAACAGTCTCACGCTTAAGGTAGAAAGATCATAAATAGATATATTAGTGCGGCATTCAAACCATTATACCAGCTTAATAACCCAGAAGGCTATAAAACATTTGAATAAGAAAAAAAAAATCACCGTTTTTTTTTTAATCATACTTCTACTATTTTTTTATTATTATTTAAATTCATATCTCAAGCATATGAATGCACTTTTTGCTAAGGTTGAATCGCTTTTCATAAGGCTTATAGGATTATGGAGACTTAAAGGACAGGCCCCGAGGTTATAAAACTTTTTTCATGCTCAACTCAGCTGAGTATGAATTTTTACCTGCTTATAAAAAAGCAAATTACTGAGAAGTACAGTTGGTTTCTTGCTCAGTTAGGCTGAGTGTGAAATTTTCTCTGCTTATGAATATGAAAATGCCAACATTAGTTGGCATTTTCATATTCAGCAGCAGAGAAAAGTTCATGCTCAGCTGAGTTGAGGATGAAAAAAGTTTTATAACCTTGGGGCCAGTTATTTCAGGTGTTCCAGTCGTTTAAATGTTTACCTTGAGTGCACAGTAAAGAGAAAAAGGAAAGAAGGCAACCAGTAATACAACAGACAGAGCTGTAAGAATATATCCACAGAGGCCTAGGCCCTCGCTTTTCTCGTCCGGGTCCACCTCATCTGAAACATACATTACTCAGTGTTAGTATCAGGGATAATTTAGACACAATTTTCCTGATTTATTTATTTATTCGTTTATTTTACGTAAAAACGTATGATGTGGCTCCCCATTAGAACCGTCTCGCTGAGACGGTTCTAATAAGGGGTCACAACATGTGTTTGACTGAAAAAATAAGAAAACAAAATATCTCTAAATTTTCCTCAAAACCCCATCATATTTCGAGCGTATTTGTAACGCATTGTGTATATATGTTTCGTGTTTTGTTTTGTATATTTTTTTGTCAACCAAATCTCCAGTTTTGGGGGAAATAAAGAATTGAATTGAATTTATTACCTTATCATTATGAGTATTAAAATGATAATAATTATAATTATTAATGTTTATCATTTTCATTTTATAATCATTATTAATACCATTATCATTACTATTATAAAACTGCTAAAAACTTTCTAACACACCGGCATACCGTGAGGAATTTTTGAATTCTAATACAGCTTAAGTCGTGTATAAAAATTATCATGAACTGATGCAACCAAGCTCCATAGTGTCAAAAACACATAGATTTACCCTTAACACATTGCTTATTTGCTTATCTGTAGGTCATTAAAAATTGCTGGAGTTACAAGGGTAAGGACCTTTATATTGTAGTTCTAGATATGTTAACGTTGTGTGTTGATTTTTGTGTGTTTTCATGCCAGCAAAATGCACAATTCCATTCCCACGTGGAATTTAAAGATTCAAGCTTCTGTAACTATTTTACCAAAATATGACAATGTAATCAGACTCGTCTACGTGCAAAGCATATCTGCATAAAACCAACAAAGTGGTTGTGCGACCAGCGAAGACTCAGATCAGCCTGGGCATCCGCATGGATGTAGCTTAGACCCTTAGCTACCATTTAAGCGCACAGCGTAGACTCTGATCAGACTGGGCGGGTGCCCAGGCTGATCTGAGTATCCGCTGGGCGCATATGCCACTTTGTTTCCTCGTGTCGCGGCTCATTTGTGTACTTGAAGAACTGGTGGTAAAAGGTGAAGGTCAAGATTTCCCGTAGCGAGCCTTGTGGCCGTAGGGGCGGTGGGTGTTGAAGGCCCAAAGTAACCCGAACACAGTGAATGAAAGACAGATCATATCCCTCTCCTTTCACTTCCTGTATCCTTCTCTCATTCGATAAAAGGTATACCTATTTACTACTGGTTTGACGGGGAGAGTTATCAGTCTCTGGCTGATCCACAAGTTAGGGATTCGATTCCGCGGCCATCTGCACCTCTAACTATTTGACCACGTCGAATCAACAACCAAAATGTCCGCCTGGCTATTTCAGGAGTTTTTGTAATAACTCCATGCACCAGTCTATATTGTACAAAGCTAAAATTTTGTAGTAATATGATTTACATACATATTGCTCGAATAGCAATTGTATCCTTTTGTTACTCGTTTGCAGAGTTTTGAATTTTCTGTTTCCATGTGGAAATAGAACTGCGCCTTCACCCGACTCATAAAATATAGACGTCATACCATAACCCTAGGGTGGGGTTTTACTATGAATCCCCTTTTAGTGAAATCACAACATCGAATTTGTCATATCAATATATAGATTTGTAATATCACTATTTCGAATGTGTGATATAACAATCATTCGATTAAATGATATCACTAATTAGATTTTGTGTAGATATGACTTTTTGATATCTCTGATTCGATTTTTGTGACATTACAAAGTACCACAAAAAGCTGAGATTTAGTGATATCATCGATGTTGTGATGTCTCTTTTTTCTTTTTACGATATCACTAATTTGATTTTGTGACATCACTTAATCGCACATATTTAGTGATATCACTTATTCGATTATATAACTAATTCCAATAATTGTATCACAAAACAGGGCATTAATAGTAAAACGACACCTCACAGTTATATGAGGTGCCGTTATAATGTAAATCCTCCCTTTGTGATATCACAAAATAGGATTTGTGATATCAATATCTCGATTTTGTGATATCACTATTTCAAATATTTGATATCACATATTTTTTTTGTGATTTCACTAATTAATATGTGATATCACTAATTTTTGATCATGAGATATCACTTATTTCCATAAATGAAATGTCATATCACAAAAAGGAAATATATATTAAAACGGCATCTCATTCCAGCAGGCATCAAATAATGAATCAACATTAAATCGACGTTGTTTCAACGTAAAAATGTTGCATAAACGTCGATTCAATGTTGATTCAAGTTGTGTGCTCAGCGGGGTCTTATCAGATAAAGATTACATACTTATCTGGACGTCTTGTCTTGTACCTGACATGATTCAATCCTCTCTTTCTACGGCATTGTCTCCAATATAACTTCGCTGTCTGGACATTGTCTCACTCTTTTTAGGTGCTGAAAATTTCCTGGAACCAGAACGGTTGTGAAGCTAGTAATAGTCATCTTCGCATGCCAAGGGTAGGGTACTAGGTCTACTTTGTTCCTTACGTAGGGAACAAAGTGGACTTAGTACCCTTGGCTTGCGAAGATGCTTCAAAGTACGCCATTGATAAATTAAAAAACCAAACTCAGAATCAAATCGGAATATGGTTCCGTACCACAAATTCGATTTTAGGCTTTTGTGGACCTATCAAATCAAATATGCGATTGCAAAATATTGGATTGTGCGGTATCATCAATAAAACGAATGCAAGATATAATATCATTCAATATTACTGTGATCCCAAATTTATTCATATTCTGTGATCTTTTGGCATCAAAAAAGCTTAACTGATCTGTTTATAATGATAAATGCCAATGTAATGATGCAGGTTTCGAATCACAATATCGATTTTGTAGACAAATATTAAAGAAATCGTTATTAAAGTTCCAGGCAAACGCGTCAGTGCTCGTCCAGCTTAACCCAGTTATGCCTAATGAACTCTTCTATCCTGGATGAGTCCATTAGTCATTTGAGGGGTCTTTTAGTTATTTTCTATTAGTGTCTTTTAAAGAGAAGTAACGATACTTGTTTTCTTATACAAACAGTAACTACCAAGATAAGACGTCGCGTATTGCGGCGTCTGATCTTGGTCTGCAACGTTTGTCATTGTTATGGCATTAATAAAAAAGCTCTAGTAACAAATGAACCGCGACACGACAAAACCAACAAAGTCACCGTGAAGTGGCATGAGCACCCAGCAAAGACTCAGACCAGGCTGGGCATCCACACAGTCTGATCAGAGTCTTTGCTGTGCGCGTTAACTAGCTTCGTGCTAGTTCTGTACCAAAACCTCAGTTTGTTCGTCTTTTTCATCGGATATCTATGTTGAAAAAAACGGGTCATGTTTTGACATATAAACGTCCGATGAAAAAAAAAATGAAAAAAAAAAAAAACATGACGTTTTGATACAGAACTAGCTTCGTGCAGACATCGAAGACTGAACAGACTGCAGTTATGAGTCTTCGCTCTGCGCACATGCCATGTTGGTTTTGCCGTCGTGTCGCGGCTCATTAACACTGCATTAACTCTTTCAGCGCCAAATTTTTCAGACGACAAATTTTCGTCTGCTCAAATCATCAGACGACAGATTTGTAATTGGAAATTTTAACAATCTAAAGACATTTTTCATAAAATCAGGCTTTTTAAGTTCATATTTGAATGGCAAACAGTGTAGATCCTGATCAGACGGCTCTTTTAAGAGCCGGCTGATCTGGATATACGCTGTTTGCAAAGTCGCATTTTTGCGACTTTGGCGCCGAAAGAGTTAATACAGACTACATTGGATACCCCAGGGTGGATATGATGCTCTGGTGACTGTTGACCCTGGGGACCAATATCCGATGCGACCAATCTGAAAAACAACAACAAAATACATATTGTAAATGTGATTAGACAATGGATATGCATACATATATATTTACACTTGCCAATGACTTCCCATAGGTAAACCCTTTAGAGCAACTAGCTTCATTCACCGATGAAGGACAATTTATCATGTGACGTTGTCGTCAAGCGACGTCTTATGTAAACAAACGTCTTGATTGGTTCTTGCAACGTTCGACTGACGCCACGTCAGGGCGACGGCTGTTAAACGTTATGGCCGAACAGGCCGTTACTAACTTTTCTACGACCCATATTTTGTCTATTCTAGACCAAATTACCACGAAAGCGGCACAGAGAGGTTCACAAATAAAGTGTAAATATAAAAATAAAAAATTAATTTTTCAGCGTTCATCGTGTGAAGAAGCCAGTGGTCGTCGCTAAAATTCTACAAGAAGCGCTTCGCGCTTCATGGAATTTTAGCTCCGCCCACTGGCTTCATCACACGATGAACGTTGAAAAATCAAATTTCAATTCTTAAATAATGACCTACCTGCAATTCCGTAACCATGAAAGATCTAACGAATCAATAGCCGGTAACGTAACCGTTGTTTACCTGTTTACTTGAAATGAAATATAAACACTGAGCTAGTAAAAACGAGCTTTAAGTCATCATATATATGTATGTGAAGAGCAAAGTCTCAGACCAGCATGCGCTTCAGCGCAGTCTGTTCCCTCTTTGTAACATTAGCAACACTTATGTCAAATATTTTAAAATTAAGACTGTTCTCGTTTCTTTGCGCAGAGCCTCACAGGTTAATCTGGGTCTTTATCATAGTCAAAAGTTTCCTTTAGCTTGTCGAGGCCAAACTTAAAAAAAATCCAAATATGGAAGATATCTGAGATGTCGTTCTGCTTGATATTTTGCAATACTTATATTTAAAAAAAATACTTATATTTTCCTTTCAATGTGTGTGTATATGTGGTTAATCTTGGGAAAATCCAATGTCATATGATCTATAAAAGCTAGTGAAAACGCACAATCTGACCGATGCAAAATATGTAAGGCTAGACCAGGCTGTACATAGTCATAGTGTCTTACACAAAACTTTCTCTGTAAGTGAAATCCTGATCAAACGGGCTATATCAACATTGCTCAGTCTGGTTTTAGTACCTGGCATGTCCCTATGTCCCTGCTCCCATATGGCAACTGGTAGGTTTTCCCGTGAGCACTGTGAATGAATAAAGTACGGAAGCTTAGAATTACTTTCGGACTGTAGCAAAATAAATGATTTAAAATAAGTGTGTGTGTGTGTGTGTGTGTGTGTGTGTGTGTGTGTGTGTGTGTGTGTGTGTGAAAAAAGAAGAAAAAAAAATAGTCTGTATATGCATATGCCAACTTCGTGCTACCGGACCAGACTTCGTAAGTAACATCGCAGATTCCTGGCGTAGGGACAAGTTTTACTATAACCAACATTATGCCTATGCTATAGTGCTTACTTACATTGCTGGATAACTATGTGATAGCCTCCTCCCATGTGTAGTTTGAAGGGAGGAGGTGCGACGTCATTACGACGTTAGGTTCCTGCTGGGTCCCTACATTTTGATGACGTCGCTTCTTCCATTACGCAACGCCATTGATAAAACTTGACCTTACCCGCTGAGCGTTATTTAAGAAAAGGATCAGCTCTGGTAGTGAATTGTTGTGAAATGATTCACTGTTTTGGGGTCATTTGAAAAGTATATGAGCCGCGGCACGACAAAACCAACAATGTGGCTGTGCGTCCAGCGCAGACTCAGATCAGCCTGGGCATCCGCCCAGTCTGATCAGAGTCTTCGCTGTCCGCACAGAGGTAGCTTAGACCTTTAGCTACCCTTAAAGTTTAGCGAAGAGTCTGATCAGACTGCGCGGATACCCAGGTTGATCTGAGTCTGCACTAGGCGCACAACCACATTGTTGGTTTTGTCGTGTCGCGGCTCATATGTCTACTTACAACTGACCCACAAACCAAGAGTAATTCACATTTACAGGTGAACAAATTCGATTATACTGACACTTAAAAATGCTAGAATATTATTCTTTTCCATCAAATTCTTCGAACCTATTCATTTGCGCGTGCATGATGATCCCGTCAATATTAAGCACTGTGATATTGGTAGATGTTCGCTTTTCCGACGATTTTAATGTGAAAAAGAGACGGTATGTCGTCTAATATCAAAGAACGTCCTCAAAACGTCACAAGAATCGCCAGTGATTGCCGATGGCATCAGCAATCCTAAAGCCGATGTTTCACTATCAAACTTCTTTGCTAAAATGTTCTTGATTTATAGTGCTTGCCAAGAAAATGTTTGATAAAAAACATTCATGATACACTGTGTTGCTTCTTTGGTCAAATTTTTCTTAATTTAGTGCTGTTCAAATAGTTAGTTTAAACGTATTTTATTGCTTCTAAATACAGCAATGGGGTCGGGCCACAAGTTCTCACAACATTAGTTACGGCCCTTCCCCTACAGTGCAAACCATAAAGCATATAAATACACATACATGACACCTTAGCACTAGATAGATATGATTAGAAAAGCCCACAGCATATCACAAAGTAAGTTAAAGAACAATACTATGTTCAAAGCATTCGCCTGCATGCACATAACCAGCCAATGTAGAATTATTAGTAAGACAGGAGAGAAAGAAAGAAAGAGGCAAAGGACAGAGAAGAAAACAAGAAGATTCTTCGTTCGTCGAGGCCCTACAGATGAAGAAAAACAGTAGCTAAAGTATTTGGACATAGCCTCACACCTTCGCATATACAAGTTAAACTTAAAATCGTCGCGAATTTTTGATAAATGTTGTTCAAATGAAATGATAGATTCAATATTCATGTCACATTGTCAAATGTTTAGCTCCAAACTTGGTGTGTGCATCAATATTTACCAAAAAGGCTGGAGGCTTAGAATGTTATAATTATGGCTGGCTTAAAACAAAGTGTTTGTGTCAATGTCAGAGAAAAAGACGTTTTTACTATAAAAACTACTGTTTTAATAACCCTCATTGGAAGAAATTCCCTATTTACCACGACTGTTGCAGGTACAGGTTGTAAATTGCATCCTTATCAGCCGCTTGTCAAGAAATATTTGTGGGAAAAGTTAGACCGGTTTTATCGCCATCCAATGCAATTTAGACTACATGTATTTTGTTGGAGGCTGTCTGGTGCCTCTGCGGCAGAGCAGCTAGCAGCCGTAGCAGGACCTGGGTGTCAGTTATCTCAGGTCAGATAAAAGAACTACAAATTCGGAGGCAACGTCTCGACGTGACAAATATTGTTTACTGGGACGTGAACCACAACTCCAACACCTACTGATTTTTTGTTGTAAGGTTATTTTAACATTATGTGGGGCTGAGGTAGGGAAGGGATTAGAGTCATGATGGGAACACTGTAGGCATACGTCCTATCAACGTCGATTCAAAGTAATGACTGACCTTGCATCGACGTTGACATGACATTATAACAACGGTGTACCTACCAGATAAGGTTTAAAGGTAGGTTCCTGTACTTTTGGATGCATCATAATTTTGATAATTTTTTATCCAAGTTGTTGGAAAGCACTTATAAAAAGGGAATGAGTAAATTTCACTAAACAGTGTAAATAAAAAAATATTAGAAAACTTGTTTTGCAAGGGGATTTCCTAACTCTGCTTCGCACACCAGTTAGCGCTCTTTTTAATTTGCGCCAAAAATAGATAACCCAGCTCACGTCATGCTGCCTTGCATTTTGGGATAGTTTTAATCCATCCGCCATGCCAGGACCTCTAGGAGAGCTCACGGCAAGAGAAAATTGACCTTTGGAAAATGACATCAGAAATCGCGCACTTACAGACATATAACATAATTATTTTTAGAACTGGAATTCCATCGAAACAAAATAAACCAAAGGGAAAACGACTATTTTCTACAACATCTGACGATTTTCTCAGTAGCAACAGATGCAGAAAAATAAGAGAATTTAATACTACCCAGAAAAAGACGAAATTAGTTTGTGAAGATAATTGTTATCCCTAGTCCAGGAACCTACCTTTAAGTAAGAGAGTAGGTGTGTGTCAAAATTTTGTCAGTTTGACCCAATACGAACCATCGTAACATGCGGAACATGTTCAAAGGCCGAATCATTCCAGAAAACTTCCAATTAAGAATAAGGGTATAAAATAATTACAAGAAATATGTGAAAACAAAACTTATTTTATTTCACTAAGAACGGTAACAGTGATAATGATCAACACTAGCAACAGCAAAACGTGACTTCTTTTAGACCTTACAGGCATGACATAAAAGAAAAGTACAAATATTCTTATAAATGACGGAAGAAATTATGATGGGCGAAAAAAAAAAGAATAAAAGATGAACTGGGGCCGTATTCATAAAACGACCTAAGTCGTTGCTGTTGCTAAGGGTAAATTTATATGTTGGAGATTCCCTACAACGATGAAATTTGCTCTGGAGGAACAGTCTTACAAAGACTGTTCCTCCAGAGCAAAATTCATAGTTGAAGGGAATCTCCTTTATAGACATTGAACCTTAGCAACATCATAGCAACGGCGTAAGTCGTTTAATGAATACGGCCCCTGGAGAGTAGGCCTAAAGTGAGTGATTTTAAACTATATTCGGAGGAAACTCCACAGTAAATTTTCTCGTATGAATAGAGCTATCGTGCTGAAGAGTAGCTGTATTCGGAGCAAGGCATGTTTTCCTCCGAGTTTCCTTGGGTTTGATGATCCTAGATTACAAAGCCAGCAAGGATTCAGTGCTACAGACATATTGGTATTTTGGAGTTGTTCATCTGTTATTGTTCCCTTCATCCGCCCCTGAGATTGGAGTCAGATCCATTCGAGTGGCAGTGGCAATGCATCTATCAATTATTTCATCAAAATTATATAATTAACTCTTAGAGTAATGGGCCTTCAATCATAACACTTTAATTGCGGGGTTCTTTGTTTTCACGTTGACCGTCCGTGTGTCTGTCCGCGCGCACGAATGGAAATATTTTGTTTTTTGTAGATGAAGCAAACAGATTCTTTGGCTGGCTAAAAAACATATGTTAATTAGTGTCTTCTTGCCTTTGTATTAAAAGTTTATCTCTTTGACACTTTACAAGGTTGTAGGATGCTGTGTTTCCGGATGGACGGAAGGCTATCCTATTGCCCCCTCCGGCACAAAAAAAAACATCGTGTCATAATTTGTGCAGTAGCCGTATTTGTAGCGACGCATGTTTGTCTACGAATACTGCTACAAAAACACAGTAGCTCTATTCGTACAAATAGAGCTGACGGAATAACTGTATTCGAAGGTAACCTTTTTCGGTACAACAAAGCTCTACTTTTGTAGTATATAAAGCATAAACGATAAATGCCAACTAACTAATTACTAACTTTCATGAAATATTTGCGACGATACGACACAGTGATCCCGCTGGATACAAATAAAGCTGATGAAATTGATGTCCATCTATAAGTGGAAGAAAATCATAAATGTAACAATAATAAATAGATAAATCACATCTGTACAAAACAATATTATATACATACCTGCGTATACACTATAAAACTTCATAAATATTACATATAAACACTATAAAACATCATCGGACCAAGCCGTACTATGGATCTCTACGGGCTGGCCCTTTGGACAGGCGCAGGTTGAGTGCCTTTAAATATATCTTTATTCAAGACACAGCTCATTGGTGTTATGCGTAGGCCTTTAGTCTGTTTTTCAAAGGAGCATTCGGAGAAACACCCCTATGGTTAGCATTCTTGCTATAGAATTGTCAATCTCTTGGCCAACTGACAAGTCTTAATACATCTACGGCAACAACAGATTTATATATTAACTCTTTAAGCGCCAAAAAGCAGACGACAAAATTTATGTCTAAAAAATTTCAAAATTTATTTCATCCAAGCTATATCATATTGAGAATTTAAAAACTAGAGTGCAAACAGTGCAGACCTAGATGAGGAGGCTCATTATGAGCCGCCTGATCAGGATTTACGCTGTTTGCAAATTCTGCTAATTTCGTCACTGTCGCTTAAGAGTTAAGAGGTCTACATGTGAATGCATGTCGTAGGTAATTCAATCTCCTTACAACACAGTAAGACACTTCAGACATGCTGTGTCGGGCCAAGATGTGCGTGATGTCTCATGACGTGAAGAAGGTCAACAGGAAACGGAAATATGATTGTAGAATGCTTCTCTTCCGATATGGCGTGAAGCGTCTGTAAGTATCGGAGTTGTATGGAGGTTGGTGATTCGTCCATGACATCCGCCGCCTCTTTCAAGGAACGCGAGGCCTTCAGTTCACCCTCCGCTGCAACCACCTACAAAACCAGGAACAAACGATTTTATGATCCAATAATATCAAGCGCTTTCTGAGTGTATTTTTTTTCTCATCAATATACTTGATAAATCAGGGTCCGAGGTTATAAAACTTGTGTATAATCTCTAACTCAAAATAAAGCACACTGATGGGCTGCTTCCGAGCACATCTCAAACTCAAAATAAAGCACACTGATTGCCTGCTTCCGAGCATGTGCCAATCAGTGTGCTTTATTTTGAGTTTGAGAACGTACTCAAGTTTTATAACCTCCGGGCCTGGTTACTAAAGTTTAAAATAACATTCATCTCCACCTTTTTTTTAATTGACATCCACGTCTTTTTTATCAAACGGTTGGCTCCCTTCAAGCTTCATTCTGAAGCTCCTTTCCAGAATTAACCATCATTTTGTAATGAGGAATCTGACGTGTTCTGAATCATACATCAACATGACACCAATTTGCATTCAGTATAATTAATCGTTCGGTGGGCTGCGGTGAGAGTTTGGTGTTAGAGTTTCGAAAAGTTTTAACAGTTAGCTCAGCAGTTTTAGAAACAAAATGTATCGGGTTTGCAATAAAATTATACAACGACCCCATCTCCCCAGCCCCTTCAGTGAGACAAATAATATACCGTATTTATCCTAATAAACGTCCCTGCTCTAATAAATGCACCATGCCTCTTTTCCGAAAATAATGTTATATCAACTTGCATGAATTCCTGTTTGCTTCTTATTTGAAATGCGATCTACTCTTAAAGGAAAAGATTTGCTTCTAGAGGAGCAATTATTTTCTTTAAGAGTTGGCCCATACTGAGAAGTGAGACTAAAATAGCAGAGTTGCTTCCTCGGAAAGAATACACATCACCTTTATATTGCCTATTAGAGGTGTCTTGGCAGTTACTGGTTCACTACTTTTAGGCTCTTAATAACGCCTTCTTGCACAAAATGCAATGCCCCCGGGCGTTTATTAGGATTAACACGGTATGTAGGCACCAACAGTTGGCCAATAAAATGTTGCAAACAGTAAAAGTTCAGTCCACCTACTTTTGCTCGTGCGTTTCTTGTAGACTCTGCCTCTGCGGCCATGGCTCGCTGCATCTGAACTGGGAGTCGTACATCTTTGCTGTGGATACATAAAAACAATGATAAGAAGATTCAGTTATACTTACACATGTACGGATCACTGACTTCTGCTTTGCATTCCTGGGCTGGCTTAGACCTCCTAAGCGGTTATCCTGTACTAAGTGCACATATTTTCGCCAGTAACAGACAACTGCCCTTCTTGAATCAGCGGAAGCGGGAGAATCAATCTCAACAAAAATGAAAATGGCAAAATTGCTTCCCATGAAAGTACTGATTCACTGTAAAAGCTGTCAGAGCGGCAAAGGAGATGAGCCGCGACACGACAAAACCAACAAAGTGACATGTGCGCCCAGCGAAGACTCAGATCTGCCTGGGCATCCACCCAGTCTGTTCAGAGTCTTTGCTTTGTTCTTAAAGGGTAGCTTAGGATCTAAGCTACCTCCATGCCGACGGCGAAGACTGTGATCTGATTGGCCGAGTGTCCAAGCCGACTTGGAGCCTTCGCTGGGCGCACATGCCACTTTCTTGGTTTTGTCGTGTCGGGACTCAGATATAATCAAACAGAAATGGAGATGCTATTATATGCAATCATGGGAAATCACAGTGCTGTATACCACCTACTTCAAGCTATATACTCTGCAAGCGTCTGAAATGTCCCCAGTGAATGTTTAAGATAAAAATATATAAAACATTGCAAGATATAACTGTTTTAAACAGAAGAACCGAGTTGTTCTCCAAATCTTTTATTCCTTCTACTACGTCATATTGGAACAGTTTGTCCATGTGTATTAGAAATGCAGACTCTCTTAATTCTTTTAAATCCCAACTTAAATCTTCCATATTTAAAGTGCCTAGGGTCCCGCAACAATTTATATCTGGTAGTCGTGTAATTTCTGTTCTCCACTGCCGCATTAGGAACAACTGCAGTAATTTAAATAGTGACTTATTTCTTAATCATTTAAGACCAAATGCTATATGTGAGTGGGACTCCGAAACTGAAGATTCGGAGCATTACTTCTTCAAATGCAGCAAATTTACAGAGCAACGAATTCATTTATTCCAAGCTCCACGAAAATATCATCCACTTAACTTACAGCTTCTTTTGAATGGTTCTGATGACCTCTCCACTGCCGATAATGAAGAACTATTTTCTCACATACATCGTTATATTAAAGAAACAGATCGTTTTGATAGATAACTGTAAGGCTTTTAATGTTTTACAAGATGTGACAACGGAATTTTGCAGATCTGTGGCGGTTGCACGCTGTGGGGATGCAGATTCCGGAGCAGGGGGCATGCTGTTTGGACATTGGTTCCGCCACTTGTCCAATGCTCCGCGCTGCATAACTTTCCCCGCAGCGCATAACCGGTACAGTTAGACGATGTCAGATCGGAATTTCCTCTTTATGTACGTTAATGTAACTTAGTAATAATTCTTATGTTCTTTTGTTTTTCAGATCTGTGAAACAGCTGTTCTTGATATCCCGAGCCTGTATTGATCGTATTAAAAGTGGTAAAGACTAGAACTGGAGTCAGTCAAGTCCATATATCATAATATCTCCTCTTTTCTTCTGTTCTACAATCCCCACTCTTTCATTTTTGTCTTTCTTGTCTATCCATACCCGGAAATCTAACACTCCTTTATTTTATTTATTTATTTTCTTTTCTCCTCGTTCTGTTCTCTAAATGACTTTTTGTATATAATATCTCTTAAGTATTGGAAAAATCAAATTTGAATTACTCATATCCAGATAGGGGGAATTTTTTGGATATTCCCTGGAATTGGTTCTGTTGGTTTCTTGTGAAGATATGTGTTGTGACTCCTTACTAGAGCCACCTCGCAAAGGTGGTTCTAGTGAGTGTTCGCTGCACATATTCTTATGGTCGTTGGTTGTCATTGGCCGCCCCTTATCTGAAAAATTACCATTTGCGTTTCAAAATTTATTTGTACATGTATTGTTTTGTACGTCATTGCCTTATTGTCTTGATGTATATATTACTGTATGGGGAGGACCGTAGCTAATGTTGAAAGAACTTGTGGTCCGACCCAATTGCTTGACATATTAAGAGGCAATAAAATATGTTTAAATTAAAAAAAAAATTGTAATCAGCAATCTAAAAAAAATAGAAGACAAATACTTACATTTCAACCCGCTCAACTTTGACACCCCAATGCTGAGTAGCCTCATCCAGACAACCCTACATAAAATACAGAATGTATCGGTATTTTGAAAAGATACGGCCCTATATTCAGAATCTATGATTTATATTATGAAAGCTGTTTAAAAGTTTTATGGCAGAGCATTATTTTTGGCAGGAACTCATACTTGCTGTCTGAGCGAGTACAGAACTCAGCCACATTTTTCTTTTTGCATTCTTCTTACCACGTTTTACTTTTCAATTCTACTACGTTCAAAAGCAGGCAGTTTCCAGACAGTTTTGACAGCCAAAAGCTGATAAACAGTTACTTTTATCAAACAGGATTTAAAAGGTACCGTTGTATCAGTGAGCAAGAATGAAGAAACTCGAATATGGGCATACCATCATGTTTTCTGCATTTTTTACAAAGAGAAGCAATTTTGGGGACTTCCTGTTTCCTTTCATGGGTGAAAAAATGTTTATAAAAAAGAGGTCTACTCTCACGCCTGACAATCAGTCTCATGCGGAACCGGCGGTTAAGCAAAGGAATCCGTTAGATAGCTTTCCGGTGACGTAGAAGAGGAGCCGAAAAAGGTAAACAATACATACTCAGTCAGATTTTAGAATGTTTTTTTCAGAATGATAGGAGAGATATCCAAAATCTAAGAATGCTATTTTGTTTCTAAAACATGGCTCCTTCAACACACCAAATAATTCTATAATTGGTTCCGCGGTTTTCTTGATATTTGTTCCCTCCTCTGAAATGTCTGTTCAGCACGTTCAAGGTCAGACAAAACAGGAGATAAAATAACAACATTTTCTGCTCGATCTCAAAAACGAGCGAAAAGCATCCGAATTCATCATTGCATATCAATGTAATAATTCATATCTGTCATCAATACGATGTTTCAGTCACCAGGTATCAAGCATTGTTCTGAAATCATTGTTGAAAGGGGCGAAATGTTTTGGTTCAGCATTTAATCATTAAAAATAGAAGGAAATATGTCAACATCAATCTGCTTATTTTAGTCTGTTTTATGACATAAATTTTATGCTGGATTTTTTTAAACATTTGTTAGATGTCAGCTGAGACTTGTAGGGTCTATGCAGTTGGAGATTATGTTTTAACACCAAATAAAAAAAAAAAAAAAAAAAAAGAACAAAGTTTATCCCATTCCCTAAAGTACTTGGTGTTTTACTGTTTCAATGGTTTTAAATGCATGCTGAATTAAAATGTCTAAAATTACATTTGAATAATTAACACGATTTCACAAAATTTTGATTTTTTGCATTTGAATGGGAGGCTCCTGTCAAAAATTTTGTGGTTGCGCATGAGAATATTCGGTTGAGCATTGGAATGTATGGAATATCAAATGAGCTTGGGTGCCTGATTTAGCTGCGAGGCAGCCTGACTTATATATGAACCACGAAAACATCGGTCAACCTGCGACTTCACACAGTTTGGTCTGCTCGTTTAGCACTGAAAAGCTGTTGTATCATTAAACCTACAACTCTAAAGATCTTCTCTGGCAGATAAACTACTTTTGTCTGACCTGGTAATGTAGCCAGGAAGACATGTTTTTCTAAGACAGCCATTTGAATAAAATCGTTAATGAGACTAGCCACTCTTAAAAGTTTATAAGAGCCTAAAATATAACTGGCGGATGGATGACTTGCGATTTTACGTTTTTCAGCAGTATTTCAGTCATATCAGATTTTTGTCTCAAAAAAAGGTATTGCAAAAATTGGAGAATGTCATGCTATCAGTTGTTTACAATTGTATGTTGAGACCAAGTGATATGAACAGTTTTAAGTGGTGTTTGGTATATTACATTTATCCTCCAAGTTCAGTACCGAAAGAAGGAAATAGTCCTGCACAGATAAATCGGCCCTGCGCGTGCATTTGCAGATTTTCTATGAAATCTTATCGATGCAGCAAGACACTTCACTTATATAACCGCGTTGAAAATTCACTTTCAAGAAAATGCATGCTTTTGTTACTACGCCCTCAACGAATATCGGCGGTCAATTTGAAAACCACGAGGTCAGTAGTATTGAAATTGACATGGAGACAAATATATTCTGCTCAAAAGGGATTGTGCGCTTGAATTTAAAAGCACGTTTAAATACGTCTAAACATATGCCAGATAATTTTGGTCAAGTAAAATGGTCTTGGTCTCAGTATATCCATTGTAACCCTTTACCTGCCACATTAGTTATTCATAGGACCCTAAACATGCGGGAACTCATACCTCAGAAGCCACAAACTCTGATCGATTTGACTGATATATTCACTCAGCTGCAACAAGGTGTGTGCTGCCGTTCTGGAAGCTACCAAGGTCCACCGACGTCCATGCTCGGACCTAACAAAATCAACCGGAAATCGACCAAGACGTTTAAAAAAGATATCAGCCCCAGGTATATTCTTTAGAAATGGAAAGTGACTGCTTGTCTGAGACCCGGTGTTGTTGCTGAACATTTATCAAGAGAAAAAGTTTAGATATATGAGGTCTACTTTCCAGAAAATCGGATCAACTGGGTAATGGTGCCACTTGAAAAGATGTATTGAAAAAAAATCTTAAAATTTTAACGTATTTTCAGTGTTTGCAAACTACAAACCAGTTATGTGGGCAAAACCTTGCTCTAGTAAAAAAACAGATTCCCTTCTGCAAATGACAGCCTCAAAAAGTGGGGTTTCCTGACAGGCTACCCCTTAAAACTGACAGTTCGTGCGATCTTGGGGTTAAGGGTTAATTTCAATTAGATTTTCTCCTAAGGTTCAAATTGACTATCAATATTTTAGATTCGGTAAAGATGTAGTAACGAAAGCTGGACGGATGAACGGTTCCCAGTTACTGAGGCTATGGATACGTTCCGCTGGGGTGTGTGGTTTAACGTCATTACGAGAATTTAAATATACACAGTTTAATGAAAGCATTAAGCTTTAGGCCATGCTTAAAAACTATTTGGTTTGCCACTTCCTACTGGGAAATTTTAGAGTTGGGTAGGTAGGTAGCATTTTATTTTTTGCGTATGCATAATGCTAATGAACTAGTTGTATTGGATACCCAGTATACAAGCTTTTTCTAATAGTTTTTAGTCAAATAGTGTCAGAAAAAGATGCAAAACTTATCATTTATACAAGAGTTAGAGATGAAACATAAAATATTAGGCATTTTGCTCGGTAGGCAGAAATGAAAAGGAAAAAAAAAAAAAAAAAATCCTAATTCTAAGGCCATAAATTTTTTTTGGGTAGGGTGTAAATTGCTGGGTAGGTAGGAAACGGCAAACAAACAATTTTTTAAATCAGGCCTTATAAATCTATTATTTGAAAGTGTGTATGATATGGGCACGCCTTATCGCATTACTAAGATTTTAAGGAAAGCCTACAAATGCATTCAGAGCCGAAATACCTGTCCAAGACTCAAAAATCTTACCCATGACCCATCTATAGACCACGAAAACTGCAAACTGACTACTGGAAAATAGTCAAATAATTTTCAACATATTTCAGCGGAGGTCAGTTTGAAACATTACCTTCGATGTTAATACTCAATGAAATTTCGTGCGGTGAAGTGCGGATACCTCCTGGCTTTTATAGCAAGCCATTATATAAGAACCTTTCGATGCACGCCGTATTTTCCATATTGCCTCGAGCAAAGTCAAAAAGTCATTGCTCGAGGTGTTGCCGAAAACTACAGCGAGTAGTATTAAAAACCTAAATAGTCGTTTGCTACGAAAGAGGACAAGGTGCACCGTAATTTTGCTATATTCTCCAACAAAGTCAAAAAGTCATTGCTCGAGGTGTTGCCGAAAACTACAGCGAGTAGTATTAAAAACTTAAATAGTCGTTTGCTACGAAAGAGGACAAGGTGCACCGTAATTTTGCTATATTCTCCAACAAAGTCAAAAAGTCATTGCTCGAGGCGATGTCGAAAACTACAACGCGTAGCATTAAACACTTAAATATTATTATGATACTGAAGCAGGACATATGAGTGTTTTCGAGGGTTATTTTTATCAGAAGACAAATCAGAAAAAAACAGTTTTAGTATAATTAATTTAATAGTGATCCATGTATAGCTTGAGACGTGTATAGCTTCGTTTAAGCAAAAGAAATTGTGAAGTTTGAAAGAAGTCAAATGCTGAACCGAGCTATCGCATGCGAAACCAGGAAAAAATGACATGGGGACTTACCTTAAAAATAGGAAAACCAAAAGTGTTGAAATAAGCTAAACAGATATTATATGGAGTCATTTGATATTCCAATGACGTAATCAATGCATAATGTCTAACATATAATGGCTCAAAGCAGTGTCCCTTGATTTCTCTTGCAGTCTGGTTTCAAGCAAATATTAGCCGTCAGACCTGCATTTGTCAACTTTAGAAACTCCAGAATTATACTGGGCACAGTTTTACTCCAAATATTAGGTTGAAAATAAAATTATCTGTGAAATTATTTTCTTCTTATTTTTAATGATTACATGCGGAACCAAACTTTCGAGACCAATTATGCATGCATTTCAAAAGAATTCTTGGTTCTAGCAAAATGTAAAGGTATCACATACCCCACTTTCTGTTTAAAATATCTGCACACCGTCTAATTTGCAGATCATATGTACACAAATGTCAGATTTAGCGGATAAATGTGTTGCTTACCTCATGTATAATCCAGTACGAACAGGTGTTTCGGAGGAGGGAATAAAAATGACAAAAACAAGACAACGCTTCAGCAAATCCTTCGGCATACAAAGAAAACAATGTGTTAGCAGCAAAATAGCATTCTCATATTTTAAAGAGCACATTTTCTAAGAAAATAAATCGTCTTCTTACACGAACAATTATCGTTTGTTTACCTTTTTCGGCTCCTCTTCTACGTCACCGGAAAGTGATCTAACGGATTGCTTTGCTTAACCGCCGGTTCCGCATGAGACTGATTGTCAGGCGTGTAGAAGTCCTTCTAGCATAAACTATTTCTTAAAGCACAATATCTACGCTGCTGAGTGAGGTATATTTCGTCATCCCACAGTTGTTCAGCAACCACCTCGCTAATACTCGTGGACTGTCTCCCCGCACAAGCCAAACAATTGGGTATAACTACATTGCTCAACATATTTAAAGGGGCATTAATAATAGATTCCCTTTAGCCCCGTTCTCAATGTCACAGTTCTGGTCCCGGTATCGCCCGGTGAAGAAAAGCCGGTACACCGTGAGGACCCGGGGCCTTTTTTCTAAAAAGTAAATTGCGTTCTCACATTACTGACGTTCCCATGGTGTAACCCCGTTCTAGAATTTGTTACATACCGGGACATTTTACCCTGTGTCACCACAGCTTCACCGTCTTTAACCTTGGTGGAGCCGAGATATAAAACGGAGATCTACCGGCCCTAACCGTAGGTGTATCGCCATTTTCCGCCGGAAAATTTTTCCGGGTACAAACGGGGCTTCATCGGCTGATAAACCGGCTCATACCGTTCCAATCCCTGCCTCCACCGGTACACGGGGCTATACCGTTTTTCACCTATGCCATGCCGGCCCAGTCGGGGCTCAACAGCACGCCGGAAGAATACGGTTTATCACTGTAGAGGAAGGGTAGAGACCCGGACCAGCCCCGGAAATCCCAGGATTAAGCCGGTTCTAAACACTTTCCCGGGGACTCCCGGTGACTCCCAGTTGTATTATACATTTTAAAACAACCGGGGCTGTTAGCCGGATCAACAGGGTTGATCCCGGATCGTCCAGGATATTCACGGCTCACGATGCCGCCAGGGCTGTTCTCCCGGCTCGACAGTGTTTCCCCCGGATCACCAACCGGGACTTACCGGTGATGCCAAACCGGGACAGTGAGAACGGGGCTTTAGTGTGTATTATATAAAACACTTCATCAATTAAACTAATGAATGGATTAGACATCAACGTCTACAACAGACATTGATGTCTAACCTATCCATTAGTTTTACTAACAAAGAGTCATGGAAATTATTAATCCGAGCCTTCTCTGACATCAAAGGCCTTTTGATATTCTTGACTGGCGGGCTTAAGCATAGAATAAAAACAATGAACGGTCAGAGAAGGCTCGGATTACCAAGGAAATATATGCTCTTTTTGCTATTTTGAGCATGTATTACGTAAGATACACCTTTTTAATCTGAAAACATCTCCTAAGTTCGAAAGTTGGATACTAACCTGCATCACTTTGTCTATTCTTTCTCTGTCTGACAAGAGTTCTGACAATCCTATTGTTCCCAGAATTGTTCTCAGAGTTGTCGCCCCTAGCAGATGTGTAGAGGCACGTGCGTCCTCAATGTTCACCACTGACATCGTGGCGTCTTGGATCTTTGCATAAATAACTGCGTCCACCACAACTGTCACGGAATCTTTGGTTAAAATCTTTGAAAATAAAATAACATCATTTTAACATGCATTAAAGATCACAGTTATAAACAGTCTGCTCTCGATATCTCAAAGTCAAAGTTCATCCCAAACTTCTGATATCTCAAAGTAAATTTTCTGATCCCAGAAAATCTACTTTGATGTATCATTAGTTTGAGATAGCAGGAGTTGAAATGTAAATAAAAATAGGAAATTATTCAAAACTATCAACTTTGAGATATCAGTATTCGAGATATCGAGAGTTGACTGTAGGTCTATATCGTGTATCGTTAAAGTGCTGGTAACAGTGGGTTCTTTTAATGTGAATGGGTACACAAGGGCGTAGCTACCTATACGGCAAATACGCAGGTGCGTATTGAAATTTTGTCAAAATTGACAAAATTTCAAAACGCACCTGCATATTTGCTTGCTGAAAATTTATAAATTAGACCAGATTTCAATACCAATTGCCAAAGTGGCTGAAATACTAGCTTTCTCTTCAAGAAGTAGAGAATAAAACATGGTTGTGCGTATAATGAAATTACCTCTAGTTACGCCCCTGGGTACACATCATGTGTAGCAATTCAGCCATTCTTGTCACCCTTCTCAATTGTAGTCAACCCTAAAATAATGAATTTGCTCCCGCTGCGAGCAAGTTATTCTTTCACTTGAAGAACAGACCCCATTTTGAGTTCTGCCGTCCAGGGAAGCAAACAAGAAGCCACAAAAGATGTCCCGGCTTTTGCTGAAAATGGCGGAAAAAATAATCTATGGGTATATCCATGTTGGTTGGTTGTATGGGATTACAGTATTTCATTCTACATCAATCTACATATAGCTGGAGTTATGTTATAAAGGGTTACCGTATAAGGCAGAACATGCCCTTTTATTGTAATGAAAAATTCATTTTCATAATGTCTATACCCAAAAGGCACGCTTCATTCACTTGTAAAATGAAAAAAAAAGACCACATTTTAGTGGTGAATATCCGTTAGACTGACACCACCTAGACCATGTAGACACTCTTTGTATTTCTTCTGGCCATATACGTACCAGATTTGCAAGTCAAGGGCGGTGGTGATTTTCATCGATCGATTTGTAAGATCAACACCGTTGCACTCTGTCTCAGCCTAGATCCATGGATTGTATCTCAGTAGTGAAAACAAGTTCAAGCTGTATAACTGATGATAATTCCATATTCTATGCCTCTAGAGAAAATGCCAAGGCATATATCATTTGAAGTGTTACAAATTGTCATGCGTGTATGTATTTGCATATACGAGGGATGATAAAAAATACGTAGACTTTTGCAGTAGAAATTTTATTATTGATAGTAAACCCATTACATTCGCAGTAAATATAGATTCATCTTTCCTTTTTCCAGTGATGCATTTAAGTTACCAGTCTAACTTCAGGATGCTGTTTATATGGGTCGTCATAGTAACCTTATGACGATTCTGCGGAGCACGGTAAAAATTTGCCTTATTATTTCGAATTGTTTGTTTTATCTTTGGCTATGTCTAATATTTGCAGTGAGGTAAAATGCTTGACATTTGGTATGCTTTTTGCTTTTTACTGTGAGGAAATTATGGCCGTCAACAATTGTAATATTTGCTCAAGCAGCGTAAAATGAGCCGCGACACGAGAAAACCAACAATGTGGTTGTGCACCCTGCGCAGACTCAGATCAGCCTAGGCTTCCGCCCAGTCCGATCAGACTTTTCGCTATGCGCTTAAAGGGTAGCTAAGGGTCTTAGCTACCTACATGCGGACAGGGAAGACTCTGATCAGACTGGGCGGATGCCCAGGCTGATCTGAGTCTGCGCTGGGCGCACAACCACATTGCTGGTTTTCTCGCGTCGCGGCTCAAATATGATCTGTGGGTCATACAAGGGCGACAAAATGACGTCAAACATTATACCGTGTATTTAATGCAAGTTCCAAGTTTTGTATATAACTGCAAGAAAAACGAGGACAGAATCAAAGAAATGTTTTAAATGATCGAATTTAATATTATTTTATCCTTGTAGGTTAGTTTTGTCTGATGCTGGCACTGATTTGAGGGCTGTAGACCTGCATTTAGACATACACCGCTAAAGTCTTGTATATATACGTGGAAACGATACGGAAAGCAAAAGTTCGCCTTGGATTTATGAACCAATAAAGATGAGAAGAGTATGCTAAAAAATTCTTCAAAAAATCATATTGCATGCAGATGTGTCTAAAATTGGCCAAACGAATGAAAAATCTTCTAAAAGGGTGTTTGTTTTTGAAAATAGAGAAACGAAAGAACCTCAACAATGTTAAAAGGAACGTCATTAATGTGGTGCTCCGCTGTAGCTATATCTACCTAATATAAAATGGAAGAAAGTACTTAATTTTTATTGAAATTTCTTCAAAATTTCACATTACGTAGCTAAAAGATCGAACTTTCCTGCGGCCGATGAGAAAATTACTATAACTGCATTACCCTTACTGCCAAAGCAATAGTCCACGTATTTTTATCACCCCTCGTAGATGTCTTAAAAGTAACAAGAAAATGTGCAAATGCGCTGGTGGTGTATATTGAAATCTGTCTTTTCGGCAACCTTTTAATACACCCTACACTACATGCGTACCTGCGCGGTGAGCAGGCAGATATGCCCGTGTACATTATATAGAAACAGACACATAATTGATAATAAAAAGATAATCAAAATTACCTCTTGCGGAGGGATATTATAAGTGAATATTCGAAGATCAACCTTCACGAAATCATCAACGCATGGAACTATGAAGAACATGCCTGAAAAAAACAACAACAACAACAAAAAACATCTTAACATGTTTACGAGGGTCATCCAATAAGTCCTGCAAACGGCCAAGTTTCTGGCAAAAGATAATTAAAAACGAATCAAGCAATCCACATTCCTACATTGCATCTTCCCTTCTTTCCAGTCAACAATTTCCAGAAACGTCATGATATTGCAAGTGGCGGTGCTAGGCAACTGAAGAACACTACCATCATGGGTGCGGCGGTGGCTTCTAGTTGTCTGTTTAAGATCCCCTAGCTTAGTTCAGAACGCTTGTAAATATCTGAAGATTGCTGGAAGATACCGAAAATAGTACTGAAGTATGTACACGGTACCAAGGTTAAGATATTGCCGTCAGTCAAGATATTATTATTGTTCAAAGGAAAATCACCATGTTTCTCGGGCAGCTAAAATATCATATAAAATGAGTATATGAAGAAAAGGCTCTCACAGCAGATGAATTGTTTCCTAAACTGCCATTAATTTGTTATCAAAGAATAGTCCCGAGATGCTGAAATGTAGATATTAGGGAAAATATAAGTTTCGAGCCTTGTTTAATATCGTTTGCAGCCTTACGAAACCAGAGGTAAACGTCAATAAGTAGAATTTTGCTAAAATTCTGTAATATTCTTTTGTTGCCTAGCAACCACATTTGTTTGGAAATGTCAAATGATAACTGTCTCTTACTTGAGTTCTTAAATATTAGGCGATTACTTTAGAACATGAATTCTTGTCGTTTGAAAGAATTATAAACATATATGCAGGAATTTTCTTCCCCTCACCTCTTGTAAAAGACGTCGTGTTTGTGCAATTTCACCGCCGGTATCGCTTACACCTTTGCATCCAAAACCCTCCCATATCTGAGAAAGGAATGTCACATGTATGATTTTTAGCACATATGTGTATTATATATGTAAGCTGTTAACGGTGTAATTTGATTACCCTACCTCAAGTAATAAAGCAGTAATGACGACGTTTGCAAGACTTATTGGATGACCCTCGTAACCGCAGTATGTGCTTTCTCTAGTTATGTGCCGACAATTTGCTGAGCATTAAAAGTAAACTGCAAAGCAAAGGATCGCTATGAGACTCTAGAAGAAACGCATTTTAAGCCAATGCATGAGCCTTATTCAGTAGACGCCTGGAGCAAAACGATTTGTTTTACTCCGTATCTATATTTCTGTTGGCCTGTTCTACACGTATAGTCCGTTTGCTCCCAAATGCAAACGGCATCCCCAATATTTTCTCAAAATTGGTGAGAGGTAAAACATTTTCAAATCGCTCATTCTTAATTTTCATCCTATACATAACAAAATCATAATTTTGCAGAAATGTGAGGTTTTGCATAAAAAAGTTTCTATACAAAAAAACAGGACCCAAAATATGTCAGTTTCACCTCTTAGTTACAAGGGAGTAAAAGTTGGCTGTTGGAATTCCCGTTTAGTTTTACGTGTTAGAGCATGTGACCAATGTATGCTATCCCCAGAACAAAATTTGCATAATTAATTGAAATTTTATTCTTAATCCATTTTTCTACTTTTTGTTTCACCCATATATTATCAAATTTTAAAACATACAATTTTTACTCGCAAAATAATATTATATAGTTTAATATTTATTTACAACATAGTATCACCTGACCAGTAATACCATGCGTTACGCGTGCGGACAGGTGAATACATTTTACTATTTCTTTCATATACGCCCACATCTGTAGTAAACAACGAGTTTACGGTATTGCCTATCAACAATATTTGGCTGTTCTAACAAGAATACGACGCCCTTTAGTGAAACTGCTCAGTTTTTGCATTAAGGTCAATGGAAAATATTTTTACAAAAGCATCCAAAAATTTGGACTTTCCGTACTCTGTTATGTATAGTTATAGGAGTCATTAGGACATTGGAACATTTGATGGAACTTTCATCGTTTTCGAGAAAATAAGCAAAACTCCGTTTGCACTTGGGAGCAAACGGACTATACCTCACAGTTCGAACATGTTTATTTTCAATACTGTGCCGTTTGACCAGGGTTTGAGGTTATAAAACGAACTCAAAATAAAGCTCACTGATTGGCTGCTTCCGAGCATGTGCTGGAAAGCAGCCAATCAGTGTACTTTATTTTGAGTTTGAGAATGTACTCAAATTTTATAACCTCTGGGCCTGGTCTTCACTGTTCATATTGTCCTTTATGTTGGCACTAGGCATAGATGACTTAATAAATGAGCATGCAGTGTAAATAGCTTCGTTATCTGATACCAATTTCCCAAAACAGCCTACATGTATTCTTAAGAGAGAAGGGTGACTTTCATGAGTATGCATCTCACCATTGCCACCAAAAAAACAAAACAAAAAAAACAAGAAAAAATACAAAAGCGAATATCATCCGATCACGAGTCTCACCGACTAATATCTTTCCAACCCGCATTAATGAATCCGTCGAAAAAAATTGGTCATTTAGTTAATACACTTTCTCGTGGCGCAGCACTCCATACGACTCTTGGAACCGACTATGCAGTATCAAATCTTAGACCAGATAACGCATATGCACAGTCTAGTCAGCACTGGCCAATACTTCGGCCTAGCAAACTGCACATACTCTGACCATCTCAGTGTGCGCACTTCAAAGGGGAATGTACTATTCTCTAGCCCGGCCTGGGCTGGCCTGATTATACAAAATGAAATAAGAACTTATTTGATGATATAACACTTTGGGCCAGATCAGGCCAGGCCAACATAAACATATACCTTTTTAACACTCAGAACTTAAAATCTAATTTATTTCAACAGACTGCATTATCTTCTCCCAAGGGAGCTATATCAAACTGCCATGGTAATTTTTATGGTCATTATGCTTGATAATTTTGTTTGTTTATCAGCATTTGCAATAGTCACTCCTCTAATTAAATAATGGAAAAAGTATAATTCTTCAAATGATATTTTGACCTGGCTTGGCCTGATCCTATGTGTTATGTCATCAGATAAGCTCTTATGTCATTTTGCGTAATCGAGCCAGGCCAGGCCAGGCCAGGCCAGGCCAGGCCAGGCCGGGCCGGACCGGGCCAGAAATTAGAACATGCCTTCCAGCACTTTGCTAAACTGATATAAACGCTGGCTGTTACTGTATTTATTTCCCAGTGGATTTTCCTTGCGCTAACTCCAAGACAGAAATACATACATGGCGGCTATTTTGACGTTTTGATTAAGTTTTCTGATTCTATTTAAGACCGCTTCGGGAAATCTGTCTTGGCTAAAGTCAAAGCAATTATCAGTTAAATAAAAGTTGCTGCAGATTGTCTCGATTTGTTTTTATTCCTTTTTTCCGTTTTATAGAACTTAAGTATGTAAAAAATTTTTTGCAATCCATGACTTGGTTGTTTTACATCCTGTTCAATAGTATTTCATTCATGTCAGGACGATGGAGGGCGATTCTGAAGGGCCCTGGGCAATGAAGGGCCGTTAAGGTTCGGACAGAATTTGGCCTGCAGCCGGACTCGAACATTTGACCTCGCGATCCGAAGCAGGAAGGGTTAACCACTAGTCGGCCACACGGACACTTCGATCATTATTGAAGTTTAAGTACTTTAATGGAAATATGCCAGAGTGAGCAGTGTAGACCCAGATCAGCCTACATCAGTCTGGGCCACTTTGCAGCACTTATAGGGTCGAGTCGGGTAACTTCGGACAGCAATTAAATTCGGACATACCATTGCAAACAGTGAAAATCCAGATGAGACGACTCATCATGAGCCGTCTCATTAGGATTTTAACTGTTTGACCAGTTTATTGCTTTTAATTCCAAACAAATGACATGAACAATGTCACTGTCCAAATTTACCTGACTTGACCCTAGTTTCAGGAAACTGCTGTTTTTTATTGAAAATATTCGGACATCTTTCATCTTCGAAGATGCATAAATATTTTGTAATATCAGAGGTTTTGCCAGCAGTGCAGACCTGGAGGGCAGTCTGATCGGGATATGTCCTGTTTGAACAGAAATATACATGATAGCTGCAGCAAGGTTCGTCCGCCTGTACGGAGATAGCCCACGAACCTAGCGAGGGGATCAGTGGCGGACGATACCCTGGTAGACATTGCACGTTACAAGGTATCTCATGCAAAAGATATGGGTAGCTGGACATTGTTTTATAACGTAAAGTAGGGTCAAGTCGGGTAAATTCGGACAGCAGGTAAATTCGGACAATGACATTGTTTCCTTTACATGTCAGTTGTTTGGAATTAAAACAAAATTAATCAAATCAGCAAACAGTGAAAATCATGATGAGACGGCTCATGATGAGCCGTCTCATCTGGACTTTCCCTGTTCGCAACGGTATATCCGAATTTACTTGCTGTCCGAAGTTACCCGACTCAACCTTACTGTTCCTTTACCTGGTCCCTGAGCCTTGACTGATCTGATTCTGCCCAGTCTAAAGATAACTGCTCTTTCATATTCTTGTACTACCTGAAATATTATGGAACAGTCCACGGACACCCTATACATTTGAATGCTAACAGATATCAGTCATGATACGATCCATACCAGTCAGCTTTAAGCGCTTCTATATACGCTCAATGCCATTCGCATGATTCCGATCGGATCTATACTGAGCGTAAAAGGATTGATCTTAAAGCGAACTGGGATGAGCTTACCATGTCTTGCGAGGATCATGTTTGCAGTCGAATGGATGGGGTGGTACAACTATCACAGGGTATAATAGATTCCGCCAATTTTCGCTTCCTGCAGAGACTGTACATCATATTTGGCTTCCGCCGAGACTGTCCGCGAACTCTTGCTTCCTGCAGAGACTACTGTCCTCGAAGAATGGCTTCCTGCCGAGACTGTCCGCGTGACTCTGCTTCCTGCCGAGAGCCTCGGCAGGAAGCAGAATCACGCGGACAGTCTCTGCAGGAAGCCATTTATCATGTACAGAAGTCTCGGCAGGAAGCAAGAGATCGCGGACAGTCTCGGCGGAAGCCAAATATGATGTACAGTCTCTGCAGGAAGCGAAAATTGGCGGAATCGATTATACCCTGTGACTATGGGGTGGTATAGTTAGGAAAATAGAATTGATTAATTAACTACTGTTCTTTTCTAAGGCTAACGTTTAAAAAAAGTTTTTGACAAAGAAGCCTTAGTACACTGAAGAGTGAATTATTTCACAACAGCAGAATCAGCTGTTGTTACATTTATTTCCACTTGAACAGAACATAATTGAGCCGCGACACGAGAAAACCAACAATGTGGTTGTGCGCCCAGTGCATACTCAGATCAGCCTGGACATCTGCCCAGTTTTGCCAGACTTTTCGTTAAAGTCTCAAAGGGTAGCTAAGGGCCTAAGCTACTTCCATGCGGACAGCGAAGACTCTGATCAGACTGGGCGGATGCCCAGGCTGATCTGAGTCTGCGCTGGGCGCACAACCACATTGTTGGTCTTGTCGTGTCGCGGCTCATTTACAGTCATTTTCTTCATGATTCTAGTGCATTTATGATCATGCACAGCTTTTTGACTACCCTATCTTGCATCTTCATCTAATCAAACGCGTTCCTTCTGAAAACGGACGTGGCATCGTCTAACGCTACTGTACTACAATGCGACTTAGGAAACGTTGATGACATAGGTAGTAAACAATAAAATTTTGGGGGCGCAGCTACAGCATGAAATCAATCGAATGATGAAATGAAATCATTCACTGGAGTCGAAGTATCAGTTGTTGTTTTTTCGAAGCATATACCTTAGTTCAAAGCTCCAGAATTTCAAATTCTCCTATTTTTAACTGTATATGTGACTGCCTTTCCATAATTGAGCCGCGACACGACCAACAATATGGTTGTGCGCCCAGCAAAGACTCAGATCAGCCTGGGCATCCGCCTAGTCTGATCAGAGTCTTTGCTGTCCGCATGGAGGTAACTTAGACCCTTAGCTACCCTTTTATCACTTAACGAAGCGTCTGATAAAACTGGGCGGATGCTCAGGCTGATCTGAGTCTGCGCTGGGCGCACAACCACATTGTTGGTTTTCTCGTGTCGCGGCTGAACATTTTCAGCTCATGATTATGTCACTAACATGTAAGTGGAAGACAGAGCATGGTTTGTCCGCCTGTACGGATATAATTCACTGGCTTTAGCGTACCTGCGGATAACCCATTGACTATGTCATCAGTATAGTCATTGAACGGTAAGTGGGGTATCTTAAGACAGTCAATAAGCACGCCAGAAATAGTTGACTATTCCCTATATGAAATTTCAGATGCGTAAATTTTTTTTTTAGATCAAGAATCAAAATTAAACGTCACTTACCTTAATACATAGCACAAGTGAAAACGGCAGTGTTAATATCACAAATATGACTGAAAATATGATTAAAATGTATCCACAGCAACCGTATTCCCCCGCATTAGGCCTGTCAGGGTCAATATCTGTCAAAATAGAAATAAGGCACTGCTTGAGAATTAAGAAATTAATCGACAAGACACGTATGATTCCGAAAAGAGTGAAAAAAAGGAAAGAACTTATCATCGGAGAGAAGACAATGCGTAAATATTGTGACCGGGATTAGCCTGTGTTTTTAAATCTAACGTTTTAACCGCTCTTGCTTCCAGCTTGTATAACCGAGATATGTCTGCGTATCACTATGTTTGCTGTTGACAGTATACAGTCAAATATATCTGCATAATAGGATTTTTTGCTGTTAACCGTAATGTCAAATGTGAATACATGTATGTCTGCGTAACACGTTCTTTCCTGTTGACCTTACAGTCAAATATGTCTGTCTATCACGGTTTTTGCTGTTTACCTTACAATCAAACATGTCTGCCTATCACGGTTTTCGCTCTTGACCTTACAAACAAATATGTCTTCGTATCAGGAGTTTAGCTGTTGACTGTACAGTCAAATATGTCTTACTATCACAATTTTGCTGTTGACCTTACAATCAAATATATCTGCGTATCACGTTTTTTTCTGTTGACCTTACAATCAAATATGTGTGGCTATCATGGTTTTGCTGTTGACTGTACAGTCAGATATGTCTGCGTATCAGTGTTTTACCTGTTGACAGTACAATCAAATATGTATGCGTATCAGGTTTTTTGCTGTTGACCTTGCAGTCAAATATGTCTGCGTATCAGTGTTTCAGCTGTTGACTGTACATTGAGCCGCGACACGAAAAAAAAAACAACAACAAAGAATGTGACGTGTACGCCACGCGTAGACTCAGATCAGCCTGGCTATCCACCCAGTCTGATCCGAGTCTTTCCTTTGCGCTTACAGGGTAGCTATGGGTCTAAGCTACCTCCATGCCGACAGGAAAGACTCTAATCAGGCTGGAAAGATGCCCAGGCTGATCTGAGTCTTTGTGTGGTGCACATGCCACCTGTTGGTTTTGTCTTGTCGCGGCACTGTATCAATCTTTCTGTCAACCATACTCGGGGAATCTCCCAGGTGTCTTATCAGTGACGTCACGCTTTTATCTCCTATTAAGGTCTACGCTGTTGACTGTAAGGTCAAATACAAATACATGTATGGCATGTCTGCGTATCAGGGTTGTTGTTGTTGACCCCATATCAGGATTTTAGCTGTTGACTGTACAGTCAAACATTTCTGCGTATCACGGTTTTTGCTGTTGACAGTACAATCATATACATGTATGTCGGAGAATTACGGTTTTAGATGTTGACCGTACAGTCAAATATGTCTACCTATTACGGGTTTTGCTGTTGACCTTATGATCACATATATCTGCGTATCACGTTTCTTCCTGCTGACCTTACAATCAAATATGTGTTGCTATCACGATTTTGCTGTTGACTGCAGAGTCAAATGTGTTTATGTCTGCCTATCAGTGTTTTACCTGTTGACCGTACAATCGAATATGCCTGCGTATCAGGGTATAATCTGTTGACCGTACAATCAAATATGTCTGCGTATCAGGTTTTTTGCTGTTAAACGTACAGTCAAATATGTCTGCGTATCACGGTTTTTTGCTGTTGACCTTACAATCAAATACGTCTGCGTATCACGGTTTTGTTTTGGTACTTAAAACAAATAAGAGCACTAAAACGCATTTGCCGTTTTATAAATGTACTGTCTTCGATTTAACGGTACTATTTCATTTATACTTGTCATTTTTTGTTAATAATCTTGTCACAATTTCATCCAGGTTTAACACTTTAAGCGCCAGAGAGCGGAATTGGGGGGCAAGGTAGATCCTGATGAGGCGACTCGCAATGGACCGCCTCATTAGGGCCTACACTGTTTGCCAATATTCAATACGAAATGTCTTAGACAAGGCATCTTCCCCCCTTTATTTCGCTACGTGAATTTTGTTGTCTACGTTTTGGTGCTTAATGGTTAATCAACTAATGTACTGTATTACCTATGGATTGTGTGACTTTTTGTGTTTTGTATATATTTGCTCTCTCTTTCTCTCTCTCTCTCTCTCTCTCTGAACTGAATGCTTTGAACGCATGAGAGGGCTTTCCCACTGGGCACGCGACGTCGATTCGACATAGAGGCGATGCTTATTCAGCGTGGGACGTTAAATCAGCGTTGATTCGGGTCAGCGTTGCGTGCCTGCTGGGTTGCTTCTATTAAAACATCTTCAGATTTGGACTCGGTGTAGTCTTTAGATTGCGTTCAATACATTATTCTATAATGCAGCATTTTTAGAATGCATCTGTTACACTTATTCCACAGCGTTTTCATTTTGTTACAGTCATAACACACTGAGCACACAACGTTGAGTGGGCAGTGACTCAGCGTTGAATCGACGTCTTGACGTCGAGTCAACGTTGAGTCATCGATTTGTTAACGTTTTGTGCTTGCTGGAAACCGTCTTAATGTGTAATATTAATGTTCATTATTGCTCCCAATGTTATTTCATGTATATGTAAGTTAGGTGTAATAGAGATTGTATTGTATTGCATGATGAATAGACGGTTTCACTTTTTCCTCTATTTTTTGGTCATGTATATATGTTATGTATGTATATATGTTATGCATGTTTTATGAGGGCCTCAGGGAAGATTGGCTTTGCCAACTGAGCCACCCTCACTAAATAAAGTCTACTTACTTACTTACTTACTTATGCTGTTGACAGTACAATCAAATATGTAGGCATATCACGGTTTTGCTCAACGGTTGACTGTACAATTTCAGTATGTCTTCTTATCACGGCTTTTGCTGTTGACTGTACAATCAATTATGTCTGCGTATCACGTTTTTTTTGCGGTTGACCGTAAAATCAAATATATCTTTATGTCAGGATTTTCGCTGCTGACCATAGAGTCAAGTATGTCTGCGTGTCATGTTTTTTTTTTTTCTTTTTTGCTTGTAACCGGCCATTAAATATGTTTGCGTATCAAAATGTTTGCTGTTGACTGTACAGTCAAACATGTCTGCATATCGGAGTTTTCGTTGTTGACAGTAAAGTTATCACGGTTTTTGTTGATGATTGTAAAATCAACTATGTCTGCGTATCAGGGCTTTTACTTTTGACTGTACAATCAAATATGTCTGCGTATCTGGGTTTTTGTTCTTGACTGTAAAATCATATATGTCTGCGTGTAAGGGTTTTTGCTGTTGACTGTACAATCAAATATGTCTGCGTATTAGGGTTTTCGCGGTAGACTGCACAGTCAAATATGTCTGCGTATCAGGGGTTTTGTTGTCTGCCTATTAGGGTTTTCGATGCTGACTATACTGTCTAAGCAAATATCCTGATACGCAGAAATACGTAGAAATGAACACTCAACAGAAACAAAATGATGGCAGACATATACAGCCAACAGTTCGGCAGCATATTTGCGATAACCCCCCCAGTTCTATTACTTCAAAGCAAATGTGCATAAATATGTGGAAACGGAATTGCGCGTTGACCAGGCGTGTATATATAATCATTTTACTTACTTATTTCGTCCGTCTTCTTCATCTCCACTAAGTGTTTCGGAACTTTAGATATCTATATCTGTAAAAATGTTATATAATTGAAATTATATTCTAATTTTCAGCACTCTGCTGAAAGGCAGATATTTCATACTAGATAGCAAATTGCTGCTTTCAATAACCAGGCACCCACTAGGAACACAACATTGAAACGACATTGAATCAACGTTGATTCAATGCCGTTTCAACGTTGTGTGCCTGCTATGCAATATGTTAGGGCGTTACTTACACTTAAACGTAAATTATAATAAAGAATTTATCGAGACTATTTCGTTTGAGACGTTTTAACAGAAATATAGAAATTCTTTTTTTGTGTGTGTTTTGGGCAGCAATGTTTGTCATTTCAGTCACTTTTCGGCAGTTACCTGTGGCAGACCATTGCGGTACCGTACCGTAAAACTTCTAAAAATTGGGACATCTAAAATTTACCGCAACTGTCCTAAATATGGAAGAATTTGGTTTTACAAGACAGTAATGCGTCCAAAATTGCAGATGGAAAGGCAAACAGTGTAGACTCGGATCAGACTGCTCCTAGGAGCAGTCTGATCTGGGTCTGCACTGTTTGCTCAGACTTATCTGTCGCAATGTTTAGAGTTTTCACGATAGGATACCATGTCTCTCGTGGCCTGGTTCAGATCTCATATTTCAGATATTCCTATCTGACAATTATAAGCTCTTCCCTGAAGGACATTCGGTCTCTATGGATATTGATTGAAACTTATTTGGTCATATTTTATTCCAATATGTGCCAACCGTTATGGCCAAAATTAGCCTTGTGGTCTGAGAAATCGGCTGTGGTAATCTTAAACTTGATCTGAGCAATCGGCCCTATAGTTTAAGACAGTTCAAGATAATCTCGAGTTTGGTCCTTGTAAACTGTATGGTTATCCTTGGGATTAGCTTTAAACTTGATCGAAGTCATCAACCCTAGATGTTCAATTCTTTTATATAGTCTCTGAATAATAATGACTCTCTCCATAGTACAGTGGACAGGGGCCGTATTCATAAAACGACTTAAGTCGTTGCTATGCTGTTGCTAAGGCTAAATTTCTTTGAAGGAGATTCCCTACAACTATGAAATTTGCTCTGGAGGAACAGTCTTACAAAGACTGTTCCTCCAGACCAAATTTCATAGTTGTAGGGAATCTCCTTTATAGATATTTAGCCTTAGCAACCGCATAGCAACGAGTTAAGTGGCTTTATGAATACGGCCCCTGGTCTTCCAGAGTCTGTTGCATGCTTGCACAGCCTTGATGCCTTCAAGGCTGCAGTCTATGAGCTTCAACACTCAATGCCTTAGATCCTGGAAAGCTTGTTTTAAACCTGTTTTAACCTATCATCTATTTTCATCCTTCACTATCACACTTTTATGCCTTCTTTTTGCTTTTCCTTTTTCTGTTTAATACCAACAGACGCTGCGCGAACCTGCCTAGAATGTCCGCGAGAGCGTATGGCAGTATGAGCAGAGCTATATAGATAGACAGAGTGGGCGACTGGTGTTCTATCCGAAAATCTCATTCATGTATGAATGGATAGAAAGATGGTTGGATGGATGGATAATTGTGTCAGTTTTAGATCTCTATAACGGTAGTTCAGATGGTGAGGGTGAAAATGAGTGAGATGCTAGTAAAGAATCCAGAATGAGCCGCACTAGACTGGTTCCAGTCCAGTTTTAATTGCATATCTGTAAAAAAGCTAACTCAACAAGGAATTATTTTTACATCAAGTAATTGCAGAGATACCCTAACAAGAGGGCCATGGTGGCCCTGAATCGCTCACCTGAGTATCATGGGTACCAAGAATATTAGATTTATCTTACTGACTTTGGCATGAAATAGGTCATAATTTGAAAGGAGTCGTGGTAGTGTAGTGGATAACACGCTGGATGACCAATCCAGGGGTCGCAAGATGTATTGCCCACATCTGCGGTCTTTTGGATGAGACTTTAAATTGCGGTCCCGTCTCCGTATGACCTACTTGTTGGTTGGACGTTAAACCTGAGCTAACTCACTCACTCATAATATGAAGAAACTATGATGGGATCGAGTCCCCGGTGACATATACCAAGTTTCATTGCAGTTGGCCAATCGACCTAGTGACCTAGTGTACGAACCAACATAATCCATATTCAAACATAAGCTGGATTTTATTCAAACAAACATTCTGACAAAGTTTCATGAAGATTCAATGGAAAATTAAGCCTGTATTGCGTAAACAAAGGCTTTCTAAGACTTGACCTAGTGACCTAGTTTCTAACCCAATATGACCCGATTTCAATCTTTGTCTCAATTTAAGTGAGATAAACATTCTGACAAAGTTTCATGAAGATTGGATCAAAACTGTGCCCTATGGAATGTACGTAAGGTTTTTCTCAGATATGACCTAGTGACCTTTTTTTTGGCCCGACAACCCAGTTTCAAACATGGCATAGATTTCATGGAGATAAACATTCTGACAAAGTTTCATGAAGATTGGATCAAAACTGTGCCCTCTAGAGTGTACACAAGGTTTATCTAAGTTTTGACCTAGTGACCTAGTTTTTGACCAAAAATACTCAGTTTCAATCTTGGTTTAGATTTTATGGAGATAAACATTCTGACAAAGTTTCATGAAGACTGGATCAAAACTGTGCCCTCTAAAGTGTATGTAAGGTTTCTGAGATTTAACCCTGTGACCTAGTTTTTGACCAAACATGACTCAGTTTCAAATTTAAGTTAGATTTTATTGAGGTTAACATTCTGACAAAGTTTCATTTAGATTGGATCAAAACTGTGCCCCTTAGAGTGTACAAAAGGTTTTTTTTCTAAGATATGACCTAGTGACCTAGTTTTTGACCCGACATGACCCTGTTTCAGATCTGGCCTAGATATTATGAAAATAGATATTCTGGCGAAGTTTCATGAAGATTGAATAAAAATTGTGCTCTATAGAGTGTGAACACGGTTTTTCTTAGATTTGACCTAGTGACCTAGTTTTGATCAGGCAATAACCATTTTCAATGTTAGCCTAGATTTTATGGAGATAAACATTCTGACAAATTTTCATAAAGATTAAGTGTACACAAGGTTTTTCTAAGAATTGACCCTGTGACCTTAATTTTTACCCGACATGACCAAGTTTCGAACTTGACCTAGATTTTATGGAGATGACCATTCTGACAAAGTTTCATGAAGATTGGATCAAAACAGTGCCCTCTAGGGTGTGCAGAAGGTTTTCTAAGATTTGACCTAGTTTTTCACCCGAAATGACCCAGTTTTAAATTTGGCGTAGATATTGTGAGGATAAACATTCTGACTAAGTTTCAAAAAGATTGGATAAAAACTATGATCTCTAGAGCGTACACAAGGTATTTCGTATAACTGACCTAGTGACCTAGTTTTTGACCCGACATGGCCCTTTTTCAAACTTGCCCTAGATAATGTAACAATAAACATTTGGACAAACTTTCAAAAAGATTGGATCAAAACTGTGCCCTCTAGAGTGTACACAAGGTTTTCTAAGATATGAGCTATGCATCTAGTTTTTGATCCGACATGACCCAGTTTCAAAATTGGCCTAGATTTCATAAAGACTAACATTCTGACAAAGTTTCATGAAGATTGAATCAAAACTGTGCCGTCTAAAGTGTACACAAGGTTTTTCTAAGATTTGACTCCGTATCTTTACTTTTGACCCGAAATGACCAAGTTTCAAAGATAATGACCTAGATTTAATGGAGATAAACATTCTGACACAGTTTCATGAAGATTGGATCAAAACTGTGCCCTCTATGGTGTACACAAGCTTTTTCTAAGATTTGACCTAGTGACCCAGTTTTCCACCCGACATGACCCAGTTTCAAATTTTCCCAGATATTGTGACGATATAAATTCTGACAAAGTTTCATGAGGATTGGATCATAAGTGTGCCCTTTAGAGCGTACACAAGGTCTTTCTAATAGTTGACCTAGTGACCCAGATTTTGACCTGACATGACCCACTTTCAAACTTGGTCTAGATATTGTGATGATAAACATTCTGACAAAGTTTCATAAAGATTGGATCACAACTGTGCCCTCTAGAGCGTACACAAGGTTTTTCTAAGATTTGACCTGGTGACCTGGTTTTTGACCCGACATAATCCAGTTTCAAATTTGGCTTGGATATTGTGACGATAAATATTCTGACAAAGTTTCATGAAGATTGGATCAAAACTGTGACCTCTAGAGCGTACACATGCTACATCTAATATTTTACGTAGCGACCTATCATATGTAAAATAATTGTCATCTTACACTGACCTGTATTTAGCGAGCATCTGTCTTAGGCAAGCAATTTAGAAGTGGTAACCTTCTCATAAACAGCGAGCGGCTCGCTATAGATAGCTTTTTGAACTGTACATAAGCTCATACATAACATTATTATTGATAATAGTTAAGACAATAACAAAACTCTTTACCTACCTTATCCAGTGATTTTAAAGCAAATTTATCTCGCCAATTCTTGATACGCTGCTATTGCAGTCTATATCCTTTCTTTTCGTATGCTTGCCTCAGAATCTGTACAAAAAGTAGATGTTTACATTTTTCCACACGATCATACGACTCTGAGTCAAGCAAATTTCCAGTGATTCTGATCGATTCCACTGTTTCTAAAAATAACATGATGTGTAACGTACAATGAGGCAGTGCACGTTGCGGATTGAAATATCGAAGGAAGGAAGAAATGAATAAATTAATGAGCCGCGACACGACAAAGCCAACAATGTGGCTGTGCGCCAAGCGTAGACTCCGATGAACCTTGACATCCGCCCAGTTGGATCAGACTCCTCGTTAAGTGGTTAAATGGTAGCTATGGGTCTAAGCTAACTTCATGCGGACAGCAAAGACGCTGATCAGACTGGGCGTATGCCCAGGCTGATCTGAGTCTGCGCTGGGCGCACTACCACATTATCGGTTTTGTCGTGCCGCGGCTCAATTACAGTGTATTATGGGCTTTGTGAAAGTGTAAGCTTCACACCTTCGTAAGCTTCACAACGTTGTGAAGGTTACGGACAGCTGTCCGTAAGCTTCACATCTACATATAGCAACTTTAGTGTGAATTTTGCGTATCATGTGTATGAACCTTCCGTAATTATCAAATCCGTGTTGTGAAGGTTACGGTGATACATATTTTCATGAAACTCTATCCATTTGCTACTTTCGACATAGATCTGAATTCAATCCAAGGACACTACTCTATGTATTACCAAGCAGCTCTGACAAAAATGCAGGCATGCCGGTGATAAATATCTGTTGAAGTTTCGTGTATATGAAGTTAGTGATGGCATTTGAGGATCTTTATTACTCTGTTATTACAAAGACGATCCCAACAAAACTCATTGCTGTCAACTTCTTTATAGTTGTCCATATATTGTTTGGGTTTCATGACATTCTGTCCATCGATTATTTAATCGTAGTTGACTCAGCTGAAGGGGAATAACTCCTTATTATTTTCGTTCGTCAGTACAGACGAAAGGACGTAAAGATAGACGCACAATATGGTCAAACTTTACCCTCCGTTTTTTTTTTTTTTTTTTTTTTTTTTTTTTGGTTTTTGGTGGGCGGGTTGGGGGGGGGGGGGGGGGGGGGGTAATGATAAGTCAAACTCGGATTCGACTCCAAAGATAAGAAATTTTCGGAATGTTAGTACACATGCAAAAAATTAATATATGACACTCATCCGTAAGTGTCATGTGTGAAGCTTACGAACAGCTGTCCCTTGTGAAGTTTACGAAGCTGGGAAGCTTACACCTTCAAAAGGCTCTTTAAAACTTCATTTTGAGCTACGAAGTGTTAGATGTAAGAAGGAACAACATACACATGTACTTGTGAGCGCCAGTACCCACTCTGACGGCAGTCAGCGAGGTTTTATACACCCTATCGAACCCTGAAGCCGGCGGAACGGTCGAAACGTCGGTTAAATGTGTTTGTAACGCCGGTAAACGGCCGATTCGCTCCAAATCTGCAATGGCGGCGCCCATACCCGGCAAGTAATTTTTTGTTTTTCTGGTGTAATATAAATGTTTGCAATGAAGGAAATGGTGCCTTCGGTGGAAAATATACTTATTTTACCAGATCTGTTTGAAAGAAAAAACATTTATGTCTGATTTCTCCAAACATTAAATCCGAAATTTGTAAACGAGGTTCGGCCATTGGCTGTTCAGCATATGTGTCCCCAAACGGTTGTTAATTTTGAAAATACGGAGAAGATATGAGCATACGAGCTGCTTGCAATGACTTTTAGAGAACACTTTTGAACACTTAAAAAGATAAATTAAACACCTGCGATAAAAAAAATTCTGGCAAAAAACATAAAATAATGCCGGTTAAAATGTGTTCTGAATTAACTGAAATTAAGTTTCATTTCTATTTCAGCTGAATTAGATACGAGTAATGTTGCTTATTTCTTGCCTATTTCCAGTTTTTTCTGCTTCTTACATGTAGGTTTCAGCAGTTCGATTACTTGGCACAAAATATCAGGCATCTTAACGAGAGTCTAATAAACTTAATTTACACACTTTTTTCCATACAAACATATATAATAATACAACACATGGATTTATTGGGATTAGGCAGCAAGCTAGAGCTTATAGATGCCTTTTCCAAAACTATTAAACTTGCACAGCGGGATAAATTCGAATTTTATTACCATAGGAGTAAGCTCCAAAAGCCAAACGCACTCTTCCAAAATGCATTATTTTGTCATTTTAATAATATTTTTGATTCAAAAAGCCCACTCCCACTCCACCCCAGTGATGGGTTATTACGACAGCCCCTCGCTTATGAGTCAGTCCCATGGCCAAGTACCTTCATCCCCATGATCAAATTGTAGGGAAGAAAGGAATAGGGTAGGGGGACATGAAGCTTCATCCCCCAGGGCGAATTGTAGGGAAGAGAGGAATAGGGTAGGATAGATATGGAGTAAGGGAAGATAGTAAGATTATATGCAGACAGGTATCGAAAACACGGTAAGGATCGGAGTTCTCAGACAGTTCAGACACGAAAAACATTTTCAATCTGAATCTTCAAATCAACTGGTGTTTAGAACTTGTCTTTATTTTTCATTATTTCAAAAATGGAATGCCTCATGTGTTGCAAGAAATTGTTGTCTGCATTTTTTCCTTTTGAAAACGTTGCTAAAACCGTCTCTTGAACTTAACATTTCAATATCGCTTATGCAGTTTGTTACACATAGAATTATCACTCAAAGTTGACATTTTTAGTTTTATACCAAGATGCGAAGATTTTCGGGTGACTCCTACCCTGTTTGAGTGAGATTAACTCAGGCATATGAAACACTACACTTAAAGAATCGCATCTTTTTGCATTTTGAATGGGCTTTCCTCATGTAATAGTTTTGTATTATCAATTCAGACGGGTTTATAGACATAACATAACCAAACTATCCCTAACCCTTTTGCCACGTATACTAGAGACAGTGCTCAGGGCTGTCAGCATTCAGGCAGCGGTTGGAAAGGAAAAATGTAGTTTTTCCCCAAGCCGCATTAGATAAATATCATTTATCGTTTAGTGTAGTAAAAGAATACATCAGCAATAAGGGCTCATATCGGGATGGTTTCTTCTTACAGATAATAAGAACTAAATACATATTGTTAAGTGTTCGTTTACCAAGCCATTGTACGAGCAGACTAAGAGGTACTACCTGAGAGGGGCTCTTGCATTCGCGACTATGAAAATAGTATACTATATTTGATACACTTGCACTTATATTCAGAAGCCGTAATATGTTAAATGCCAACAGACAGACACCCGGCGCCAGGTGTGTGCAACTATGGTTACATACCGCTGAGCCACTTCGTAACGAGAATTTAAACAGAACAGAACTGATAAATGCCATTTTTCTGATAGATAAAAAAAAAACTGTCGAGTCGAACCGAATGTTTTGGTCAGAAAGTTATCAGGTGTTTCAATTTTATTTTTATATTACACTATAAAAAGTGCTAAAAAGAACTAAAATAGGTAAAGAAATGAGCAACATAACTCGTATCTAATTAGGCTGAAATAAAAAAAAATATAACTTAATTTCAATTAATTCTGAACACGTTTTAACCGTCATTACTTTGTGTTTTTGCCAGAAAAAAAATTATAGCGCGTTTTTAATATATCTTTTAATAATAATCGATAAATGTGTTCAAAAATGTTCTCTAAAAGTCATTGCAAGCAGCTCGTAGTTTCATATTTTCTGCGTATTTTCGAAAGTATGAACCGTTTGGGGGCACATTTGCTGAACAGCCTATGGCCGAACCTCGTTTACAAATTTCGGATTTAATGTTTGGAGAAATCAGACAGAAATTGCATTGCGTTCAAACATATCTGGTAAATAAGTTTATTCACTCTGGTAAATAAGTTTATTTACCACCAAAGGTACCATTTCCTTTATTGCAAACATTTATATAACACCAAAAGAAACAATAAAAAAGTACTTACCGGGTATGGGCGCCGCCATTGCAGATTTGGTGCGATTCGGCCATTTACCGGCGTTACAAACACATTTAACCGGCGTTTCGACCGTTTCGCCGGCTTCAGGGTTGGACAGGGTGTTATAGATACTAATTTAAAAATGAGGGTCTGGGAGGGGTGGGGCTTTACCCCTCTGAATTCAGAGCATGTTCCAATTTGAAGCACATACAATTAAGAAACTGAGAAAAGTTACAGATGTTAATTAAAAATTACTGATCGGTATTTTTGCCGTTTTGAGTACATGTCTTCGTGGTTCGCACATGCCGCAAGGACCGTCTCACAAGCCGTGGCAAATGTTTTATAAACAGGTTATTCAACCTGCCCCAAAGATCTATTATATTGTAATGTTTCATACCTATTTACAACCAGCAGAAAACCTAAAAACGGTCATTTTCGAAGGGTTAAGGCCCTGAGGTCGACACCAACTTGATCGAAATGTCAGAGCTTTTCCGCATGCTGACGTGAATCGTATCAAATAGTGCTAAATATGATATCAAACAACGTAACATATGAGATATCGCAGTATAACTCAGTGGACACACAACGTTGAAACAACACTGTAACAACGTTGATTCAACGACCACGACGTTGAAACAACACTGTATTGACGTTGATTCAACTTCAACGTTGATACAGTGTTGTTTCAACGTTGTGTGCCCTGTTGGAACATAACTATGATGTCGAATAATTTACCTTAATAAGATTTTCCACTCGTTCCTGTAGTTTTTCTTTTATTTTAATCACAGGTTGGTTGGTTGATTTATTGCTTAACGTCCACGGTAAACAACTATGGTCATGTCGGGACGGTCAGTCAACCTAACCACACTATTCCTGGGCAGGCTTAGACCTCCTAAGCGGTTAACCAGTACTAAGTGCACATACTTTCGCCAGTAACTGACAACTGCCCTTCTTGAATCAGCGGAAGGAGAAACGAAAGTATGTGGCCAGACCGGGTCTCGAACCCAGGACCTCTGACTTATGAGTCAGGTGCCCTACCGATTGCGCTACGCACAGGTAAATACAAGACTACAAAAAGCTGTAGCTCAATAAAGGTTATGTCTTTTATAATGACTGGTGTCGCGTAAAAAGCACCCCCAGCATTTGTGTACAAAAAGTTCTAGAATCAGCCGTTTTATTAATGCAATCTGATCAGGCTCTTCTCTTTTTACATTTTAGATTTCTTAATGTTCATAGATTGCTTTGGTCGAAGAGGAAGAGTTTGGTCAGACTGCGCAAATGAATGGACAGTTCTGAGCCTTTAATGACCGCATATGCCCTATGGTATCATTTCACGTTACGACCTTTTACGGAGTCAATTAAGCTACATGGCTGGATAGTGTAGATAAACAGAATAAAACCGACAAAGCACTTGTGCTTATATAATATTTTGTCATAAGCTCTTCCTAATAACCACCCTTTTGTTTTAAGAACATGATTCATATTGAAACACATTTTTTTTAACATTTATAAATAAAGTTTGCTTAAATGACTTACAACGCCACCCACCTTTTTTTCCTTTTAACCGGTTGAATGTTGGAAATGAATCACATGCAATTTGAGCCGCGACACAAGAAAACGAACAAAGTGGTTGTGCGTCCAGCGCAGACTTAGGTCAGCCTGGGCATCCACCCAGTCCGATCAGATTCTTAAGGATAGTAGGCGCACAACCTCTTCTTGGTTTTCTCGTGTCGCGGCTCATTTATTATTTTCCCAACCAAACCGGCGCAAGAATATGTATAGAAAAAGGAGAGGACACGGACAGACCCAGTCTCGGTGCCAGGAAGTGCAAATAATGGATGCGTTACCTTGAACCTCCTGGGAAACATTGTTTTGAGAACTGGGCAGACAGAAACAAAATAACTATCTAAATAAATAAATGAACAGAAAATATTACAATATACAGCATTTTGGACACTTTTACGTGTAATTCTCATGACTATATGCGTTTGAGTCGATCTTTTGTTTAATACAAAACAAAATCATTTTGCAAATACGCAGATGCGTATTTTGTCAGCAACAACGTTTTTGTACGCATCTGCGTATTTGCGTATTGACAGCTATGTTTCTGACATACATGTATATCGTTATACTTTATACCCAATTTCCAGAAAACGCAAACTTTTACACATTTTTTTTCGAATTTATGCACTGAAAGAGGATCTTACATGAGTGCTCATGTATTATTGAATTTATTAAAAGAGTTGGTAAAAAAGATAAGATGCGAGGCTCTGTCGAGCATTTTATCGTTTTTACCAACGAATTTAATAAATTGAATAATACAGGAGCACGAATGCAAGAGTCTATTTATCATATGACATTAAAATTGCATTTCATTTACAAATTTTGCACTAAACCGTCACAATTTCGCCATTAGAAAACGCGACATTTTTATGGACGTCAACGTATAACGTTAAGACGTAATTTGCATATTTAATCCGCTAGTGGATTATCGGTTTTAATGCTTATAGGTTATTGAATCTATATTGTGAAATATTCGGCACGAGTTCATATGGCGAAGGATGCACGAGCTTGCGAGTGCGTTTCCGCCATATGAACGAGTGCCGAATATTTCACAATATAAATTCAATAACCTTTTTATTATATACCTTTGATACAAATCTGCAAGTTTCATCAGAGCTCTGTGTGTACGAAATCAAAATATTATATCGGTAGAACAACCGCAACTTGTTTTAAATTTGAAATAACATTATGCCATTTCGTGTCTTCATACTCGCTAAAAGCCACGCCTGATAGCGCGAAAGTATATATGACGTTACGTTATTGGACGTGACGTCAGTAAACAAACGCTGATGTTTACAAGAACTGAGCGCCATTTTCGAGTCTTAATCTCAGCAGCTCTGACGAAAATCTCCCTTATTATCGCAGAATAGTAAATAAATGAGTGACGGATCAAAGGTAAATTATATCTAATTGTCTTTTATGTAATTAATACACCCAAACCGACACTAGTGTCATTATTCTACTCCTTTTTGAATTGCAGTCGACGACAAAATGGCCGCCAAACTTTTCTTCTTTCAAAACAAAAGTAGTTCTTGGGAACGTGACTCCTTAACTCCGTGCAATATGCACTTGACTCCGTGCAATATGCAGAAAATATTGCACGGTTACTCTAATGTAAAGTGAATGGGGAACTTTTTAGGTATGTAATAAATGGCTTTATTACACTCTCAGATGTGACGTCATATAATAAAATAGTGATACTACGGTTTGTCCTTCTGTGCGCGAGATAATCCACTCGCTTAAACTCGCGGATTATTTCCTTGTACAGGCGGACAAACCATGTACATGTACATGTAATAACTGTTACTTAATTGGTCGTGTAGTGCAGTCGGTAGCGCGCCTGACTCAAGTGCCAGAGGCCCCGGGTTCGATACCCGGTCCGGCCACATACTTTCTTTTCTCCTTCCGCTGATTCAAAGATACTGGCGAAAGTATGTGCACTTAGTACTGGTTTTTACCGCTTAGGAGGTCTAAGCCTGCCCAGGATTAGTGTGGTTGGGGTAACTGACCGTCCCGACTTGACCTTAGCTGTTTAGCAAGAAATACATATTAGCGGATAAGGTACTTTTCTCGTGATATTTGTTGTTGACAATAGTCTCGATGCAAGAGAAATAATTTGAACAAGTTTCAGCTATATAGGTATTGCGACGTTACTTCCCCTTAGTATACGAGAGCGCAAATATAAGTAGATCTAATAGCTACAAGTAGATCTGTTGCAATCTACCTTTCAAACTATTAATCGGGGCTCGATTGTTCTAAGCTTCGATTTTGTTAATCAAGGACTTGTAAACTCTACTACAGTTGCCATAAAATTGCGCGCTAATATTTATTTATCATCAAGTTATTTATTTATTTATTGCGCTGCAAAAGCTCTTCACATTTTCTGGAAAATTTTGCGTTCGATGTAACGGCTCCTATACTAACGGCGGCGTCTTAGTTTAGGAGACGTTACATCGCACGCAAAAATTTCCAGAAAAAATGTGAGGAGCTTTTGTGTGTGTGATAAGAAACTGAATAACATGCACATTGAACGATTTAGGAATAGGAGACTTCCTCCTTTGTTCATCAACCACAACCGGAACTTAATTGTAAAATATATTCCCTATTTTCTTTTTTCTTTCATAAATCTGTCCTGCATATGATACGGGTCTTGCATATGATACATGTCTTAGTACAAAACCTGTTCCCGTGTCTCATGACGACTTAAATCAGCCTACGCCTATGCACAGCCTGATCAGGGCCTTTCCTGTTCTCAACAGAAACTATCTGTCTTCAGGAAGGCGCGTATATACAGGCTGACTAGAGATTTCGATAGTCACGCATGTCGTAAGATCCCTTTTCAAGAGATTTGGCTCAAGTATCATTTTGAGTCCATCAGAGTCTTCGATTTTCGTTTAAAAGATTTCACAGGGTCTGCAGAATTACGATGCGATGTGAAGTGGGAAGAGTCTGATAAGATTGCGCGGATGCGCTGGCGGATGTGAGTCTGCGCTGTTCTGAAATGCGGTAGAGTATTCTCTTTGTATGACTCGAACGACTCGTCTGGATGTCATTTTAGTCGAGGGCTAGGGCTTTGCACTCATAATCCAGAGGGGAGACATGGGTTCGGGTCAGGATCAGTTCCGGTATTCTTATGTAGGCTTTGGATTATTTTATCCCCAAATACCCAAGAGTGACAACCTGCGTTAAAGCAGTGATGTTGGACCCATTCTTGACGTAAATAAGGTAGGCCTAAATATAGTGTTGTAAACATTGACAGAACCAAATAGCAAGTCAGTGTGTTGTTAGCTGTTTTGGACTCATCACTATCAGAGAGTGGTTTTCCCCCCTTTCCCCCCGGAAAAATGGCTATAGGAAGGACGGCTGTATAGCGGATTGTCCGGACCTCATAGAGCCACTTTTCCCCCATATTGCTTTTTCCCCCACCGGGAAATTGGCTATCAGTGAATTTGGTATGGATATTGGTATTTTGCGGAATGGAACGAAACAGAATGGAATAGAACAGAGACATGTTACGGAATTAATCGCATCAGAAATATATCAGTACCTCAAGGGAGGTAATAAACGTGATTAATACCAAAAAACAATATGCAAATTTAGCAATAATATTTTTATAATAATCAATAGCTACTAATTAAGGGAACAAGCATGAGATCGGCGCCCCGTTACTGCGGCTATGGATACGTTCCGCTGAGGTGCGGGGGTAACGTCGATATGAGAATTGAAATATGATGATGAGAATTGTCGATTGGACGGACACACGGCGCCAAGTGTGTGCAACTATGGTTACGTACCGTTGAGCCACTTGGGTAATGTCGATAAGAGAATTGAACTGAACTGAACTGAACTGAGGAATTTTCGATAAGAGAATTGAACTGAACTGAACTGAGAATTGAACTTTGGACGGACACACGGCGCCAAGTGTGTGCAACTATGGTTACGTACCGTTGAGCCACTTGGGTAACGTCAATAAGAGAATTGAACTGAACTGAACTGAACCGAGAATTGAACTGAACTGAACCGAACTGGTGTGATTTCTTCCAATCGCAGATATTTGTATTTGATATATAGAAGATGTACGAACAGGTGATTTGTGTAGTCATGTTTGATTTAGTAGGGAGTTTAGTACATTGAAAATCCTAATCGGACGTCTGTACCAATGGGAGTCGAGCCCACGACTCCTGCATGAATGGCGAACACTAGTCCAGGCATTCCGCTTCGCGCACACACAGATGAACGCTTGTACAAACATAAAATTATATAAATTTATGCACACGTACACCCGTATCCGTTTTTGGCTAACATGGAAACGCAAAATGCCTGCCTGTTTTCCCCAAAACAAAAATAAGACAGACTGATGGACACATGCATGCGGTTCTAGCATCTGTTATCCATCGATATTTTACGGACAGATACTCATATTTCTGTTTCAGTTACTAGTAAACCTCACTATCATAATTCGAGAAGGAGCAAATGCCACTATGTAGCGTGTTTTCCTGCAATCATATTACCAGGGGGAAAATCCACTATAGAGGGGAAAACGGCTATGCAAAATCACGTATAGTAGATTTAGATTTTCCCCGGCGAAAATTGGCTATATAGTCATATATAGTCCTATATGGTAGAAATTCCCCCCGGAAATATGACTATATAGCCATTTTCCGCTGGAAAATTCTACGTTGGAAAAATCAAAGTCATTTTCCGGGGTGTGGGGGGGGGGGGAGCTGGAGGGGGGGGGGGGAGCTACTCTCTGACAATCACAACTGGAATTCAACACACAAAAACAAGCACGTCACTACAGCAGTTTGTAACATCGTAAACGGGTACATGTACCATTACACTACACACAGCCTTTCAGCACCATCTATTGTTGGAATGGATTGGAAACTCAATTTCATTCTTCCGTCTGATGTTTCTTCAGAGTTGATTTTATTGCTTGCCTCTGATTATGCGACACTTCACTCTTGTCCGCCTTGTTGTGCCGACAAAAGACATACTAATAATTGTATCAAGATGTTGTTTCCATTTGCGCTCTGTAAATGAACCTAGAGCTAGGGCTGATGTATTACGATTGTGTGCAGCGATTGATGGACAGAGCATGGTTCGTCCGCCTGTACGAAGAGTTAATCCACGAGCTTTAGCGAGTGGATTATCGACTGTTCAGGCGGACGAGCCATGCTCCCATCTCCCGTATAGCACGACGCCCAGTGCAGACCTTGCACGTTACGCGGTATTTCATGCTAAAGATATGGGTATCTGGGATCGTGGTAGTGCAATGAAGTGACCGTCACATATAGACATCAGTAACGAATGAGTTGAATACATACAGACACTATCATTGTTAAAAGGGAATTCCCCAAAGAATTTTTACCCCATTACAGATAGTCATATGACCTTATACGACGTAAAACACGACAGGCAAATAAAGCTGGGCACCAGCTTTTAATATAATGGGTCAAGACACAGGAAAAGATGACTGATATATGTAAACAAATCTACAAAAAAAGAAAACCTATACACTATGCGGACTGTGAAGATTTCGCTGATGCGTATCTGCACAGACTCCACTACATACCCACAAAGAGGATACGTTCCTCTTTTTAAGAATGACAGCACAACAGATTGTGTTGGTGAAAACGAGCTTAAATACTTGTGACCGGTTTCTCTGCGGCTAGCGGGTCGTGTTTTTATATGGCCTTAAACTAACTTTCATTCTTATTATTCTTATTATCAATCTGTTCACCAGAAAAGCCACATCTACAAGGTAAAACTTTGAATTATTTTATCATATTGAGGGAACGCATAAGACCAGTGTGATTATTTACATATCTTCATAAAATATCTTGTTCAAAATTTAGTTTGAATTTGATGCAGTTTATCAGCTGTAACATGAAATTTATCTGCAGTTATCTATTAGGTTACATTTAGCAATAATATTTAAACGTAAACGTAATTTCAGTCTCATTTACTCGAGAGTATTAAATATAAAAAAGAGAAAGACGGAATACGTCGATAGCTCAGCCAGTCTGGGTATAAATAAGTCTCAGCATCTCCTTGACAGAAAGAGAGAAACTATTTAAAGTAAGTCTGTGCTTTTCTTCCAGAACATAAGGTGAAAGTTACACTTTCAGGGAAAGCAGCTCTGTCCATTTTCATTTTTGTTTCCCTTCTCAATCGGGGAGCACCTATTTAATGGAAGAATTTGCTCCGCTAGGGGCGCATTCTTTCCTTTAGAAGTAGACTCCTTTATAGTGAGGTTTTCTCACAGAAAACCCTTTCCTAAACTCGAAAGATGCCTGCCTCTGAAAATATACCAGACAAATGTAAAAGTGTATTCATTCACTTACCAATTGATTGGTCGAGAGCGAATGGAAAACGGATTTATACATCAATAGGACGCCTTATATATATGCTGTGCCCAAGAAACAGTGGGCCTCTAACCCCACCTGCCCCTACGGCCGCTAGCCAATGGGAAACCAGGCGGGCCGGGTAGCGCAATCGGTAGGGCACCTGACTCGTAAGTCAGAGGTCCTGGGTTCGCAATCCCGGTCTGGCCGCATACTTTCGTTTCTCCTTCCGCTGATTCAAGAAGGGCAGTTGTCAGTTACTGGCGAAAGTATGTGCACTTAGTACTGGTCAACCGCTTAGGAGGTCTAAGCCTGTCCAGGAATAGTGTGGTTAGGTTAACTGACCGTCCCGACATGACCTTAGTTGTTTACCGTGGACGTTAAGCAACCAACCAACCAATGGGAAACCCTTACCTTTAAATCACCTGAACCCGAATCTTGGAACTTCTTGGAAATATTTACTTTTTGGCGGTTTCTAAAGTTTGATTTTTAGATACGGGTGGAATTATAGGGAATGAAACTTATTTTGTGGATTCTATCTATGTATAAACGCTGGCGCTGGCGTTTACACATCCAGCCCGGATCCAGGGATTGGGCTTTGGGGCTTCAGCTCCGCCATTTGGGTCTCTGTGTTATGTATGATATGTAGACCTTCAGATAATAATGAGTATCTGATGACAGTTTGAGATAATTTGTGGTTAGATCAAAATATATGTTGTGAAATCTAATTAGAATGGCCTCGTTGAGGCCATTCAAATGAAATACCACATTATATATTACAAGACCAAAAAAGACATTTAAAAAAATCATATATTCAAGCTCACCCTCCGCCCCTCTACACACATATATATCGGCACCTCACAGCCCCACCAATTACCAGAACACCATCAGTACGAGGTGGTCTGGATCCGGGCCTGACATCGATAAAATCCACAAAAAATCATTTATACAATAACAGACTTCAAGAAATCAGTCTATATCTGTATGTATACAGCTTAGGGCCTTTTACAGCATAAAGTGCGCCGGTAGAGAGTTAAGTGTTTCTAGTCAATAAGTTGAAGGGCTGTCCTAAAGCCCTCTACACTGTAAAAAAAATCCGTTGATTTTACGGTAGAATATACCTTGATCCAAAAGAACCGTAAGGGTGGTGACAAATATACGCTGCCAATTACTGTCAAATTCGACCAGTCCGCTAGAAAATTCGGTAGAATGAGTTGTGCACGCTTGTTTAAGTTCATTAAACATGACCCATTGTCATGTTTCATTTACGGTCGTGTGTATTCATTCGACTATCTATGACGATAAGATTTAAAATGTAAACAGGGTTCCGTTGCTGCACACTGCCTTTCATTATCATCCACCTATCGGTCTGATATGACTGAAATACTTCTTAAAAGTACGTAAACTCGCAAGTCATCCATTCATCTGTGATCTGAGGTATTGAATCATATTATGACCAGGTGAGCTATAACATATCCATTCAGGCCTTTTGTATTGCAACTGATATTGTATTTCAACGCTTGTTCTTTTCATGCACATGTGGACACGGATGTATGCTAGTTTATTTATTGTGTGGAGAAACATAATCAAATGTCCCGGATGTGGAGGCACTACCTGTAATATTTAGCTGTGATGTATCAATCTTTTCAGCAAAATCAAATGAGCGCCATCGAGATGAAAGCAGGATCATCCGACATTCGAAGGGAGCTATGTAAGTCTGTTCACATGACTAAGCTGCACACAACGTCGAAACTAAGTCGCCTCGACAACTGTCTTCCCTGGATACAAGGGCTGCTACGAAACGAAAAAGAACTGTTACGAAACGAAAAAGAGCCATAGTTACCAAACGACTCGATGACCAGTTCGTTTGGTAACTATGACTTTTTCGTTTCGTAACAGCTCTTTTTCGTGTGGTTTGATAACTATGACTCTTTTTCGTTTCGTAACAGCTCTTTTTCATTTCGTAACATCCTTGAAAACATAGTTAACCAGATGTGACAGTACTCACAGGGTATAATTGATTCCGCTAATTTTCGCTTCCTGCAGAGACTGTACATCATATTTGGCTTCCGCCGAGACTGTCCGCGAACGCTTGCTTCCTGCAGAGACCACTGTCCTCGTAAAATGGCTTCCTGCCGAGACTGTCCGCGTGATTCTGCTTCCTGCCGAGAGCCTCGGCAGGAAGCAGAATCACGCGGACAGTCTCTGCAGGAAGCCATTTATCATGTACAGAAGTTTCGGCAGGAAGCAAGAGTTCGCGGACAGTCTCGGTGGAAGCCAAATATGATGTACAGTCTCTGCAGGAAGCGAAAATTAGCGGAATCAATTATACCCTGTGGTTACTGGTGAAAGTATGTGCACTTAGTACTGGTTAACCACTTAGGAGAGTCTAAGTCTGCCCAGGAATAGTGTGGTTAGGTTAACTGACCATCCCGACATGACCATAGCTGTTTACTGTGGACGTTAAACGATAACACAACGTCGTATTGACGTCAGTGCAGTCATGTCTAACAGGGAAATAAACTACAGTATTTGACGACATTCGACATTCGGTAGAAAAACAGAAGATAATAATAAATAGAAACCCCTATGAAAAGACAAGTGTCGCCTCCATTGATGAGAGAAATATCACAATTCGGTAGAAAAACAGAAGATACAGTATTTGAGTTTGAGAAAACGACACTTTTCCATTGTATGACATGATTTCAGGTAGCATCTCATAATTCGAGAGGAGCCTGACATACACTATATGCCATGCTCCCCTCGAATTATGAGATGACGCCATAGATCTGTTACCATAGAAACTATGGAATCACCACGACATAGAGTATCTTACACAGTGATCATTTCATATGAAATTTGTGAGACGAGCCTTCGGCTCGTTTCATAAATTTCATATGAAATGACCACGAGTGTAAGATTCTGCTTATCAAATGACCCTTTAAATTGGGATTTTGTCACCTTCAACTGAACGTTGTTTCAACAAGAAAACGCATCGTTTACATGGACGTTGCCATTGACGTAACGTGTACGCGCCAAAGTCTTACATGTATTACACTATTAAACGTGTGCTCTTGAGATTTTTATGACACGACGTTATCAAATGAATAGGAGCGACGTCATATTTTGATAAAAGACGTTTTGACGTATGCCACTTTTTTTAAAAAAACATCCTACTGACGTCGTTGCAACGTCAACGTCATGCATTGCATCTAAAAGCATTTTAGCGCAGTTGATTAAGCACTGGCTTACTGTATAGGCGTACCGGGTTCTAATACCGCCAGTAACGGCATTGTCACCGTAAACGTATATAGCCATCGCCATTGAGTGTCTTGCAATGAATGAAACGCTGTTGAAAGGCACGTAAAAGTCGATGTAATCCATCTATCACCTGTTTAGCTGGCTGAACGAAAGTTCAGGAAGAGCTATTGTTGTCACCACGGCGTCGGTGTCCGCGTCAGCGTACAGATTGGATGTTTTGGTTAAAGTTTTTTAAAGACCTATATCTCCTTAACCCATGGATGGATTCTTTTGATACTTGCACTGTAGTTAGATATTGGTCTAAAGTTTCACAGGGTACTACCCCTACCCCACTCAGTGACCTTGATGTCAAGGTCATGGACATAGAAAATTGGGAGTTTTTTTGACTGGATGTTTTGGTTAAAGTTTTATAAAGCCCAATATCTCCTTAACCCATGGATGGATTCCCTTGATACTTGCACTGAAGTTAGATATTGGTCTAAAGGTTTTGCAGGTACTACCCCCACCCCCAGTGACCTTGATATCAAGGCCATGGACTTAGAAAATTGTCTTTTTTACTGATTGGATGTTTTGGTTAAAGTTTTTTAAATGCACATATCTCCTGAACCCATAGATGAATTCTTTTATATTTGCACTGTAGTTAGATCTACAGAGTACTACCCCAACCCCGCTCAGTGACCTTGATGTGAAGGACAGGGATTTAGTTTATATTTGAACTGATGTTAAACACTTTTTTTTGAGTTTTCTCAAAACACCTTATACTTACTCCACTGGATGATCGACTTAGAAATTTGTCTTAAAGATTTTGGTTAAAGCTTTATATGTATGCAGACATAATTTCACAGTGCCACGATGATGGATTCAGTTGATACTAATACTTTGCCTGATGTTAGATAATGGTTCAGGGTTTTGATATATAGCCCTCCCCCCCCCCCCACCCCCACCTCCAGTTTTTTTTTTTTTTACCTCAAGCTCATGGACTTTGAAATTTCATTTCATTTTTTTATTTCAATTTTATTATAAGACTTATTTCTGAGATAGCTTTTGTTTATAAATGTGTTTTCATTATGGACATGCTTGCCTGAAGTTATATGCATAGCAGTCCACACCACCATAGCGACTGTGTGATGGGCAAGCACCAATGCAGGCGAGCTATGCTGTCAGGCGACAGCTCTTGTTTTGACTTTGTGCTCTTTTGTGTTCTTTTTTATCAGTAATTGTCGCAGCAGGATTAAGAATGGGCCTCATTGTTTTAATTGATTTGAGAATAATCACCGGTATTTGAGAAAATCTGAAGTTTCTGTTGAAACAATTTCAGTTGATGTCATTGAAACATTGGCGGAGCACGACAAACCCTATCTTATGCAGCTTGGGCAAAACATTTTGTTTTAAATTTTGTAGAAGAAAATTTTGTCGTCTGCTTCAAAAGTTTATGCGGTAGAAACTCTGGGGTCGTATTTATAAAAGCACTTAAGTGGTTGCTATGCTGTTGCTAAGGCTTGATTTCTATAAAGGAGATTTCCTACAACTATGAAATTTGCTCTGGAGGAACAGTCTTTTTAGACTGTTCCTCCAGAGCAAATTTCATACTTGTAGGGAATCTCCTTCAAAGAAATTTAGCCTTAGCAACAGCATAGCAACCACTTAAGTCGTTTTATAAATACGGGCCCTGGTCATCTCTTTGTAAAAGGGCATGCTTTTCTTTCAGTGAATCAAGATCAAGTGATTGAAACAGACTATGGTTTCTGTGGGTATCTACTGATTGTCATTTCGGCCCTGCTTCTTGTTCTAACGTTCCCGTTCTCCCTGTGCTGGAGTTTGAAGGTGCATATGTTATGAATTTCTGTGGACCTTTGGGTCAACGCTGCGGACTCATAATAAAAATAAGTAAAGGTCGTGGGTATGAATTCAGCTTAGCCTAAGATTTCCAGTCTCTCCCTGCTGAAGTCTGATGGATAGATGGATTGATGACTTGCGATTTGATGTCCTTTCCAACAGTATTTCGGTCATATCAGGACAATGAGAGGGTGATAATGAAAGGTTGTGTGCGATGAAAGCCTGTGCATAGTTGGAAAGATATCCGCGTCCAGCGGGGCTCGAATTCGGGACCGCTAGATCAGTAGGCCAGCGATTAACCTACTGAACTACCGGGGCTCCTGAAGTTTGAAGGTTAGTATTTCTTTTGCCTGACACAGAAACATGATTCCAGAACACTATAACATAACGATCAGAAACATTTCAAGAAACATTATCATATAACCATTAGAAAAATGATCCAGCTATTTTAAAATAGCAAGTTTAGCTTTTGTACTTGGCGCAGGAACACCCAAGCTTCGGTTTGCATTGCGTGTAGTCGCATTATTACTATTTGAGTTTCACCTTGAAACAAAACAATCTGTGTTTCACTTGTTTTAAAATCATGTTTTTGATTCAGTTCCATAAAACACCTAAAACTGAAACAAGATCCCGAAAAGATAATGTGTTCCGTACAACGGGAAAGCAACAAGAGTATCTTAAGTAATTAAATAGTTATGATATTTTGTTTCTTAGAGAATTGTTTGGTCCTTTCACACTCAAACTTGGCTAAACATGCGTGCTTTATTCTGGTTTTCAGACAACCAGCTTGAATTTGTATGGAACCCATATTGGTCATGCCTTGGGTATAAAGGAAATAATTTGCTCCCTTAGTAGGTGGCCCCTTACTCCCCATAGGAGCAGCTTGTTTTCATTGAGAGAAAACTCCATATTGGAAGGATATTGCTCCCCTTTGCAAAAATAGCTGCAAACATGGAGATTTTCTCCTATACCTTTACTATCAGCCCACTGGGCACACAACCTTGAATCAACCTTGATTCAACGTCATGACGTTGAATCAAGGTTGATTCAAGGTTGTGTGCCTGCTGGGAGGTGTGTCGGAAATGGCTGGTGGACTGACAGATCACGGACAGGAGTACTGGAGCAGTCTGATCTGTCCAAACACTTAGAGTTATATTAGTTAATTATCAGGAATTTTAATTACGTCGGTGGCATACGTACGCAAAAAAAATATGCTTTATCTGAAGGGTCTATGGAATTTTCATTAAAGCATGATCCGATTAAGGCTAAATTCAGTGCAAATTCCAGTGATTTGATATAACTCCTATTTTTGAGTTGATGTTTTCAAACATGAAGGGTCTTTAGACAAGATTTTTTTTTGATATAATGATATTTGGTTCTTAGCGCTGTTCGAACTACAGTCTTGAATAATCGCCGCTGTCACGTTTTGGTTGTTTATAGAATGTCGCTCTAGGTTAATTAATTTCTTGCTATATCCGATCAAGAAGTTTTGTACGGGTTTATCTGTACCTCCATTTTTCCGTCATTTTTGCAAAAAGGAATACCTTTTGTAACCCCCTGTTTGCTTCTCTGGACAATGAAGCCTATCAAAATTGGGGTCCTCTCTTAATGGAAAAAAATGCTCCCCTAAGAGTTGATCCATACTGATAAGGGAGGCAAAAAAGAAGATGGATAAGTTACTTCCCCTGCAAGTGTATTCACGCTAAAAGTATAGAGTCGAGTCGGGTAACTTTGGACGGCGGGTAAATTCGAACATACCATTGCAAACAGGGATAATCCAGATGAGACGGCTCATGATGAGCCATCTCATCAGGATTTTTACTCTTTGCCCAGTTAATTTTGTTTTAATTCCAAACAACTGACATATAACGGAAACAATGGCACTGTCCGAATTTACCCGAAGTCCGAAGTTACCCTACTCGACCCCACTGATATGTTGTACGTTTGCAGGTGGTGCAAGAATATGAGAGAGCAGTTATTTTTCGACTGGGCCGCATTAGATCTAATCAAGCTCAAGGTCCGGGTAAGTGTCAAACCTTGATTTGTAAAATATACTATTCATTTTGTATAGAGCTGTGCAGACTGCCTTACCACCTTCAAGGAACATACGGGAATAGAAAATGAAGGACAGGCTATAACAGTGGTCCCGCGGTTCTCCGAAAAGGCTACATGTATGGGTGGGGTGGGGGAGGGGGGGGGTTGTGTGCGCGTTGGTGGGGAGTTTGAACTTGTGAAGAAAATTCAAGACATATGTACCATTACGGTATTGCTTTGGTGTCAGTTGTGCCCCGAGGGGGGGGGGGGTGCGGAGGGGAAGGGGGCAAGGAAGGGTAATAAACACAATCATGCAATAGTATTAAGATACTAATGTTTATTTTTTATTTATTTTCCTACAGGTCTGTTTTTCTTGATGCCCTGTGTTGACAGCTTCGTAAAAGTGGATCTTCGTGTTTTCACCTACAACATTGTACCACAAGAGGTAGGAATATTTTTTTTGAGGGGTGGGGGGGGGTCGGATCGCAAAAAATCTGAAACAATGTTGTACTAGCATGGATGCAAGTTTTTCACGTGCACATCGCGCTATTCCAGCAAGCACACAAGGTTGAATCAATATTGATTCCATCTTGATTCAACGTCATGACATAAAACTGATCCAGTATTCAACGTCATGACGTTGAATCAAGGTTAATTTACATTGAATCCTCCTTGTGTGCCCAGTGAGTCGTTTATGTGCCGATCTCTAACATGTATGGGTACACCACTAGGACATACCTCAACTACATGAATACTCTTATTATATGACTGAGCCGCCTCATTAGGTATGGTGATGGGGGTGGGTCCGATATTTCAACCCTTTCTGCTCTTCCATCCGTCCGACCACACCGAAGACAAGAACCACATATACATTGCATTAAAAATACTTGCATTGGTACTATGCCTGGTTTAAAGAATTATAGTCATGGCCTAGATCTGAACGCATATAAACAGGAGTAACTCCCATGATATAAAATAAGTGTTGCGGACTAAAGTTGCACTAGAACAGGCCTACGCAACTTGGAAACAATTTTTCAATCCTGTATGCTGTCTAGGTATTTGACCGCTTTTGGCAGATATTTTCTAATAATTCCAACTCAATTTTCTATTGCTAATTCTGCGCAATTTAATTGGTCAAGAGCGTATAGAAAACGGCGTTTATACTTCGATAAAACCCTTGAACCGGAAATCGGGAACTACTTGGACTATTTTCTTTGCAGCAGTTTCTAAAATACTCTGTATAGCTGACATTTTTAAGATAAAAATGACCGAGTTGGAATTATAAGAAATGAATTTTATTTTTTAACGGATTTTATGGATGTGTAAACGCCGGCGAATCACTCACACTTAACATAAAGCCCTTCCAGTTTGTGAGTGATTCGCCGGCGCTTCGGGCTTTATTCAGTTTGTGAGTGATTCGCCGGCGTTTACACATCGATAAAATCCACAAAAATAAAATTCATTCCTATAATACTTGGTATTTTTTTAGATTTTGACAAAAGACTCTGTGACGGTTGTAGTAGATGCCGTAGTATACGCCAGAATTTATGACGCCACAATGTCGACCATTAACATCGAAAACGCCCGATCATCTACACTGCTGTTAGGCGCCACCACGTTGCGGACTATTCTGGGAACAGTCGGATTGTCTGAGCTATTGGCGGAGAGAGAAAGAATTGATCAGAGCATGCAGGCAAGTTTGCTTTGAAATTATAATAACTTGGGCATCGACACGACAAAATCAATTGAATCAGCTCAATTTTGTTTTTGTCCGTGTAAATGCTGCAGAGATGGCTTGTAGCAGTCATGGAACGGAGTATTAGTAAGCAGTCACTTGTACATAGCAGAATAGATTTATACCGAAAAGTGGACTTGTCGGTTACGCATCAGAATTGTTATGAAAATTTGTTGAACTCTGTATCAACCGAATGGTTTTCGTTACAACGTCACAGACAATTACTATAAGTAGATGGAAAAGAAAAAAAGGAATTCGTGTCATGGGCTATCACAGCAGTATAGAAATGCATGTATACACGAACTTTTATTTTTATTTCCATGCTAGTTTTTTGCTTTTTCTTACTGGTATGATTATATACAACAGTCTCTTAAAAGAACAGATTCAGCATGGATTCTATGCTTACTTTTGCTTTAACGTTTAATTTTTTTGTTTTTGAGGGACAGAGTTCAACAGAGTTCTAAGCCACATAACGATAAGGCAAGTAAAGATGGCAGAGTATTTTGGTGTAGAATATTGCTGCTCAGTCATATCTTGACAAAGCCCAGCTGTTCTTAATAATTTATTGAATCATAATTTTACTTTGCAGCACGATAATCAGAACAAAGAGAAGGAAAACGGAATGAGTAACGAATGCAACCAGTTACTGAAAAGTTTATAAATTTTTCATGTCTTATATGCTCAAACAATAATATATTAGTTCTGAATAGAAAGTTAGCAAATGATACAAGTAATGCATACTGTACTAACCTTAATACCTGATTTTTAAATGATTTCATTGACAATGTTACCATATTACTTAGCAATAATCAAGGAAATAAACTTCTTATTCTTTTTATGATAAAGGCATAAAATAAACAGTAATGCCTACAGGATCCCACTTGTATTGCACATGACTCTGGATTATTATCCCTTGGATAAATTACAGTTATGTAACGTAATGTTACTGTCTGGGTGCCTTTTTAATAAAACACCAATGTTATTATAGTAGAGTGAATGTAAGAATGGCGTTTTTCATGCTTACACATACCTTTTCCATCTTAAGACATGATACAGACTTCAGTCGCCTTTAGCTCTAATTGTGTTTTGGGAATTCTCAAGAAATAAATTACGTTCTGTCTTCAGTTGATATTGCCACCGCTAACGGCAACCTAACTGATTCAAAATATATCAAGACATTATTTCAAAGATAAGAGAAACATGACTCAAAGACAAGTTATATCTTATGCTCATTAAGGACCAAATGAATAAACTTCATTCCAATGGATTTGGTGTAATTCTCATAGTTCATTCGAATTTTTGGTAACAGTTATATACATTACAAATATATCATGACAGATGACCAATATTTTAGGACTACATTTTCCTTTTAATGTATTAGAATATTCAAAAAGGCATATTCATGACATGAAACATATCCTACAACTCATTTGTTACAACTGGGTGTTGTATTGGGTCAGTGTTACCCCACCCACTACTTTGGCCATTTTCTAGGTAAAAGAATGAAAGAAACAATGGCAACAACCATTTTTACATCTTCTATGATAAGGGCATAAAATTAACACTCCTGCTCACGTGACCCCTTTTTACGACATATGCCCCTGGACTAAATGGCGAAAGTGACCTCTTTTTTTTCATAATTGTAACTTTCTCATTTCGGAACCGATCGACTTAAAATTGTCGCCGTTTGATAATATATGTATAATTTGCTATTCTTCTGTCGAGTGCTTACTTTTCGTGCAAACGCCTGTGGTGCATGGCAACTTATTTCTAGAAACTCTCAGACTCGAAATAACAAACGTTGTTTTTCTAACAATTAATTATGATTGCAACTTTGATGTCAGTAATACCTGCAACAAGATGTCGTGCACTGATTACATACAGTACTATGGTATTACAGGACAGTTTGTTGCCTTACAACATGTGCTAATAGTGAAGACCAGATCAGCCCGGCATTTTGTCAGTCTTATCAGGGTCTTAAGTCTGTTCACTGTAGGTCCATCCGTGTTCAAAGATTGTGTGGATTGACGTGTCGAACTGAGTCGTCGATATTTTCTCATGCGGTATGACCCGTTTTCTCAGTGCCATGTCTGTTAAACAATCAGATTATATAATCATAATAGGCTATGGTTATTCCTGGTAATTAAAACACACAGGTGAACTACCTTGGACTACAAATAATTTTACAAAGTGCAGTGGATATTCACGGGTTTTTGCGGAACGGAACGGAAAAGCTACTAGCTTCCTTCTCCCTTTTTCCACTCACCTGCTGTTGTTGTTTCAGGGTTCGAGGTTATAAAACTTGAAAATAATCTCAAACTCAAAAATAAAGCACACTAATTGGTTGCTTCCGAGCATGTGCTCGGAAACAGCCAATCAATGTGCTTTATTTTGTGCTCGGAAGCAGCCAATCAATGTGCTTTATTTTAGCATGTGCTCGGAAGCAGCCAATCAATGTGCTTTATTTTGAGTTTGAGAACGTACTCAAGTTTTATAACCTCGGGGCCAGTTCTCGTAACGATATTTCCCAGGTGACTAAGCAAAACGTATCCATAGTTTGCACACACCCTTTTATACCAGATCTGGCTCAGCGGTACCGTTCAGTTCAGTTCAGTTCAATTCTCTTATCGACGTTACCCATCATCATCATCATCATATTTCAATTCTCATATCGACGTTACCCCCGCACCTCAGCGGAACGAATCCATAGCCGCAGTAATCGACGTTACCCTCCTGGTTTCTTAAATTAGTAACTATTGATTATTATTATGATAAATTTGGTTGCTAAATTTGCATATTATTTTACGGAATAAAAACGCATTGATTACTTCCCTTGTCAGATTTATACCTTAACAATGCGATTTCTATGTTCAGTCCGTTCTGTTCCGTAAAATACCAATAGCCAGTGCAAGTCAATGTTTTGCATTGGGTAACTTTTGTTTACTTGTGCTGTCGACCAATGCGGTACTGTGAAGCAAAGTGGCTGTCGAACGAGAATTCGGCCATAAAAAATAACAACGCTCTGTCTGAATTTATTCTTCGGTGTTCGTTAATGCCATTTACTAAGTGGAGTTTTCTCACATTTTCAGACTCATCTTGAAGAGGCTACTCAGCACTGGGGAGTCAAAATTGAAAGGGTTGAAATGTAAGTAGTTGTCACTTTTTCTGTATTCATTATAAAAATATGTCTGGTTCTGGATCATTTTTATCCCCCGACCGAAAGGTTGGGGGGATATAGCGATGAACCTGGCGTCCGTCCGTCCGTCCGTAAACATTTTCTTGTCCGCTCTATATCTTGAATACCCTTTGAAATATTTAATTATGTAGAACAGGACATGACGATGTGTCGCGTACAAGAATGGTAACTCTTGCTATTGTACTTTTTGAGTTATCTCTCCTTTGGTGATTTTTGGCAGATTCGTGTCCGTTGTGTATCTTGAATACCCTTTGAAATATTTTCATGAAACTTCATAATTATGTAGAACAGGACATGACGATGTGCCACGTACAAGAATGGTAACTCTTGCTATTGTACTTTTTGAGTTATCTCTCCTTTGGTGATTTTTGGCAGATTCGTGTCCGTTGTGTATCTTGAATACCCTTTGAAATACTTTCATGATACTTTACAGATATGTAGAACAGGTGTTGGCAATGTGTTGCGAACAAGAATGACAATTCTTGCTTTCTGACTTTTTGAGTTATCTCCCCTTGATGGTTTTAGGTGAGATTTTGTGTCCGCTCTTTAACTTGAATACCTTTTGAAATATTTTCATGATACTTCACAGATATGTATAACAGGTCATGGCAATGTGTCGCAAACAAGAATGACAACTCTTGATTTCTGACTTTTTGAGTTATTTCCCCTTGATGGTTTAAGGTGTGATTTCGTGTCCTCACTATAACTCGAATACCTTTTGAAATATATTTATGATACTTCACAGATATGTAGAACAGGTCATGCCAATGTGTCGCGAACAAGGATGACAACTCTTGCTTTCTTACTTTTTGAGTTATTTCCCCTTGATGGTTTTAGCTGTGATTTTGTGCTTGCTCAATAACTTGAATACCCTTTGAAATATTTTTATGATACTTCCCAGATATGCAGAACAGGCCATGAAAATTTGTCTGATACATGAATGACAAGTCTGTCATTCATACTGTTCGAATTATTTCCCCTTTTGGAAGTTTGAGCTGCAGTTAGCTGTCTCTGCTTAATATCTGTATAACTCTGGCTGGCTCCACTATTTTAATACCCTTATAACTTTTAGAATATTGATGATCGTGTCATGATATCTTATCATGTGCCTAACTCTCTGTGACCCCTCATTACCTCCATTCCCCCCCCCCCCCCCCCCCCCCCCCCCCCAATTTGTTTTACAGATTTGGATTCCATGTCCAAATTTACTTACTAGAGAGCTCAAAATTAGATTTGTAGGACTTGTACTTTAGAAGTTATTCGCACATTTTGAAATGTAGAGAGTATCATATCGTGTACACGGCGGCTGTTTGAGATTTTACCCCTTTTCAGCGGTCTAGCATACTGTTTTGGTCTGAGCGTTAGATTATCATGAAGCATAAAAGAATGACAATATATTACTTATATGTGTTTTGAAGTGCACTTTAGTTACCAAAGCGCAAGGGACATTCGGTCGGGGGATTTGCCATCTCGTCTGATGGCTATTTTTTCTTCTTCTCGAACTTGAGACTATCAGAGAATATAATGCGCAGGAATTTAATCTAAAAGCCTGAAAATAACGTACGCATAAGTAAGATAAAGTAATGTGGCCAGTTTTGAGCTAAATTGGTATTGCAGAAGGCGATGACTTTCTTTAGCCTTTGCTAACGCTTTCCTTGAAGAAAGACTCCCTTGAAACGTCATACTAACGTTGATGCAACATCATGCTGTTGCTTGTTTATGTAAAGGTGTATACCCAGCGGGCACATGACGTCGAAATGACGTCGTACTGACGTTGATGCGACGTCATTACCTCGCATCGACGTCAGTACGACGTCATTTCAACGTCATGTGCCTGCTGGGTAGATATTCTTTCAGAAGAAGCAACGCTATCATTTCCATTTTCGCCTCCCGTTTCATTAGGGATCAGCCTGGAAGCAATTTCTTTTCTGTCATGTTATTAGGGCACCCCTAGACGAAGTCTGCGGAGGCCCTTTAGTAATCACCTTGTCCGCCCGTCTGTCTGTCTGTCCGTCTGTCTGTCCGTCCGTCATGATTTCCTGTCCGCTCTATAACTCTGAAACCGTTTGAGATATTTTCATGAGACTTGATACAAATGTGAAGCATCAATAGACGATGTGCAGAGAACAAAAAACCGTAATTCTACCTACATTTCTAGCTGAATTATGCCCCTTTGTAATTTTTAGTACGGGAATCGTGTCTGCTCCATAACTTTGAAACCGCTTGAAATATTTTCACGAAACTTGATACAAATGTAAAACATTATCAGATGATGTGCAGAGAACAAGAACCGTAACTGTATGTATATTTCTTACTAAATTGTGCCCCTCTGTAATCTAAAGTGCAAAAATTGTGTCCTCCCCATAACTCTGAAAGCGTTTGAGATATTTTCACAAAACTTGGTACAAATGTAAAAGCATCATCAGACGATGTGCAGAGAAGAAGAATGGTAACTCCACCTACATTATTCACTGAATTATGCCCCTTAGTAATTTTAGTATAGAAATCGTGTCCGCTCCATAACTCTAAAAATTTTTTAATGCAACTTGGTACAAATGTAAAACATCATCAGAGGATGTGCGATGAACAAGAACCATAACTCCACCTACATTTTTACGGAATCATGCTCCTTTGTAATTTTCTGTACGGAAATCGCGTCCACTCTATAACTTTAAAACTCACAAAGATATTTTCTTGAAACATTGTACAAATACAAAACATTGTCAGAAGATGTGCAGAGGAGATTTTTTAAAGACTTAAAGACATGCCCCTTTGTAAATTTAAACATAGAAATCATCTCTACTCTATAGCTTAAAACCGTTTAAGATGTTTTCATGAAACTTTGTACAAAAATGAAGCATCATCAGACGATATGCAGAAAATAAGAACCGTAACTCCACCTACAGTTTATAGCTTATCTGATTGACATAGTATGAGACGGGACCTCACGCCATTTGCGCACTGTAATATCAGCATGCTCTTCTGCGCAAAATGATCAGTGTTGTCTCGTTTTAGATTCCTCAGAGCGCATACATTATGTTTGCGGAAACTGTAAGACTTCTGATCAGACTGCGCGGAATGCGAAGGCTGATCTGAGTCTTTCATGTTCGCGCATGACATATTTTATTTCCTTTTTAAACAGAAAAGACGTCAGGCTCCCTGTACAGATGCAGAGAGCTATGGCGGCCGAAGCAGAGTCTACAAGAGAGGCGAGAGCTAAAGTCGTCGCGGCGGAGGGGGAAATGAAAGCGTCACGTGCCTTGAAAGAGGCTGCTGACGTTTTGACAGAGTCACCGACTTCACTACAGTTACGTTACCTACAGACGTTGCATGCCATATCGGAAGAGAAAAATTCTACAATAATTTTCCCGTTGCCTATGGACTTAGTGCGCTCAATAGGTGGACGGACGGAACAAACGCCCATGTGATAAAATCGGTACTCCAAATGTGATGCTTTGTGATCAAAGAAAACTTTAGTACATGCGAACAAAACAGACTTAGATCAGCCTGCACTTTGATCCATCAACAATGCATGGGATCTTGGGAAACTTGTATATATAAGGGAAAAGTGAAGACTGGTTAATTTGTGAAAATACTCAGGCTCGTCTGGATATAAGTTGATTGTGCATGGCACAATTAAGGGAGATTTTCTTTTGTCATGGGTTAAGTTTATATGCAATGCAAAATTTGCCTCATATTTCTGTTGTGTTTATTGTTATGTAAGCGAGGATAATAAATTATTTTCTAGTTGCTTCTACATGTGCATATAATTGTGACAGTGTCTGGCATTTCGATCCTTATGGAGCGAAAATCGGAAACTTTGTTTTTGACATTTTTTGTATTTATTAGTGCTTCCAGAATAGATTTTGAGAAGCACAAAGAAATATCGCTACGGTTTACCTGTTTACTGCAAAAGCAACCGAAATTCACACCCACCCTATTTTTTGTTTTCGTTTCATTTACATACTAGCTGGATGAACCTTTATAATTCTGGTTCGTGACATCTATTTTCAAAGATCTATACTGGGAATATTCTTAAAAGAGTGTAGATGAAGAAAAATAAACACGCCGATAAAAAAGTTGAATCACTCTTTTCAGGTGACGCTTTGAAATTTATTAGTCAGTGCGCGGAAATTCAATTAACTTTACGTGCATTTTTTATGACGTCACTTTCATTTCACGTTTCGTGACGTCAACGTCGCACCTCCACAAGGCTCAAAATCGCAGGCACTGTCACATATGTATGGGGGCGTGAGGAAGCAGGGGCGGCTTCAAACAGAGCATTTTTAGACTTCACAGATTACTTTCATGCCTATAGGCATTTTTCATGTTGACATGTCTAATTTACTACGTTTCAATCTGCCAAACGCCGTTGCATACTGAAATTTTGTCAGTGACAAAATTTCAAAATGCAATGACGTATATGCGTAGTTTGCTAACAGTTCGTTATACAGCTGCATTACTTGCGGAAATGCAACTACGCGCTTGGTACCGCGCGGAAGATGCAATATTAAAAGTGTTCATATTTTCCTCCGAAAATTAATATAAATAAAGAATTGTTTCATTTTTTGCTCTTTTATTGATTTTGTATAAACTTATGCACAAGAGAGGTACTTGCTTATTAAAGTTTAATATTTTGCTGATTAGTTTATTGGTATTTGAAACAAATGAGCGATTGCTTAATACAGGATTTATGACATCACTAATAAACATCATAAAATTTTTGTGGCGTGAAAAGGTACCTTACGACATTTGCGAATAGAAAGGATTCCGCTCAGCGATATCAGTATTCCCTTTTCGCATATACCATCTAGGAATCCTGAGAAATCTGAAAAGTGAGGACTATACGGTCAGTTTGCACAAACGCACAGTCTAATTTGGGTGCTTACTATTCGCACTTGGTTTAACGTCCCTCTTTTTACGCGACCCAAACATATGTATCACGACGTCTCCATTCTTACAGCAGTATTAAAGCCCACACGAAAAAGGCCTATGTCACGTTATTTGGAGTGGTAAGAGGTATCGAATGGGCCGCGAAACATTTGTCTTGTCCACTCTGTAAACTGAATACACCACTTCAGAACAGGTTCATTAGAATTCGCAAGTCATAACAAAAAATCAAGAGAAGATAACTCAGAAGTTTGAAAACAAGAATGACGAATACAGCTTTTATACTTTTGAGGTATCTTCGCTTGATTTTTTTGTTGCTTGTTCATGTTCACTCCACAACTTGAATACCCTTTTTATATTACTTCAAAACTGTCAAAAGTGACAACTCTTCCTTTCTTTATTGTGGAGTTCTTTCCCCTATCGTGGTTTAGCTCTAACTTCGCGCCCGCTTCGTAACTTGAATATCCTTGTGAATGTTTTAAAGCATTACATCTTTGTAGAACAGATCAAAGAGATGTGTTGCATATACGAATGACAACAATTGCTTTCATACAAAGGCCGAAATCTAGTGGCTTATAGCCTAGCAGACCAGTGCCTACAACAAGGCCAGTGCGAAAATATACGAAACACATTATTAATTTTATAACTTTTATTAATTAACAAGCTTACAGTTTTGAAGGTTTGATCTTAGCTTTATACAGGTGACCGCAGCTTAGTGAAGCTGACGTGATTAATATTGATAACTTCTTTGAAATCCTTTTAAAGAATATTCAACAAAAACCAAGTCATAACCACAAGCTAAAAACGAAAGTAGACTGAATATGCAAACAGTGTAGATCAATATAAGGCGGCTTACCATGAGCCGCCTCATCTTGGTCAACACTGTTTACCCTCTCAGTAGTCTTTCAATTCTCACCAGCTTGGACGAAACATTTTTGAAATTTTGCAGATGTAAATTTTGTCGTCTTTGAACTAGATATACATGTCTCATATTATAAAACCTCATATCAAAGCTGTATCTGTTTTGTAATTTCATCACAGACGATTCCTTCTTTGCTCTTCTGTGATAAAAGGGTAAAAATATTTTGTTAAAGTAGAATTCCATTAGGAAAAGTAGGACTTTTATACGTTGTCGAGGCATTTTAATGTCGGTTCCTGCGAATTGTATGATCAAAGACTAAAAACTGATAAACATGTCAGCAATATAGTTGATATCTGAAGGATAATTGTTCCTTTCAGACATTTGAACCGTGACACGAGAAAACAAACAAAGTGGCTGTGCACCCAGCGCAGGCTCAGATCAGCCTGGCCATCCGCCCAGTCTGATCAGAATCATCGCTTTGCAGTTAAAGGGTAGCTAAGGATCTAAGCTAGCCCCATGCGGACAGCGACGACTCTAATCAGACTGGGCGGATGCCCAGGCTGATCTGAGTCTGCGCTGGGCGCACAGCCACTTTGTTGGTTTTCTCGTGTCACGCCTCAATTTCAAGGAGATGGGAAAGGAGCGATTAGTTCTGTCCTTCCGTTAAACATTGGTTTTACATCTAATATATACATGTATGACCTATAAAGGCAGCCTTTGAATATACATGCATCAGGGCCCGGTTTTTCAAAGCATCGTTTTCACTATCCATAAAATCAAGTAGAGCTGAGCTTATATTTTGGCTAAAAAATGCGAGGAGCTCTTGAAGTGCGGTCATTTTTTTCGGCAAAAAATGGCAGTTTTTGCGAGCCAACACATTTGAAATTTTAATGTCTCTGAACTAATAACTGCGCTTATAGTTAAGAACATCCAGGCCTAGTATAGCATGGCATCGATAACAGGGCCGGATCCAGACCACCACGTACGGGTGGGGCTCTGGATAACTGATGGGGCTCGGGGTGGGGTAGGTCATTGGGGGTTGAAAATATATGACAAAATAATGGACCAATTTGATCAGAAGTTTCGCTAATGTCTTTTTTTGTCTTGAAATATATGTTGTGATATCTGATTAGAATCGCCTCGCCGAGGCATTTCTAATGAGATGTCACAAGATATATTTTAATCTTAGCAGGCCCAGGTGCCGGGGCTCAAGCACCAAAGCCCACCCCTGGATCTGGGACTAGATAAAAGTTGTGGAGAGGTCAACAGTTTGTTCTCTTGCAACTGTCTTTTTAAGATCATGTCCACTGTCGATCTGAATCTACACTGACGTTTTGAATTCAGTGTAACACTTTGCCTGCTTTGTGTATTTAGCGACCATGATGATTGAGCTGCAACACGACAAAACCAACATAGTTGCATGTGCGCCCAGCGAAGACTCAGATTAGCCTGGGTATCCATCAAGTCTAATCAGAGCCTTCGCTGTCGATATGGAGGTAGGTGAGATCCTTAGCTACCCTTTAAGTGCACAGCCAAGACTCTGAGCGGATACCCCGGCTGATCTGAATCTTCGCTGGGCGCACAAGCCACTTTGTTGGTTTCGTCATGTCGCGGCTCATATAACATAGGAACATGTTCTAAGACTAAAACTGCCAACATTGATATCAGTAAAAGATCTTACAACGCCACAGTGTTCGAGCGATGGATGTGGTGACCGTACACATGAGGATTTTCTTATTAGTAGGAATTCTCTTCTTGAGAGTGCCTACCCACACCCTAGTTCTAGTTCAAGGTTTTAAGAACGTAATTACTGAGTTTAATCAAAACAAATTAATCAAATGTATATTTAGCCATATTTAATCAGGATAATTACACTTCTTTATTCTTGAATAAGAAAACATATCAGAGCGTTTATAATCTAGAATCGGATAATGCTTGTAACTTGAAATGTGATGATATTCAGTGCAACATATGATACCTGTCAATGCTTTGCCTAATTAGTCAGATAAAAAAGTGATTTGCAATACGTAGTACATAAGTACGAAGTACAAAAGGATGCTTAATTAAAATGACAAGAAAATGATAAAAGATTCTACGTCACAAATCAGCACTATGGAGCACACATATTACCTTATATGGTACATTTCCATTCTCCTGCCTTTCAAAAAAAAAAAAAAAAAATTGAAAGAAAAGAACAAAAAGTAAACAACTTTTGTGAATTCCAATTTGGTTTTCCTGGTAGGAGAAATCCTTCTGAAATGTGGTCTACTCTTAAAGGAATACAAGTTTCCTAGACGAGCAAATTCTTTCTCTTAAAGCCTCCCAAGTCCTATCAGTGGTAAAAACATCTAAACTCAAATCATTGGAAATAAAATGTAGGTTGATGTGCATATACTGAGTCATATAACTGGCAAAAAGTAGAGAAAACAAGTTTTTAAAAAAAAAAACAAAAAAAAAAAACAAATAGCTCAACAAATTAAAATTTCCTGTTCTGGTTTCCCGTCTAGCAATGCTATATAAACATAGGCGGGATAGTGATTGGGACTCCACGCCTGTACATTGTATTTAACATAATGAAATCGAAAGTAGGTCATTTTAGTTGCCAGCTAAAATGACTCAAATAAGTTTCAAACCCTATTTTATGTGAAACTCAAGAATTTTTTATTTGTTTAAATCTGGTTAATCACGGTCATTTACACTGACGAAAATATACTGAGAAGCTTGCAGCGATACCTCATGATACGATATTTGATTGTGATATAGCAATGGGATCTTTAAAGATTGTCTCCCTCGTTTATTCCATGTTTTCAGAAACAAATCTTTTAACAAAATTTCGTTAGACAATATGTAATAGTCTCATAATTAACCGTAAAAGTATTAAGAAAATGCGTATTTATTCGATATATGTGGAATGAAAAATAATCTTCAAATTAAAATGCAAAATACCTATTTCCTCACGGCCTGTAAGAATATCGATTTTGACCAGGTGTGTCATGTGATCAGGTAGAGGTATTTTTCTTATTCGTGCACGTGATTGTGACATATGAATAAATTATTTTTGTCCAATAATGCGATTTCAACCGCGGTCCGCGATTGTATAAAAATTCATCTTATTTTTTTGTTTAAAGTCACTTTTGTTTAAAATCACTTTTATCAAATATTATTATCTAAACTATAATTCAAATGTATAGTTAGACCATGTCGGAGGTATTGCATGAAATATTTCATCAAATCATTTTTGTTGATATCTTTATTTTCTCCAGGACTGGAGAGCAAAAACATGACAAATATTTACAGACATGACAAGAAATACAACCATGATACAAACAAACAATACATATAGAACCAGATAATTATGTAAATTCTCCAAGAGTGAGAATAACAGAGTTGCTTCCCCTGAAATGTTCGACATACATAACATAATGTTTTCCACCAATTTGCAAAGGGGAACAACTTCTGCGACCTTCCATGACAACAGATAAAGTTTACATAGACAATAGATACATGTACTAACCATTATGATTTTTTCCATCATTTTACAAAGGGGAAAACTTCAGCGACTTCTCATTTGCCAACCTGATCGACGTAGCCCCTCCAAACTGGGGTCGACTCCCGAAGAAGTAATTTGCTCTGGAGGAGAGCAAATTCCTACCATCAGGAACCGATACCCATCTAAAAGGGAAGCAAAACTGAGAATGGCAGAGCTATTTGTCCTGGAATACCAATAATGGAGCAGACTAACGTTTATAATAGGGCTTCATTATAAACGCACACAACGCTGAAACAACGCCCAGCATAACTAAAATCGACATAATTGCACTTAAATAACTTTGAGTGTAGACAACAAGTATTCATTGTCAGGAATTTGATAAATGCACACAGCGCTAGAACAGCGCCGTCAGCGCCGGCTAAACACCGTGTTGAGCCGGCGTCAACATGCAGCTGCTCCAGCGGCATGAGCCCACAGGGCTTCATCTAACCATGAATATAGTGTCACGCCATTCCATCACACACAAGCCTTTGAATGTGAATAAAACGTGCCAAAAGGCAGTAAAAATTAAGTTTGTCACTGGTATTCAGAATATCACCTACTAGCTCAAAGTTCCCAAACAAAACAGACAAAAATGTGTCGTTATCGAAACTAGCCATTCTTCAGTATAAATCTTCACCAAATTTGCGCCAAATGCCCATCCACATTTTATGCCTATGATTGCTATTAGCGTGACACCAAAACAAACAATGTAGTACGTAATTTACACAAAACACTCCACATGCCGAGCAGACTGCCTCAGAAAATCTACTAAAATACAACGCGATAAGTCTAATAACAGACCTACAAGCATTTAACATGCGCGGATACTTTTTGGAGATATCCCAAAACAGAGAGGGCTCCACCTGTTGATGAAAAGTTAAAAACAACTGGAGTTCATTTTCAGTAGCCTGCGAGAGGAGAGCCTGATTTGCATGTACCCTCATTTTAGAACTTAAGATCCTTTTCCACGAATATTTCGGAGGAAAGAATCCTGAGTTCACAAATTCAGTAATAATATGTTGTAAACTATATTTGGCCAGGCACTGAAAGATATCCGACATGAAGCCATGATCATTGTCGTTAAATAAGTACTTCGACGTCAATCTATATAGAAAAAGTCGCTTCACGGCAAAAGAAGTATCAAGTCTACAAAGCTGACCAAACAGGATAAATTTACGTTTTTCAATTTCGAATTCCAAACTTACAGCCCCAATAAGGCTCAGGGCAACGCAAGTTCTCGTATTCCTGCCGATTCCCTGAAGTGTCTGTAGACACAGACGATGGGAACGTTCTAATGGGAGAATATCTGGCTGACGAAGACTGCACCACAGTTCACAACCATACAAAGCTTTAGGCAAAACGATAGAGTCATGTATCCGTTTGAGAGTTAAAGGATGTAAATCAGTTTCGCAAAAACAAGAATTTAAGAGTCCAAAGAATGTTTTCCTTATTTTCGACGCTGAATCTTGTACATTAGCCTTCATATTCATGTATTTATTACAAACAATCCCGAGATTGGTATAGTTTTCAGTTTCATGTAGCTCACTGTCGCCTAGGAACCATCTTCTTTGCGAGCGCCGATATGCTGAAGTCAGTTCATTAAACACAATTACTGCACATTTGAGCGGATTGTAATCCAGACGCCACTGATGAAAATATCTGACGCATATATTTATAAGTAACTGAAGTCCCACTTTTGATAAGGATTGTAAAAGCATGTCATCTGCTACTGTTGGACAAGTTAGATTAATCCCATTGATACTCAGTCCGAGATTTGATGCGCACAATTCATTCAGCAAGTCATTATTAAAATAGAGCGTCCGCAACTTTCTACGCCACCTGGAGTAATGTGTGAATTGTTACGTAGTGAAAAGAGAAGTCGGGTTTTATATAGTTTTACTGTCTTTTATTCCTGTTCATATTTCCCAGCAGGAGTGCAGTCTCTCTCTCCCTACTCCCGCTCTCGACCACTGACAACATTACTAACTACATACTGCTCTCCTGTTCTCACCAACACCCCAGCAAAAGTTCTCTCTTACAGTCTTGCTTTCCCCTTTTATACTCTCTCGCACCTGCTTATTTTTAGCCATATACCTCATGTCATTTTCTATTTATAAAGATTACGTCGACTTTAATTTAGCATTATCTAGCCTTATAAGGAATTGGCAGCCACCTATGACAATGACTAAAATACTATATTAAACATTTAGGTGAATGACGTTTGTTTTCGTGACCGAAATTTACTTATCTTATTTACGAGAAAAATAGTGTCAAAACTGTCTGGAAAAGCCAATAAATTGTCTGGTTCCTAAGTAAACAAAGCAATAAATATTATTACCTGTCTTACCCACCCTGATTATGAACTTAATATAGATCTCCAAACAACTTTATCAAATTACCTACTACTTGGCCCTTACGTCATTGTCCGATTTGTCCGATTTACTAAAAGTACACTTTATAATAATTTTAGACCAAATACAACAACAATCTTAGAGGCGAACAGCTATTACGCAACACTCGCCCTTTTCTACAGGATATTTTGTTAAATTACTTATTGAATAAAATATCAGGGATTATGAAATTCTAGGTAGGTAGCATTTGTTCTGATTTTGCAAAACAAAAATTCATATGTAACCATAAATAAAACGAACTTAATAATTCAGGAAATACCTATTTAGCAATGACCTACACTTCCCCTCCTGAAGCTCTTTCATTTTCATACACTTTCATTTCCTTGAATGGCCTTAAATGACAATAATCTGAGTAAATGTGTGAAGAAAATATCACCCACCTGCAACTCCTGTTACTTTTTCCATACGACTATACATGCATACAAAATATCACTTCATGCACAGTATCACTAGTGAATTCCTCTCTAGTTAATCTATGTCAAAATCACCACATAAGTCACCACATATTCTGTCCAGAAAACAACCTTGGATGTCTACGTCCCCTATTAGCGTTTCGCTTTTTCTTTTCTGTTACTTTGGCCAACTTCAAGTTTATACTTTTGGAAAACTTAAATTTTAGCCTGGCAACATAACACCTATATATTACTTTAAAAAACGAGATTTTATACTTAAACAATCAACACAGGTATAAGTTTAACCATAAGGGTTAACAAAACTTGATTATCACTGCTATTTATCTAAATGGATAGTTATTTCCACCTTCATGAAATTCTTTAAAAAACATTTAGCCTTATAAATTAACGACCTTATAAATCAACAGTTACTTGGATATTCATTATGCAGTTATTTCAGTTTACTACAACATCCAGCCGTTGTCATCTGTATGCGTCGATCTCCCATGGATGGTGATGTTTCTCTGGCGCGGACGGCTATCCATAGAATCCGCGCATCTGGAACCCTAATTTAAGTACCAGTTGTCGATCCTCACACTGCCTCCGTTCTCATCGTCCACCTCTGACCCAGCAGGAATATACTTGAACCTGCCAAGATACAAGCCCATACTAGGGGGCTTGTGCAGCTTCTTTACCGCCTCACTATGGTAATTAACCCTGTTAGCTGACAGCACCTGCTCTGGGCCGTCAATGTCCACCCTCGCCAAGACCAGGACGCCTCTGATGGTCCAGTGCATTAATCCAATTAATATGTCCTCAATTAGTTTTGCAGACATTTTCCCCACAGTAGCACCGGCTACGTTCAGCGTTCAATTTGCTCGATAATTAAATGTCACTTTTGCAATGTTCCTTTTTTTTTTCCTTACTGTACGTTCCAATTTCACAAGTTAAGTCGGAATTTAAACTGTTCACATCGAAAGGTAAAGTTATTCTGATTAATGATACATGTGGTCCAAAATATAAGAACAGGTAAATGATTGTTAGTTCTTTTATTTATCTTGTACAAATCGTCAGCTTTGATAAAAGATGTCTATTTACACTGTTTAATCTTTCCTAGACCATAAATGTTTTTCTTCATTAATTAGCCCGCTGCCTAGATATCTAATATGCCAGTGTGTCTGAAGATAAGACTTTGCTGCCTCAAAACGATTGCTGCCTCAAAACGATAAAATGTTTTCTTGTATGGATAATTAGCAATTTCCAAAACACTGTTTATCTGTTTGTTTGTTTCTTTACTAATGTGGGCCGATCAAGAAGTAACTAGATCAATAGGCTGTTTCATTTCCATCTTTGTTTTTGAACTTACACGAAAATAATCCTGACATATAAAGCAGTAATTCAACGTCCACCACTGATGTACATTCAGCAAGCATGATGTACCGGTAACCACTGTCGATCTTACACTTGTGTCATTACTCAACAGGTGGGACAGACTACTCGCTGTCCTAAAGTGTATTCACTTCATCCTTTTATTAGTCAAGGACACCCTTGCCTCATGGTCATTTGGCTTACTCCTGTCTACCGTATTTACGTCACCACTAAGAACGACAAACGCAGGGACCGATCAACAAGCTTCAAATTCGTGCAGACTTTCTGCCCTTACATACTGATAAAACTCTATATAAACAACACTTAGAACAACCACACTCACATACATACAACATGCAGTATCCCGCCAATAGTTCCTTACTGAAGCGAAAACAGCTTTGCTTTCTGGTGCAGAGGTAAGCTATCCTCTAAAGCGTTACGCACGCCCTGACAATTACAGCCAACACCATTTGCAAAAGCTCCCCTTCTTGCAGTAAAATTATGTACTAAACTGTGCATCCTGCAGCAGTTCGACCACAAGCGTAAGTACAGTCGCTGATGTGGGAAAATCTCCCCAGAGATTTAAACAATCTTTGACAAGTAGTCACACCAGCCTTACACCTGATAAAGATTATATTTCTGGCGATACCTTTGTGCCTTTCACAACTCTTATACCGTCAATAAAATACTATACGAGAACATGTATTAACCCTGCAACTAAACTATTAACAAAAAGCTTTATGTGTACAATGTTTCCAATAGCATGTTTTTTTTTTGTTTTTTTTTGTTTTTTATTTATCTATTTTTTTCTCCTCTGTTCCATTGTATTCTCATGATCCTTTTATGAAAAAGAAAACTTATAAACCCAAATCGAGCATTTCGTTTGTCGCAACCCGACTTCTTAAACCAAAATTGTTTTATTTTTCTTAATTACCCCAGGTTCGCTTTAAATAAAATTGGTATATGGACAAAACCCTTAATAACTTTGAACATTCCAATGAAGAACTTCGACTGTCTGATAAATCCCTTCAACCCCTAACAAAATTATAACTTGTGCAATCATAATTTTGAAGCCAGCTTGTCCGGTCCTGGAAAGCCATTTAAGTGATTATGAAAAATAAGATAGACTAAATTTACCTGACCAAAGTGTCCCAAAGGTAACAACCATTGGAGTCTCACAAGTCAAGTCCAAGAAATAACGTTGTTAAGTCCATATCCTGGTCACGAGCATCAAAAAGGAACTGTGTGTTACGTAGTGAAAAGAGAAGTCGGGTTTTATATAGTTTTACTGTCTTTTATTCCTGTTCATATTTCCCAGCAGGAGTGCAGTCTCTCTCTCCCTACTCCCGCTCTCGACCACTGACAACATTACTAACTACATACTGCTCTCCTGTTCTCACCAACACCCCAGCAAAAGTTCTCTCTTACAGTCTTGCTTTCCCCTTTTATACTCTCTCGCACCTGCTTATTTTTAGCCATATACCTCATGTCATTTTCTATTTATAAAGATTACGTCGACTTTAATTTAGCATTATCTAGCCTTATAAGGAATTGGCAGCCACCTATGACAATGACTAAAATACTATATTAAACATTTAGGTGAATGACGTTTGTTTTCGTGACCGAAATTTACTTATCTTATTTACGAGAAAAATAGTGTCAAAACTGTCTGGAAAAGCCAATAAATTGTCTGGTTCCTAAGTAAACAAAGCAATAAATATTATTACCTGTCTTACCCACCCTGATTATGAACTTAATATAGATCTCCAAACAACTTTATCAAATTACCTACTACTTGGCCCTTACGTCATTGTCCGATTTGTCCGATTTACTAAAAGTACACTTTATAATAATTTTAGACCAAATACAACAACAATCTTAGAGGCGAACAGCTATTACGCAACAGAATTATGTTGGATATTTGCGGCCAGCATAGAAAATAAGGGTGCTGATCGAAATTGTAAAAATGACCGCACTGTTTTACTTCCTATTTCAATAAAAATTATATCAGTAAAATGCTGAATAATTGTAGTTTTCGGAATGAACACGGAAAATTTTCATTTTATGAACAAAAGAGACATATGCGGGTAAAAACTTTGATCAACGCAGTAAAAAAGTCATGATTTACTATATATTCTATACATTTTGAGGGTAGTCAACTTAAACTAAAAAATGACCGCGGTATTTCTTACGCAATCTTTTCAAAAATTATATCAGGCTGTTCGCAAATTAATGCGGTTTTCGAAATGAACACGGAAAAATGGATTTGAATATAAAGAAAAATAGAATAAGAAGGAAAAGATGACTTGCCCATATCTCGTAGTGTATTTCATTACCAGCTCTATTCGCGAATATCGATTATCGATTTTTAAACAGTGGCGTGGAAAGTTATCCATGGGAATAGGAAAGGGGAGAGAACTCCCCCTTGCCTAGTTCCTCGTGAGATATTAAATTCTACTGATTTGAATCCGCGGAATTATACATAACTAGTAAGGTGATCATGGAGACTAACGAGAACTTTCCATATATACAAGTCTACACCCATTTCAAATAGTTTGAGGAATAAACCCTCATGCCAAACTTTGTCAAATGCTTTTTGAGCGTCGAGAAAACAAACATATAACTTGCTATTGTTTTCTTTGGCATAGTATATACTTTCATGTAAAAGAAATGAAGTCATATTACATCCCATATTCCGCTGAAAGCCACCTTGTAGTGGGTTCAGTGGTTTCTCCAGAGACGCAGACAGTCTATTATACAATATTCTTTCGAATAATTTCAAAACCGATGAAGTGAGAGTAATTGCCCTGTAGTTATTGGGATCATCCTGTCGCTTGTTACCGCCTTTAAATAAGGTTATGATAATACCTCTGTTCACGTTGTATGGAACATATGACCAATGTAACATAGAGTTATATAGACATGCTTAAGCGAATCCACATGTAATTTAACGCTCCTGTAATTAATACTGTTGTAACTGTTCTCATCAGCAGCCTGATAGAGGGAGCCAAAATACTGTCCCCACTGATTACATATTTCCTCAGGATCTCTATACGTATGATTTTGAAAATTGATTTCACACCCTACATTGTTAGAGTTATTATTTTTGCGCTTGTTCACCAATTTCCAGAAATGTTCACTACTCACTTCGGCAGCACGATCAATTTCTTCATTTAGTGTTTTCAAATAATTCTGAGCACATTTACGATGGTATTGACGAAAAAGTCGTTTTGCTTCTTTATATTGTTTGTATGAAACATAACCTTCACCACGTGGTCTATTATCAAGTAACCATAATTTACGTTTCTCTCTCATAACTTTATGCAGCCCCTTGAGAGTCTCATCCCAGTAGGGCTTAAGGAATTGTTTAAAACATTTTCTGTAAGGCAGATACTTTTCCGAGCATTCAGAAATAATGTCACAGATATTCCGGTACACAGAATCGATGTTGTTTAACGTTACAGGGTTTTGTTCATTTTATGAAATATTTAAACATTGAGACTCAACATCATCACGGAAATCTGCAATTTCCTGTGGTTTTGCTCGCTTCCAATGAACAGATTTCCTAACCGATAATACCGAGTCAGCCTGCTCAACATGTGGAAAAAATACCATACAATAAAGTGGTCTATGATTTGAGACATTTAAAGCATCGTCATCTAAAATTCTGCATTTTGATACCAAATCAACCTTCTCAGACGGCACAAGAATATGATCAATCATAGACATGTGCACTCCTGAGTACGATACAAAACTGGACCAGGCACCAGTGCACAGAGGCTGAGTGTTTAGAGAAACAAAGTTATTTGCTGCTAGAAAACGACAAAAAAGAGCACTGCGCCTGCCGTGTGACTTCACAAAGTGTTCACCATTAACATGAGCATTAAAATCGTCCATAATTATCAGAGTTCCCATCTCAGTATACATACTGCATATATCTTGAAGCAAATACTCGTCTAGGTCTGATAAAGTGTAATTTGCAGAGGGTAAATAAACCTGAATAATATTGTGACGGTAGAAGGTCACAGATATAAATAGATATGCAAATTACAAACTCGGTAGTTTGTGGTCAAGTAAATGTTGGGGTATATAAGCAAATAAACCGCCCTTGGTGGGTGAGCATGCTTTTCCACTGACGGGGTTTGTTTGCAGGTCGGCCCACGTTACAATATATGCAAAATTATCTTTGGAGATTTGATACTGGATACCCAGAATACGATCATCATCTATACTCAGTAAAGACACACGGCTGTCAAGGCTTTGCCTCCAGAAAATGGCAATTCCACCCTTTCCAACCTTTCTTCTGCTTGGCTTCTCCAAGTCGAAGTCAGAAACAGCAGCATATTTATACGAGGAGTGAACAGACTCTAGGAAATGAAGGTCATGCCTATAGAGCCAGTGTTCACTGATCCCACATATGTCTACACTGAGTTGCTCTAGAGTACGACCCAAATACGACCCACTCGACATTATACCAGTCGCATTCCATGTCAGTAATTTAAGACTTCTCAGAGAAGCAGCAGAAGAACAGTTTGGAGGGTATATATTGTAACTGTTGGAAGCCATAGTAATAATATAAAATATCGTTATGCAAACAACCATGTCAATAATACTCCCCATTAACATTGTATTTGTTATAGTCTTCATAGCCATGACTATCATTCGAATAACCCATGTCATCAGACTCATCATAGCCCCAATCACTGTTACGCTGTTCATGGCTAGAGTGTTTAAGGGACGCGTTGTATCTGTTTTTAGACACCCAAGGACGGCATTTAACACCTTTAGGCAAAAACCCAGGTTCTGCAATCTTGTAGAAGCCGTCAGTTGCCTCTACATTCAGTCTAATTATTACCCTACCAGTCTTATTGCTAGTCCATATATTGACCCATGTAACCGTCAATCCCTTACTTTCAACATACCAGATAATTTTTCCTGTGTAATGGACTACATAGTATCTTTTGGTCCGTTTCCGGACGAAACTAGAGAAGTCAATGTCATCTACTAGACTGCTACCGTTGAAATCATCAACACCCACCTGTGTTGTACGAGAGGTATCAGTTTTTATCCCCCGACCGAAAGGTTCGGGGGATATAGCGATGAGCCGTCCGTCCGTCCGTCCCTCCGTCCGTCCGTCTGTCCGTCCGTCCGTCCGTCCGTAAACACTTTCTTGTCCGCTCTATATCTTGAATACCCTTTGGAATATTTTCATGATACTTCACAGTTATGTAGAACAGGTCATGACGATGTGTCGCGTACAAGAATGGTAACTCTTGCTATTGTACTTTTTGAATTATCTCCCCTTTGGTGATTTTTTGGCAGATTCGTGTCCGCTCTGTAACTTGAATACCCTTTGGAATATTTTCATGATACTTCACAGAAATGTAGAACAGGTCATGACGATGTGTCGCGAACAAGAATGACAACTCTTGCTTTCTTACTTTTTGAGTTATTTCCCCTTGATAGTTTTAGGTGTGATTTTTTGGCAGATACGTGTCCGCTCTATAACTAGAATACCCTTTGGAATATTCTCATGATACTTCACAGATATGTAGAACAGGTCATGACGGTGTGTCGCGAACAAAAATGACAACTCTTGCTTTCTTACTTTTTGAGTTATTTCCCCTTGATCATTTTAGGTATGATTTCGTGCCCGCTCTATAACTTGAATACCTTTTGGAATATTTTCATGATACTTCACAGATATGTAGAACAGGTCATGACAATGTGTCGGGAACAAGAATGATAACTCCTGCTTTCTTACTTTTTGAGTTATTACCCCTTGATGGTTTTAGGTGTGATTTCGTGTCCGCTCTATAACTTGAATACCTTTTGGAATATTTTCATGATACTTCACAGATATGTAGAACAGGTCATGATGATGTGTCGCGAACAAGAATGACAACTCTTGCTTTCTTACTTTTGGAGTTATTTCCCTTTGATGATTTTAAGTGTCCGCTCCATAGCTTGAATACCCTTTGAAATATTTTCATGATACTTCACAGATATGCAGAACAGGTCATGACAATTTGTCTCTTACATGAATGATAACTCTTGCTTTTAGACTTAGTGAATTATTTCCCTTTGGTAGTTTGAGCTGCTGTTTGAGTCTCTGCTCCATAACTGTATAACCCTGGCCAGCTTCAGAATTTGAATAACCGTGAACCTTTTAGAATATTGATGATCATGCTGTGATCAGTGTTTATCAGTGTTCCTAACTCTCTCTTACCCCTCCACATTCCCGTGCTCCCTCCCGCACCCCCCCCCCCCCCCAAAAAAAAAAAAAAAAAAAAAAAAAAAAATTTCCGGATTTGGATTCTTTGTCCAAATTCACTTACTAGAGAGCTCAAAATTAGGTTTGTAGGGCTTGTACTTTAGAAGTTATTCGCACATTTTGAAAGTTGAATGTATCGTATGCTATACATAAATTATAATTTGTGTATATGGTGGCTGTTTGAGATATTACCTCTTTTTAGCTGTCAAGCATACTGTTTTAGTCTGAGTGTTAGATAATCATGCGTCTGTTAACAGTTAATGTCAATCAGAAGCATAAAAGAACGACAATATATTACTAATATGTGTTTTGAAGTGCACCCTTTTTACCAAGGCCCATGGGGGTCTTCGGTCGGGGGATTTACTATCTCCTCTGATGGCTATTTTTGCACAATTTTGGGACCCGTTAACTCGAACTGGAATTCTGTTCTGAAAATGCACGTCACTATTACGACTATTCATTGATGGTCTTTGGTCAAGCAGCCTTGAATGTGTCTGTACGCAGCAAATCTATTCTACCCAAAGATCGCCCAGCAAAGATTGATTAACACTTTAAGCACCAGTGACGAAAATAGCATAATTTGCAAACAGCGCAGATCCTGATGAGGCGCCGCCTCATGTGGATCTACACTGTTTGCCCTCTAGTTTTTGAATTCGCAATATGAATTGTCTTGGACAAGTCATTTTTGAATTTTTGCAGACGTAAATTTTGTCGTCTGCTTGTTTTGGTGCTTAAAGAGTTAAACTGCATAGAGCCAAAGTTGTTCCGAGTCTTTGCTATCGAAATATTGCAGTCACTAGGGCAGAGTCAGGTAACTACGGACAGCGGGTAAATTCGGACAGTGACATTGTTTCCTTTATATGTCAGTTGTTTGGAACTAAAACAAAAATAACTGGCCAAACAGTGAAAATCCTTATGAGACGGCTCATTATGAGCAGTCTTATCTGGATTTTCACTGTTTGCAATGGTATGTCCAAATTTACCCCCATGTCCGAAGTTACCCGACTCTACACTATTGTCCGCCCTTGCACGGGTCCTTTTCGAGTCGATTATACATGTAATTTTACTGTTCGATTACTATGCGAAGCAAGTGACAAACGGAATCATGCTTAAATCGGCATATAAATGTGAAAATCTTTCTGTTGCTGCGTTTCTGATCAGCAATTTCGAATAAGGGAAAGGAAATAATATATATCCTTTTCCCCCATATTCTTGTTTCATTCTCTGCGACAGTTTTTCTTCTTCTTCATCTGACTGTTTGCTTTTTCTTTCACTTGTAATAATTTGTGATTTTTTTGTCACAAGAATTATTGTATTTTATTATTCATGTGAGCGATATTTTCTGGTTGCCTTGCTACCTTATATTTCAAGCACTAATTAAAGGCGATTTAAAGACTTCGAGACTTCTAATAACGATAATTGGAGGATGTTTACTCGAATGTTCACAGATAAAAACATTACATGACGAGAACTGTCAGAAAACAAAACAGCGCGCCTTATGGAAGCTTGACTTTAACAACGGCATGTTTTATATGGCCATCATGAGCCAAATGAAATGAGATCAGCTGCAGTCGGAATCAACAGATATCCTACGAATTATTCAAACCCTTAAAATACCTGTAATTAGTAGTAGGTCACTGACAATGTCAGCCGCCCAAATAATAACCCCAAGTATGATGCAAGTCAATGAAATAGTGTTAGAGATATTGGCTTAAATCACAGGTCCATGAAAAATAGGTCATACTGACCTACAATTAGTATGAAGTCAATCACAGTGTTGGCTAAAGCTATTTGCCAAAGTATAATGCAAATTCGTGAAAGATTTTGAGATAAAGGCCAAAATCATCTTACTATGGAATATAGGTCACACTGACATACAATTAGTATGTCAGCCCAAATCAATAACCCAAGTATAATGCAAATCAATGATAAAGTGTTAGAAATATGAGGCAAAATCACTGGACCATGAAACAGAGGACACACAACAATTAGTATGAGGTCCCTCAAAGTGTTAGCCCAAATTATTTATCCAAGTGTAAGGTAGGTCCATGAAAAAGTGTTGGAAAAATCAGGCAAAATCCTTGACCATGGAGGAATATAGGTCTCTATAACCTACTATTATCGCGAGATCAAATATTGGGTCATACTGAATAACTACACAAGCTTTTATGTTCATACATCAAATAATCCCCAGACTATGAATCAAAAATCATTGAACCTTTAAATTGAGGTCACTGTGATCTAATTTCATTTCTAGGTCAAATGTCCGATCATGATGACTCATTATTCCAGGCTATCTTGTTCATTTATTAAATAGTCCTGAAGGGATGTCGCAAAACCACTAGATCATGAAATATAGATAATCGTGATCCTCTTTTACTAGAGGACAAACGTCCGGAGATGCTAACTTATATTCCTAAGCAACCATGTTTATACATCAGATAGTCTTCAAGATGTAGGGACAAATAACCGTGGATCATAAAAAATAGATCCAGGGGACCTACTTTTATTCTGAGGTGAAACATCGGATCATACTGAGTCATTATCCCAAGCAAACATGTTCATACCGGTACATCAAATAGTCTTCAAGATATAAGAACAAATTACTGGACAATGAAATATAGGTCACTGTGACCTATTCTTTTGAGGTCAAACATCAGGTCATATTGACTCAGTTTCCCAAGCTATGATGTTCATACATTAAATAATCTGTAAAAAGCAAACTTCGGGCCATACTGACTTATCATTTTAAGCTATCATGTTCATACATCAAAACGTTTTCAAGGTATGGGGCAAGTTCACTTGACCGTGAAATATATGTCACTTTGACCCATTTTTATTTTGAGGTAAAACATCAGGCTATACCCATTTAGTATCCCAAGCTAACAATAGTCAGCAAGATTATAAGGCAAAACCACTGAAAAATGAAATATAGGTTTTTGCCCGATAAGCGTCACTGCATTTAGTAGGTCTTCCCCCCACATGTTCCTATGTATCAAGTTTGGAGACTCTTCCCTTTTGGTTACTTAGAAACTGAGCTAAATGCAACATGTGAATATTTTTGCAAACGCACACCAAAGCGCATGCGCAGGTGCACGCACACTTACACGAATACACTGCGTAAGCACTCCTTTGCTTCGCAAAGGCGCGCTAAAGAGGAATAATTTTATCTCTGGAGAAAATACATCTTCAAAATTGTTGAATAAGACTTTTTTTATAAGATACTTCTACTAAACATGTATTTATAATAATGTGTCATTGTACTCTCTACTGAACAGAGTGGTTGGTGTTGTGCCGTGTGGCGGCCGTAAAACATCTCCCTGAACATCATCCATAGTGCAGTTTATATTTTACTTTTGTCCTGTGAGATCAGAGGATATATTCTGCGAAATCAGAAATTCTTGATCGGTTTAGACTGTAAGAAGTTGTATTTCAATTCTCCTATCGACGTTCTCCCCGCACCTCAGCGGAACAAATCCATAGCCGCAGTAACGGGGCGCCGAGCGTCCGTTCAATTTAGACTTTTATTCTAAATCATCGCTTTTTAACCATTCGGATCCTTATGATACTTAATCTTTGAATTGACTGCCTTATTAAAATTAAAACATTACAGTATTCTTTTCTCTGGCTTTCGTAACCAGATATTGACAGGGTCACTGATGAGGCTTGAATACCCGAAACTTAAAAGTATGGCCCATGTTTCTTCTTCTGAACGTGTGCCTTGCTCTTGAAGGAACTCTTTTTTTTTATTTGCGTCGCATATGCGTTGTCGAACATTATGACGTCATGGGTTTAAGGTAGAATAGGACAAAACCAAAATTTTCAGGTTTCATGTATAAAGAACCATGATCAAGAAGTTCAGCGCTCTCTGAATTGAGCCGCGACACGAGAAAACCAACAAAGTGGTTGCGCGCCTAGCGCAGACTCAGATCAGCCTCGTCATCCGCCTAGTCTGCGCAGAGTCTTCCCTAAGCGCATAAAGGGTAGCTAAGGGTCTAAGCTACCTTCATGCGGACAGCGAAGACTCTGATCAGACTGGGCGGATGCCCAAGCTGATCTGAGTCTGCGGTGGGCGCACAACCACATTGTTGGTTTTCTCGCGTCGCGGCTCAATTATAGAATGATTTTCTTTTAAGTGCGAAACATGTACTTCTTTTTCTATGACGTCATGAGAATGTGAGGGACTGACGTTTTTTATGCAAAATAATTAGCGCTCGATTTTATATAATTTGCGCATTTTTAAAAAGTACATGTAAACATATTTCATTAAAACATATCAAAATTTCAGGTATATTTTTCGGACACGTTTTTTTTTTTCTCTCTGTCTAAGCTTTTATGTGAAATTATGCAATATTCAGTAAATAATAAAATGTCATATACCCCCTGTTCCGATGATGTCGTTTCTTTCAACGTCAAAAAGCGGTTGTTCAGCCTAAGAATGTTTTCCAGTAAAATTTTAGTTTCATAAATGATCTTTCTACAGAATATAACGGCACGAAAAACGAAAAAAACTGAGTTAATATCTTTTTCCGTCTTCCAGGGAGGAAGGTTTCAACTAGCCTGGGGTTCATTTTTGCAATGATATTAATGTTGCATAACGTGACGGTTTCGTTTATTGACTCTTACGAAACCACGTATTTCGCCAATTCCTTCCGAAAAAGCTATCCGGGAAAAATGAAACCCTGATCTGTTTGAACCCTCTGTCTAGAAAACGAAATGAGACGTTTTTTTTTTTTTTTTTTCGTTTTTCATTTTCGTAGATTCTCTAGAATAACTCGACATTGTTTTGTTTGAGTTAACAGATAGGTCAGGAACGGCTCTTAGCGAAAACTTAGTTTGACGCCAAAAATATCGAGGTGATCTGGCCATGGGGTATAGTTTTAAAAATCTACTTCGAAAAATATTTACACGGTAAAATCTTAATATTATTTCATCAATATTCCAACTTCACATTTCATTAATACATATCGAAATTTAAGATATAATTGTCGGAGACGTTTTTTCTCTATTTCAGTTTTTACTTGACAAAAAGCAACTGTCAACAGCTAAAGAAAATTAAAGATTTACACCCTCAATATTTCTATTAACTTTTGAATTTCTCAAAAAAAATTATATCCTAGGCATGATAATGATTGCTATTAATAGTTCATTTATCTGCTAAATTTATGATTTGTGATGGTCACTGAAAATAGGAGAATTTAAGAAAATACACCAAAAGAGCTGCTATAGCGGAACGCCATTCCCGCTTAAAATGAAGACTGGAGACGCCCAGCAAATCATAGTTAATCAAGTTAAAGTTATATCATGAATAATTTTAAGCCCTTTCTTTAATCGACTTCAGACAGTTATTGGCTGAAAAGAACTCACGTGCACAGATTGAATGCTATTGTAAAGTTATTTACTCCGCCAATCATAAAATTCAAAACATGCTTATAGAAACGCCCGTGGGAGCCAATCAATTTTTGACGAAAAAATATTCGTGAACTCAAGAAGGGGGTGCATTGATATATCGTCTCTGCCTCCGTAAAAAGATGTTTTCGCTGAAGACTTTTTGAAGAAATCTTAATTATGTTGCATACAACTAACAATTTTATGGTTGTTTCGTAATGAAATACGAGGGAGTATACCTTTAATGTTTGCATCAATTCAATCGTGGTGCAAAGAGATTGGGCAAAAAGTATAGCACAGCTTTATATGGACCTCTTGACGGCACACTTTGGTATGAAATTTATTTCAATGCCTCAACGGACTGCAGAGAAATGTCGACTAATGCGGATATCTGAGGGCTATAAATTTTGCGTGATAAAAAACGTCAAACCATCACATTTTCTTGACGTCATTTATGAAGGAATTGTTTGTTTCATGCCCGAAGAAAGCCAATTAGTGAGTCACAAATGATTGCGGTTTTAATGACATACTGTTTGACTAGAAAACTGAAAATTTTGGTTTTGTCCTATTCCTCCTTAAATGACAAAATGCATATTAATCCGTTTGAATAAAATATGTAACTGCGTGTATTTCAAAATGGTTTCGCGAACAAGAGAGCTATCCGTAACTGACTATTGCCTATATTTGTCTGCCTTTTTCAGCGGGTCACATTCATAAGCTAAAACCCTTCAATTTAATAAGAGGATCAAACATTCTTTCCGTGGTTTAACGTTTGCCAAGCCCGAGTGTATTAACGTGTTGCAGCCCGAACTGCGCGGCGGTGAGGGCTGCAACATGTTAATACACGAGGGCTTGGGCAAACGTTAAAATACAGAAAGATAATGTTTTATCATCATTGTTATATACCTTCTTACGGACGTCATCTTGATTCCAGAGCTCTGCAGACGACACGAAAGTGGGCCTTAATTAAGGAATGAATGTTATTTTTTCATCGTTTACTGAAGTATAAACTACATCGGGTCACGAGCAAAGTTAGTGAACCCCGAAGGGGTTTACGTAAACTTTGCTCGTGACCCGATGTAGTTTATACTTCAGTAAACGTTTAAAAAATAACATTCATTCCTTATATTTATATTATTAAACGATGCTTTTGATCAATAAAAAGGTAAACAAAAATAAGAAATACATATATAAAAATCGTTTTAAAAACATTGCCGGTCGAATTTTGCAAAAGTTTGGAACAGCCGCATTGTCACTGCCTACCAGTAAATTCCACCTCCTGCTGTAGATCCTTCCGCTGATTCAAGAAGGGCAGTTGTCAGTTACTTGCGAAAGTATGTGCACTTAGTACTGGTTAACCGCTTAGGAGGTCTAAGCCTGCCCAGGAATAGTGTGGTTAGGTTAACTGACCGTCCCGACATGACCTTAGTTGTTTACCGTGGACGTTAAGCATCAAATCAACCAACCAACCTGCTGTAGATTTCACGTGCAAGTAGGCGTAGCGAGCTGTCACTCAATGTTTACCAGCCATTCAAGTACATGGCATGTTGTAGATTTCACGTGCTAGTTAGTGAGATGAGTTGTCACTTTAAAGCGCGTGACACAATGTAATTATTGACTTGTGAACAAAATTGACTCCCGCATCACTTAATTGGGTTAACAGAGCTCTGCACTGAAAATGTAAATATTGGTGTTTAAGCCCTGGCGCACCCGTGTTTTAACAGTGTTGAAGCCCTGTCAGCGATTCTTTCGCATTGCGACAATTAAAAATAGAAGGAAATCAACGTAAAATGTTGTCGATTACAACACCGCTGTATTCTATAGTAAAATCTCATTAAGTATATAACGATGTTGTTTAAGCCCTGGCGCACCCGTGCTTTAACAGTGTTGAAGCCTTGTGTCAGCAATTCTGTCGCATTGCGACAATTAAAAATAAAAGGAAACCAACGTAAAATGCTGTCGATTACAACACGGCTGTTTTCTATAGTAAAGTCCCATTAGGTATTAACAATGCTGAATAAATAAATAAATAAATGAATAAACAAATATGCAAAACATTGAAAAACTGCATTTTAAGAATCAGCATGCGCAGTAATTCAGTATATAACTGATGTTAAAAGCGCGGCGTCTGATAAGGGTCTACACTTTTACATAGGACAAATTTTTATTGCTTTTTTCTCACTTATCCGTTAGCGAATATTTCTTCCAGAAAGAGGAAAGAATTTGTTCTTAGAGGTGCAATTTCTTTCCTTTAAGAATTGACTCCCACTGATAACGGTGGCAGAAAAAGAAAATGGCAGAGTTGATTCCTCTGAAAGTGTGCTCAGTTTATCGCCTTTAGTTCAAAATTCAAAACAAATAGGTTTATCTGTTTTATTTAAAGAACATTTACCATGGTACTTCCGGTCGAAGGCTCCCGTATATTGATACTAAATACGTTTATACGCATGCGCTCTGCACGTGCTGAAATTCTGGGGCTACACCTTCCGAATAATGCCAAAATATGGTATCTGCACTCTTTCAGCCGCCAAGCATAGACTACGGGATTGGTGCAACAGTTTAGTATCATGAACACAAACTCTGTTGATCTCAAGATATCTGTTTTCGATACACTACGCATCACTTTGATAAAGAACCAAGGTAGGTACAATATAATAAACACAATGATCAGCACCCAGACCGCATTTGTGGACTTGCAAGATCGAGGTGGTGGGGCATCTTTACCAGTTACACCTATACTAGAGGCTTGTTGTTGTACCTGCCTTTTATGGCGATTGACAATTTTAACAATGTATGTATTACATATCAGGCATATAATTATGCAAATTCCAAGTATCCAAGTTAAAATATCCGCATCATTGAAGTATCCTTGACGCCCATACACATATGGTATAATCAGATACCTTGTTAAGAGTTTGAGCGTCCATACAATGGCTAAACACGCAACTGACATAAATATAACGCGTCGTTTTGAAACAATTCTCATGTATTCATGAGGGTATGCAATACAGAAAAGCCGTTCTACCGATAACATCACCATGCACACCCAGCTCCCTGCCATTGTCAAACGCCCGATTTCCGTTCCTATCTCAGTTGTTTTCGTCATGTTGTTCTCTCCGATGATCTGACGTGCAGGTGTTGCAATTACGAGAATGAAAATAAAACAACAGTCCAAAAACAGATTTAGACAAAACAAAAATCTCGTCGCAAATGGTAATCGTGTCATTTTTGCCGTCCCATAAAAAGTCAGGACCTCAACCAAGAGTATCAGAAAAGCGATGAAAGATGTGCCTCCACCGAAATTCCCCCACACCGTAATAGTCCTATCTGAGCAGTCTTTCCCAGTGCCATTTAAGAAAGCGCCGCAAACAACCACGGAAGAGTTTTCTACAGTCGAGGTAGTTAGAATAGTTGTCGTATTCGGCAAAGCACCTTCACTCATCATTGTAATATCTTTATTCTGAAAGCCGCAAAGTGTTGCTTGGTTCTTCTTTTATCAAATGAGCCGCGACACGAGAAAACCAACAAAGTGGTTATGCGCCCAGCGCAGACTCAAATCAACCTGGGCATCCGGACAATCTTATCACAATCTTTGCTTTGCGCTTAAAGGGTAGCTGAGGGTCTAGGCTACATTCATGCGGACAGCGAAGACTCTGATCAGACTGGGCGGATGCCCAGGCTGATCTGAGTCTGCGCTGGGCGCACAACCACTTTTTGGTTTTGTCACGTCGCGGCTCAAATTAATTAGACACCGTTAGGTTTTGTTTTGTTAAATGCACTCTTCATTAGTTTTTCATAGATTGTATTATCTATTGCAATTTTTTCTGTATCTTTAGTTTATCTTTGATCTTCCACAGAAAATACCTTCAGCAGTTATCAAATCTATTAGTTGCTTTTGCCGGTTAAAATGACTTTCCTGTTTTTTCCTCTCTTTTTCCCTTTGTAAAACTAATGCATTTAGCACTCCCCTTATAATTTCACAGTTTATTTCCAAAATAGATATACATTCTATATAAATTTATTCCTTTGACAGCAGTTTCTTTCCCATGGCCAGGGCAAATGCAACTAGTTCTTTCTCTCATCTTATATAGCCGCTGATCATAGAGTATTGGGAATGAATTTTTAGCATTTATAAGATGACGTTGAGCAGAATTTCACAATGTAGATCAATTACACGTTCTTTAATGCCATCTCATAATAGCTTCACTTATTATCCCAAATACTGGGGCAGAAGTACCTGACCAAACAGTGCAGAACAAGATCAGACTGCTCCTGAGCAGTCTGATCTTGCTAATCTGTTAGCAGCAGTTTGTACATCGCCAGGTAGTTAAATCAGTTTGTTTAAATTTGAGATGAATATAGTCAAGTAAGTAAAGTCATAGTAATTTTTTATGTATCCCAATTTTAGGGTTCTGGCATATACCAAGATGTCGTGTCCGTAAAATCGCCTATGGTTTGACGTTAATTAAAGGCATTTATCTCCTACTTTGGAGAGGCACATAGTGAGTAGGCAGCTATTTTATGGCCCTGTTATGTCATTACCAGGTAGCAAATGAACATGAACAGGCAGTTCATTAGCTACCTGTCATTACCTATGAGACCGGGAAGTAGCATTTCTACTGCACGTTGCATAATGGAATTAGGTGTTGAAAGTTCATGGAGTTGTAATGAGAAAGAAAAAGCAAAGCATTTTTGTTCTTGTAAGCTCTTATGTATATATATTTTCAAGCTTAGATAAGATCGTTATTAAAGGCACATAAAGTAAGCCAAGAAGTGGTACCATACTCTAATGGTTATTATCCTCCGCCGAAGGTGGAGGGATATTGTTTTCTCAATGTCCGTCCATCCGTTTGTCAGTCCTTTCATCCGTCCGTCCGTCCGTCCGTCCTTCCGACCGTCCGTCCGTCCGTCAGTCCGGAGCCATAACTAAGTAACCACTAAACGGAATATCATGAAACTTAAAATAAATATATATCACTATAACGCGCTGACGCGCATGAATTTTTGTCAGACTGGCTTCAGTAGTGCATGAGTTATTGCCCTTTAATTGACTTAAAATTCCTTCCGTCCGTCCGGAGCCATAACTAAGTAACCACGGGATGAAATTTCATGAAACTTAAAATAAATATAAATCATTATAACGCGCTGACGCATGTGAAGTTTCGTCAGACTGGCTTTAGTAGTGCATGAGTTATTGCCCTTTAATTGACTAAAAATTAATAAAATGAGCCATAACTAAGTAACCAATTATCAAAACTTCATGAAACCTAGATAAAATGTGTATCAATATAACGCGGTTGTGCAAAGAAAGTTTCGTCAGAATGGCATCAGTAGTACATGAGTTATTGCCCTTGAATGAATTTAAGATTGACAAATTCAGCAATACCTAAGTAATCAATGAATAGAATTCTATGAAACTTGGTTTAAACAATATTTTATTAATCCATTCACGTTGTATAATTTACAATTTAAAGTATCAAGTATGAAACTTATACTACATATGTATCACCGTATCACATTGATGCATTTTATGTTTTGTCGGAATTGCTTCAGTAAGCAATGGGTTATTGCCCTTGAAATGGTTTAAAATCAACAAATTGAGTCATAACTAAGGAATCAATAAAGGGAATTTCATGATACTTAAAGTAATTATGTATTTTCATGACAAAGCAGTGCACATTAAGTTTTGTCATAATCGCTTCAGTAGTGCATGATTTATTGCCCTTGAATTGATTTAAAATTACTAAATTAGCCATAACTAAGGTACCGGTGAACAAAGTTTCTTTGAATAGAATTCTATGACACTTGGTTTCAATAATATTTTATTAATCAATTCACGTTGTATAATTTACAATTTAAAGTGAATTAAGTTTATTGAAACCAAATTGAAAAGAGAATCGGTGGAACCGATGGATGCTTCCCGAAGGTGTTCAAAAGTGAAATGGGTATCCTGATGAAACTGCCCTCTATTTATAAGTGAAATTTCTTAGGGTACCTTTTATACTTTCAAAGATATGCCCCAGACAAGCAAATGAATGATAAATGAAAAAGAAGGGAAATAAGTCCAAAATTACTTGCAATGGGGTTATGTATTTTGTGCCCTGCATTGTCCTCTAATATTGTGTGAAATTTCATTCAATCCTTTTCAAGCTTTTGGAGATATGCTCCAGAAAAGCATCAAGGGAGAAAAAATAAGAAGGGAAGTAACTCCAAAATATTTTAAAATAGGGTTATTGTTCTTGTGCTCTGCGCTCCCTCTCATTGTCTTCTATCAATATTTTAAGTTTCATCACATTTCCTTCAACTCTTTTAAATATATATTCCGGACGAGCAAAATACTGGAAAAAACTAAGAAGGGAGCTAACTCTGTAATTACTTGTGACAGGGTAATGGTTCATCTGCTCTACACTTCCTCTCAGTGCCCTCTATTAATGTGTGAAGTTTCATTTAGTTCACTTCAATACTTAAAGAGATATGCTCCCGCCAAGCAATATATTGGAACAACTAAGAAGGGAGCTAAATCCATAATTATTTGTGACATAGTTACGGTTCTTGTAATCTGCGCTTCCTTTAATTGTCATCTATAAATGCATAAAGTTTCATTGAGTTCCCTTTCATTCTTTCATATAATATGCTCCGGACAAGCAAAATACAGGAAAATCTAGGAAGGGAGGTAATTTTGTAATTACTTGTGATAGAGTTATGTTTCTTAAACGCTGCACTTCTTCTTGTTGCCCTCTATCAATGTATAAAGTTTTATTCAGTTCCCTTCAATACTTTCAGAGATATGCTCCGGACAAGCAAAATACTGTAAAAAACTAAGAAAGGAGATAATTTTGAAATCACTTGTGGGAGATTTATGGTTCTTGTGCTCTGCCTTTCCCCCATGGCCCTCTTTTAGTGTGTGAAGTTTCATTGAGTTCCCTTTAACACTTTCAGAAATATGGTCTGGACAAGCAAAATATTGTAAAAAAAACTAAGAAGGGAGATAATTTTGTAACTACTTGCGGTAGAGTTATGGTTTTTAAACCCTGCACTTTCTCCTATTGCCCTCTTTCAGTGTTTAAAGTTTCATTGAGTTCTCTCTAATACTTTCAGAGATATGCTCCGAACAAGCAAAATACTGTAAAAAAAAAACTAAAAGGAAGATAATTTTGTAATTACTTGTGGTAGAGTTATGGTTCTTGCATTCTGCACTTTCCCCCATTGCCCTCTTTCAGTGTGTGAAGTTTCATTTAGTTTTCTCTAACACTTTCAGAGATATGCTTCGGACAAGCAAAATAATGTTGAAAAAAACTAAGAAGGGATATAAATTTGTAATTACTTGTGGCAGGGTTATGGTCCTTGCACTCTGCACTTTCCCCCATTGCCCTCTTTTAATGTGTGAAGTTTCATTGAGTTTCCTCTAATACTTTCAGAGATGTGCTCCGGACAAAGTGTGACGGACGGACGGGACGGACGGATGGACGGACGGGCAGACGGGACGGACGGACGGACAAAGCGGCGACTATATGCTCACCCTTCGGGGAGCATAAAAATGTATCATCATAGTGCAGTGAAGCTGAGGCAAATGTTCAAGAAGAACAGCTTCAGCTTATGCCTCACTTATTCCAGAGTTATTGCCCTTGATTTTATTACAATCCACAAATTCAGCCGTAACTAAGTAACCTATGAACAAAATTTTATATTGAAACTTATAAAAAAACTATAAACAAATCAGGGCCACCTCGGTGGGCGAAGGGGGTGGGGGGGAAGGATATAAATTTACCGAATTTGCTTGTATGGCCCTGTTATGTCATTACCTGTAAGTGAGATGGTGAAATAGCAGTGTCGCTGGACTGTTATATACTCAACCGAATAAAAAACGCAACACTTAATTTATCCACTATTCCATAGTTCATGTTATATGCAGATTATTTTCAGTTTAATTTCTAAAATTAACAGGGATTAATGTTTACTTTCCCAGAAATTCAGTTTTGTTAATGAAACGGTTCACGCTTGAGAGAGCATTACCGACGACTACCCGAATTTCAAAAGTCTCAAAAAGATGCAAAACTAACGCGATACAGATGTATACGTCGAATTCGAACGCGGGATCTAGGATAATCTATGGTCTCAGAAGTGAGTCGAACACTTTCTACAAGGCTAAAAATCATTGTCGGGTGGTAATGAAAATGTTTTGCCTCCAAACGCAGGCTTACATAAGCGTGCATTATTCCAAGCACCTTGGCAGACATATCCCTAATTGAGACTTTTGAAAATCGGGTAGCTATAGGCAATGATCTCTCAAGCATGAACCAGTTCATCAACAGAACTGAATTTCTGGGACAGTAAGCGTTAATCCTTGTCGAGATAAGAAACTAAACTGAAAATGATCTGCATATGACAGGAGCCATGAAATATTTGAAAGATTAGGTGTTGCGTTTTTAATTCGGTTGAGTATATAATAGGATTATTTTCTCCCGCACTTCGTTTGTCCGAAAATAAATATTGTCTTTTCTAACATGTCTTTAAGCAAAATGCTGATTAAGAAATAAAGAAACAACGAATTGTGAATAGGAATGCCGCTCCTCGCTACGGTTCCATCCATTTATTGCATATCATACACAAAACCTACGTTACATAAGAGACAATTTAAACAAACTCGTGGTTTCTATAAAAGGATATCTGACATCGACAATCACTGACGTAGTCAAGATCTTACAAAAATGACAGGTCTGCAAGTAGCTGAATTGGTTACAAGTTGAGACTGAAGCGCTGCGAGCGGGCTACCCAACCATACTCCCTTTAATTATATTTTTTATATTTTTGGGAGGGGGAGGTAGGTTTATCCATGCTCAAGACCAGCAAGACCGTTCACACAAGTTTCTGTCAATAAGCGAATCCCGCAGTGCAAAAATGTCCGTACTTAATTAACGCTCCTCCACTGCGAACTTCAGCCACTGAATGCCAAACAAGTGCTCCCGTTCTAGAGTGTTGTCTCACTCAACTACTTTTAGTCTCATTATACTTTTGAAATATCGCACATTTAAGGCGTAAGTTAACTGAAAGTGTATACCGTTACACATAAACACCCTTCCCTTTTTTTATACGCTTTGAAAATCTGCTTTTTCTATACTAACAGCAAAGGTTGACTTCAAAGACTTAGATTTTTAACCATTTGCAAAATAAGAAATTATGTTCATGAGGCACAAGTTAAAGTGGGTAAAATTATGGCCAAAACTAGGCCTATCCTGTCTTTGAAATCAATATCATTTAAAGAAATACTACCATGCTATATCCGATCATTAGTTGCAAAATCGGTCAGAAATTTCAGAAACAAAAGAAAATACACAGACCTGTCTCTTCGTAGCGAAGCGGTCGACTGACTAAAGCACTCAGACAATCATTTTACAAGACTAGCAAAATCGTGCGATAAGAAACTCACTCACATCTCACGATATACTAAGATCGACTTAGTTGATGCGTTCGACTTAGTTGATCACAAAATTCTTATAAAAAAGCTCACAATGTATAGATTTTCTAAAACATCTCTACAGTGGTTCATCTCCTATCTTGCACAGCGACAGCAAACAATAGACAGTGGAGGAGTTTTGTCCCCATTTTAACTATACGGTCTGGAGTTCCACAAGGATCCATATTGGGCCCGACATTATTTCTGTTATTTATTAACGATTTACCTCTTCAGTTGAAACATTGCAATTCTGACTTCTTTGCAGACGATGCAACAGTCCATATAAATGATCCAAATATTGATACAATACATGAAAAGATGCAATCAGATTTTGAGATAGTTATAACTTGGAGTAAACGTAACAAATTACCAATTAATTATGATAAAACTATATACATGATATTGGACGGTAGAAAACGCCTTCATGAAAATTGTCAAGTTGCATTAAATGTACATGATAAGATGATAGAGAAAGTCTCGAAACAAAAGCTGTTTGGAATAGTTGTTGATGATCATCTTTCTTGGACACCACATATCGACTATATGTGTTCCACAATATCTTCCAAAATATCACTTCTTAAACATATATCGTCATATGTTCCACCAGACGTTCAGAAGCTCTTCTATCAAAGGTACATTTTGCCTCTACTAGATTACGGTTGTAATACTTGGGGAACTACGTCAAGTGCAAATATCGAGCGACTTTCTAAATTACAAAAAAGAGCAGCACGCATCATTCTCCAAGCTGACTATATGACACCTTCCGCATACATGTTTGAACAATTGGGATGGTTATCTATACCTAAACGACTAACATATAATAAAGCGGTTTTTACCTTTAAAGCATTAAACAATCTTACACCCACATATGTTTCAAACTTGTTAAAACCAATGTTAGAAATACATTCTCTGTGTTTGAGATCAAGTGAAAATGGTCTTTTGTCTATGCCTGGGTCGCGAACTGCGCTTTTCGATCGTTCTTTCTCACGCTCTGCTTCAAAACTATGGAATTCGCTACCGCAGTCCTTAAGAACACAGAACTCCTTGAACGGTTTTAAAAAATGCCTAAGCAAACATATCATATCGTATTTTTTCTTTCTGCAACAACATGTACTATTATAGTTACTGTGTTGGTGACTTTTTGTCTGAGAGCAATTTAATTGCATTTGTGAATGTTTTAGATGTTTTATTGATAATATGTGATACGAGATTAGACGATGCAGCACGTAATTATGGTATGCTTATTCTCATCTTAGATTTTAACGTTTTACAGATTATCCATCCTAGGTTTTATCTAAGTCGTAGTACAGATTTTATATGTCGCACGTTTTATGGCATCCGAAGGATACATTTTATCATATTATTGGTTTTACCATTTGTACAGATTTGTAAATATTTGTATGTGTGTTTGTATTTTATTTGTTTGTTATAGAGGACCACTTGGTAGACTGGCTGCTTCAGCTAAAAGTATAATCCTCTTGAAATATTGTATAAATAAATAAATAAAATAAATATTGAATACAGAAAAACGTGAAATAGGCTGAAACAATATCGCACATATTACTATAAAAGACTGACCGAAAAGAAATGGATTTATGACACCCAATATACAAAAAATATATGTCGTTAAAATAAAATGATGTGAACCTGGGCCCTGAACTGTTATACATTTTGAGCTCAAACTTGGGACAAATTTGATGCAGGATTGCTCGGTATTTTGAAGTATCGTAACTAGTGTAATTTCTCAGCAATTTCTCCGTATGTTATGTTCTTGTTCGGTCAACTGTTGCCAATGACTAATTTGTGAAGGGCTGAGAATTATCTTCTCCAGCATTTCAAGTCTGATATGTTTTTGTCTTCGTTCTCGTCATACTTTACAGAATCAATTGTTTTATAACTTTCAATGACCCTACAATAACATCAGGTCAGTATGTGGAGTACTTTTGTGTGAGGTAAGCTGCAACAGTCTGGTACGGTCATAAATGAAGTTTGAAAGGCGTACATGTAAGTTAAAACATTTTTATATACAGAGCTAATATGTAGATTCTGGCACGTGGATGTGGCTTTATCCTATTTTTAGTCCATGGAAATTACAATTGACTTTTTTACAGATTAATGTTCGCAAGAGCTGGAAGACTGTGGGCGAGTGTGAGGATACTATATTTCGGTCGTGGCCATCAGGTCGGAAATAAGTTTAGAAACGGTCACATTGTAGGGATCAACGAGGCCATGGTGTCTCCCTTATAGAACTTTTTAAGAGTTCACAAGCTTTGCTCTGCGATAACCCGGTGACAACAATTTGCTAGCGAGCAGCTTCTCCATATCAACAAGGTCTTGATAGTTGAAACAGACTCTAACTGAGAGACATAAACTCCGTATGCCGGTGCCAAAGGAATATTGCTGCTTAGAAATGGAAAGTTAACAATGGGAAATTGAAGTCGTCCCTCTTGTCACAAAGCCTTGTAGCAAGCATTCTGATAACAATCCTGGTTTGAGGTAGGTAGTATCCTTAATAAATAATTGAGCCGTGACGCAAGAAAACCAACAAAGTGGTTGTGCGCCCAGCACAGACTCAGATCAGCCTGGGCATCCGCCCAGTCTGGTCAGAGTCTGCGCTGTCCGCATGGAGGTAGCTTAGACCCTCAACCACCCTTAAAGTGCAAAGCGAAGACTCTGATCAGGCTGAGCGGATGCCCAGGCTGATCTGAGTCTGCGCTGGGCGCACGACCACTTAGTTGGTTTTCTCGTGTCGCGGCTCAGTTTCAATGTTACATGGATAGATAGGTTTTTTTAGGTTTTATTCAATTTAATTCCAATAGTCCAATAGGACTTTGAGGATACAACATTTGCACATATATGACAGACAGTACAGAGTAATACATTTCAAAACAAAAACAAAATACATGTACAATGAAACACCGTATCTACTATATGTGACACATACTATAATACAACTCACATTGTGACAGAGTGGTGTAAGTTGAGGAAAAGTAGGAAAAGTAGCGAGAATAATAGATACCCAGAGGTGCATACAACGTCAAAAATGACGTCGTGTCAACCTCGGTCTGACGTCCTGGCGCATAACCGAACTCGACACGACACCCCCCCCCCCGACACTGTTAAAATTACACACTGTTATCAACAGCAAAAAGTACATTCTCTCTTATCTTAAATGCTTTATATGTATAGATAGCTAAATTTGACAAAAGTTTAGAATTACTGGATTTGATAAGTTCAACAAATTTGTACATGCTAGGTCTGTTCCAATAAAACTGATCTATATACTTACGCCTTAAAGAATCATACAATCGACACTCAAGAACAAAATGATATTCGTCTTCAAGACCATTACAAATATTGCATAATCTTTCACTTACAGGTTTATAAGGTCTAGCCCACCTTCCGGCCTCAATTTCTAGCCTATGAGAAGAAACGCGTAATCTGGCTAGAGCATTACGAAATTTCAAAACTTTTATAGGATCAAGATATACTTTTGGGCTGAAATCGGCTATATTAATATAAAAAGTTGCACGACTTGAACCATTAAGCCTTTGATACCAGTTTTGAAGAAAATTATCATTTAACCTTTGCTTAAACAAACTTAAAAACAATTGTATATTCCCAACACCTTGATTCAACCATACCTCGTAAAATCCCATTTTCGATAACAAGTCCTTCACTAACCATGCCCAATTTACCTTATTTGGCCGCACCGCTAAATCTGACAGCATCATTTTATAAATATACTTAATGTACTTACAATCATCACACATTAATATTTTGAACCAGTATTTAATAACAATATAACATCTCCTAACAGAAAGTGAAGTTCGGCCCAATTCTCCATAAATAAAATCATTTTGCGTACTTTTTTTTAACACCGAGTAACTTTTTACAAAAATGTAACTGTACACGTTCAACCGTTTTAGCAGGAATAAATCCCCAAACTTCACTACAATAATTTAATATAGGTAATATCAATTTATCAAACAGATCCATCAGATGACTTGTAGTTAAAGTTGTAAAATTATAAACATATTTTTCCAAAATGAATAATGCTTTTCGGGCCTGCCCAGCTAACATGTTTTGTGTTTCTGTAAACGAACCACCGGTTGTAAAAACTACTCCTAAATATGTGAACTTACTCTCAATTTTTAATTTTGTATTTTCAAAAGTAAACTCTAAATTTCTTGGTAATATTCCACCCTTCCTGAAAACCATTACTTCTGTTTTTGTTGTATTTACTTTAAATTTCCATCTCTTTGAGTATAATTCTAGCAAATTCAAACCATTTTGTAAACCTTCAGCATCACATGAAAATATAACTATATCATCGGCATAAAGTAAGATAAAGAGTTTAATCAATCCAATATCTATACCTTCAATGCCGTGGGTAATGAATTCTTCTTCCAGATCATTTAAAAACATAGAAAATAAAAAGGGGGATAAGCATTCCCCTTGTCTAACTCCAATATTACAGGATCGTTACTAAGTTGATTTTCATACCTTACTCTTGATTTCACACAATTATACATGATTATATCTAAAATATTTCCCCGAATACCTAATTTAATTAATTTGAACCACAAATTGTCTCTTACAATATAGTCGAAGGCCTTGGTAAAATCTATAAATGTGCAAAATAACTTTTTACCTTGATTTAACATGTGCGATATTAGACCATGTAAAATAAAGACATTATCAACGGTACTCATACCTTTTCTGAATCCAGCCTGTGCTTCAATGAATACATAATAATTTTCTGTCCAATCATATAATCTCTTATTGACAATGCGAGTAAAAAGTTTACCTATACAACTTAATAAAGTTATTCCTCTATAATTATTTACATCATTTAAACTACCCTTTTTATGCAATGGAACTACTAAACCTTCAGACCATGACTCTGGAAATATCCAAGTTCAAAAATATTATTAAACATAGTATGAAATGTGTTTAGCAAAGCCTCCTTCCCGTAGTATAAAAACTCATTGATAAACAAATCTGAACCGCCACTATGGCCAAGTTTAAGTTGACGTAATGCATTTTCTATTTCTGAAAAAGTAATCTCTACATTAAGTTCGCTGAACATAACTTGTAGTTCATTTTGTAAATATCTCTCATTAAAAAACAGCACATCTTCATCAGGCACAAAAAAGGATCGGAAGGATTATTTATTGCCTTAAAATATCTTTCGAAAGTACACAAATTGACATTTGACGAGGATTTAATGTTAGCCGATTCTTTCAACAATTTCCAGTATAGTTTAGCATTACCAAATTTAGCATTTTCCAGCCGTAAAGTTTCCTGTTTATCAAAATCGTACCTTGCTCGGCGAATAGTTTTCTTAAAATCTGATCTAGCCTTTGCCATCGCCTCACGTGACGCGGGATCTTTATGTAGTCTAAATAAGTATAATTTTTGTAAAAATATATACCGTTTTTCTTGACAAAGTTCGTTAAACCACGGATTTTCCCTGTTTTCATCGTAATCAAAATTATAACCAACTTTACATTCCTTGAAAAACGGGGAACAAACATCTGATAAGATTTCATTGAAGCTCGTTAAATATGTATTTACTGCATCTTGATCGGTGCTGTTGGAGATAGTTTCGTTAAGATTCTGTAGTTTTTGTTGAACACAATTTGACCTACATTTCGACTTGTACTCATCAACCAGATCAGCATTCCATAAATATTTACCATTTACAGTTTCAAAAGAAGAGCTATTATCCGAAATATTCGTATTTTTGACAGGAAATTCTAAAACCAGTTTAACACAACAATGATCAGACAAAATATTGGGATCCTCAATATCAAAGGAACATATAAAATCAAACAATTCTTGTTGTGATAACACATAATCAATGACGCTACTGCAGTTTGAACCGATGTACGTGTATTTGCCGACGTTAGCATCGCTCCCCATTCTACCATTCAAAGTGCGTAATCCAGTTTGTCGACATAATTCCAGAAGTAATAATTCCAGAAGTAATAGACCGTTCGAGTCCGGGCGTGCTGTGTCTTGCAAAATATTAAAATCGACCGTATATTCGTCAGGCAATACAGGTACATGGCGAACGGTATCGTCAACAACATAATCGGGACATGTATCGGTCCGTGCATTAAAATCGCCGCAGACTAGTAAGTGTGCTTTTTCATTTGCAATATTCTCAATAAAAACTATAGAGCTCATCAAACGATCAAAAATATTGGTTTCGACCATCGACTGTCGGCTAGAACCATCGGGAAGAACGTACAACAAACATATATATAAATCTCTGTCTAAATCAAACATTTGTCCATTTGATTTTACCCACAAAATATCGTCTTCATCTTGAAAGACTAAAGTATCAGAAGATGTAAATTTTTCCCTAATGAAAATAGCAATACCTCCGGAGTCTCGCTTGGCATTTTTCTTTTTCAATTTTCTATGTAAAGCATATGAGTGGAAACCAGAATATTGTAAATCTGAAAATTCATGACTCAATAGATAGATGACTCAATAAACTCCGAAATCTTTGAACTATACAGAGATAGAACATCATTTATTTACCTGTATTGGAAGTTGAAGTGCTGTGCAAGGCGTTTTAACCTCCATATATGAACCCCGTATCAAACCCGTAAAGTAGTAAATCGGCAAGTAAGAGGGCGCAGTTAGTGCCCATTGGAATGCCAACTGTCTGTTAAACACTTGCACTTTGAACCCCACGTAAGTATTGTCGATAAGGAATTCCACCATTTAATGACACCAACTTCAAAATATTTTGTTTGAAGATCAAAGTGGTCCTTAACGATGTATGTATCCTGATACCCAAGAACAGTTTTATACTGATTATAGTTTTTGTGAAAGAAACGTTTATAATATCTTTTAATTTTGATTTGTCATGTGGTGTCGTAGTATAAAGCGTAGAAAAGTTGAAGGTTTTGATATTGCCTACTTCAAAACGTACTTGGGCTTTTAAACTTTCTAAAATTTCTTTAGAATTTTTTAGGGTCCACATTTGACTTACGCCACTTCTGGCGTATGGTAAATCATAGTGAAAATAATAATGAGCCGCGACACGACAAAACCAACAAAGTGGTTGTGCGCCCAGCGCAGACCCAGATCTCCTGGGCAACAACCAAGTCCGACCAGACTCTTTGTTAAGCGCCTAAAGGGTAGCTAAGGGTATCAGCTACCTCCATGCGGACAGGGAAGACTCTGATCAGACTGGGCGGATGCCCAGGCTGATCTGAGTCTGCACTGGGCGCACAACCACTTTGTTGGTTTTGTCATGTCGCGACTCAATATCTGATGCGCATTCTTAACTGCCGTAAGTATTCTTGTAAGAATCTGAGAGAGAAACTTGGTGGAACACTTAGCCGAACCGGCAAATATCGTTGATTGTATAGATATTTAGGTAACTTTGGGATCCAATACAATTTGGGAAGGTCACGATCTTCCTCTGCTGTGCACATTCCAAGGGAAAGCAGAACCGTAGTGTGGTTCCTAAGAATTTCATCCTTTCTCAACGAAGTTCATGTATATGTAGGGTTTCCCTCCTCAGAGTTTAAACGAAGCTCCTCTCTAAAGCTGTTGATGCAGTGTGTTTTCCAAACAAACACAATATTGTTAGATGCTTTGTCAGCTGGAACAACGACATATTTATCATGGAAATCAGCTAGCTCAGGAACGACCGCAGGAATGTCAAAAACCGATTTACATCTGGCTGACATGGTCGTGCTTCAGATAGAAACACGTCTGCTAACCAGCCGTAAAAAGGGTCAATGTCAGCCCAAGGTCATAATTTGCACAATCTTGGTGATACTCGTGTACCCATGCTCATACCAAGTTTCAAGGTCAAACACTGATGAAACTTGGTATGAGCACGGGTACACGAGTATGGGCGTGGCGGCCATTTTGTTCACGTGACCAGGACCGTTTGAACAACTTTTAGTTTCCTTGACCCCTGGAGGCTACACACGAAATTTGGTTACAGTCGGCAATGTGGTTTCAGAGCAGAAGTCGTTTGAAAAGTTTGACGGCCGACGGACGACAGACGATAGACAACGGAGCCTGCCTGTCCTAAAGCCGCGTCTCCCGGAGCCGCTGGCTCAGGTGAGCTAAAAAGGAAAACCTTGGGCCGTATTTATAAAACAACTTAAGTCGTTGCTATGCTGTTGCTAAGGGGAAATTTCTGTTAAGGAGATTTCCTACAACTATGAAATTTGCTCTGGAGGAACAGTCTTTGTAAGACTGTTCCTCCAGAGCAAATTTCATAGTTGTAGGGAATCTCCAACATAGAAATTTACCCTTAGCAACAGCATAGCAACGACTTAAGTTGTTTTATGAATACGACCCCTTGAGTTACTGAGAGACTGCTATGTATTTAAATTGTGTCCATACTGAAAAAAAAAGTTGGTGAAGTCATACGAATCTTAGAATTCTCAGAATATAGTTAATGATCTCAGAAGACCTAACACAAAATATTATCTGGACTATACTGATGTAGGGGAGACCGGGGATAGTTGATGCACGGGGCAATTTGATGCAGTGGGAATAAAAAGACAATGACGTCATTATGGACGTCAGAAATGACGAGTTAAAGTAGTATTTGACAGCCGCCATCTTTTCCAGAAGTTTTACTTAATTTGGACAACGACTGAGAATTTAATAAAGAAAAGTTCATTTTTAACACGTCTAAGTAAATTTGAAGGTAGTTTGCAATTTTTCGTTTAGCGTGCATTTATTTCTGGCTGTTCATAATTCATTGACGCACACAGGTAGAGAAATATTCCATCTTCAAGACCATACGCTCTTCTGAAGGAAAACAGTGTGTATTAGGGGCCGACCATTTGATATTCTGGGGGAGGGGGGGGGGGGGGGGGGGGCCTGGTATATTTATCAAAAAAATTCCTGTCTTTGGATATGCAAGAAAAAAATAACCTGGCTCATAAGGGGGTTTAAAAATATAATCTGATCTCAAAAGTCAGTGAAAAAAATAACCTGGCTCCACCCAAAATTTCAAAAAAAAAATATTGTCTGCAGATAATTCCATTTAAACTGAGTTTTTATGATGTCTCTGGCTTCTGGGGGCTGCGCCCCCAGACCCCCATATAGTTATAGTAACATTTTAATATTATCTACAATTGTTTTACACCAGCGCCCCCCCCCCCCATGTGCATACATTTACAAAAACATCCTATACAACATTCACATACATGTACTATTGGTCTGCCACATTACTAAGTAAATGTTTCCACTAAAACTGAATTGCAAAAGAGTCACTAGCTTATGGGAGACAAAGCCATTATGGCAAAATAAACACTCTAAAAGGCAAAAGTCAAAAAATGGAAAAAAAAACTTATTTTTATCATCATCCCTAGTTTTTCTCTATTGTTTCCAGTCTTAAAATTGCCATTAAAATAGGGAAATTGCTTTGGCTTCTGGGGGCAACGCCCCCCAGACCCCCCTTTGTTAACTTCTTAGCACAGATCTTTCAGCCATTTTATCAAATGGCGTTCATGTAAAATGTGACTCTATCAGTAGGTATTTATCAAACTTTCTAAAAAAAAAGCATTTTTGGCATATGATTGGGCTAGAAAAACCCCTTAAATTCCTAAAGTTAGTCCTAAAACTTTGCCAAAATAGCCCTAAGTTAAGGCCAAAATATCCCTAGTTTAAGGCCTAATTTTTTGCCAAACTCATACAGGGATGTTTGTATCTGTACCATAGATGAAGAGAGTAACATGCTTCAGGCTCTGGTTTGCAAAAGCAAGCTAAGCAACGCCCTTAGCCTGGTTAAAGACTGCACCTCGTGTTCTTTTTGTGAGAAAAAAAAGTGTAAAAATTACTGATGTGGGTAAAATACAAGGATGTGTTAAGGTCAAGTAAACGAGGATCTGATAGTTCAGCCCATAAAATAAAAAAAAATAAAAAATAACCTGTTTGAGTTAGTTTGTAAAAAAAAGAAATTGGCTCCCTGAAGGTGAAAAAAAGAAAGAAATTGTTTCCAGAGGCCAGTGAAATAAAATGTCCTGTCTCCATCAAGAATACCAGCCCCCCCCCCCCCCCCCCCCCCCAGAATATCAAATGGTCGGTCCCTTAGTTGTCTACCTTGCTGAATGTCATGTGGGGCACGGTTGGGGCAAGTTGATGCAATGAGCATGGGGCATGTTGATGCACCGTAGAATCTCATTAGACTGCATGAGCTTTTCACAATATTTGGATGGGCTTGATCTTTAACTGATGAAGGACTATGTACAATAGTTCAAGCATTTCGGATTTCTTAGAATACGATGTATTTTATTATATTCAAACAAATATACATTGGCATTTCGAGCCATGTCACAGCAATTCCCACAATTTACATGTGCGCCCAGCGAAGTCTCAATACAAACTGCGCAGTCTCAATACAAACTGCGCATCTGATAAGAGTCTTTGCTGTGCGCTCTGTGGACAGCTAGGGACCAAACCTTTTCGTGTGGCCAGTGAAGACTGACCCGACTGTGCTGATGCACAGGCTGGTCTGTCTTTGCTGGATGCATATGTAAATTGTACGAATTGCTGGGCCCCGGGTCATTCAATATAGCATCTATGACAGTGAAAAGATATTACTCCCGTTAAAAATGTTCTAAAGTTTCAGAAATAAAAGTACAGAATGTTTTGATCATTTTATCGTAAAATTATTAATTCACAAAAATCCCTTCTAGCGATCTTTTGCTGGAGATAACTTCAATGGATAAAATGGTTTTGTTAAAGCATCTAAGAAGCACGGAAACCCAAATCTGTCCATAGAAACGGTCAATTTACTGTAGTAGTCGTTGCATGGACTTCTAAAGGCAAGAAAAAAATCTGTATCAACTTGCCCCAAGCGTTGCATCAACATGCCCCACTACTGGGGCAAGTTGATGCATCGACTTGCCAAAGAAATCTACTTAAACGGAGGGGAAATATACCAAAATTCAAGGATTACTATTTCATTTTAAATGCATGAAAGGCAGAACTTTTAGTATACACAGAGATGGTCAAAATTGGCCAGTCCGGTCACGAGATTTATCATATACTTTCACTAGTATTGCCCTTGATACTAAATATTTGGCCCACCCTTTATAGCCCTGTCAGAAAGCGCTATCCAGCCCTGTTGTCCAAAAGTCAGGTGTAGGGCCGAGATCACCTCACGTGCAGGGCGGGACAGAAATATCTCAGCCCTTGTATCGGCCCTCAATTTTGGCGCTAACGTCAAGTATTGCCGCTGACGTCATCAAAACAATTCAGCGAGCTAAAAGACGTCTGCCGCCATGTTTTATTGCCGCACGTCGACTGGCTGAAAGTGGACACGCAGAGGCTTCGTAATTTGTTCTAAAACCAGAAAACCATTCTCGGTAAGTTTTATTCATTTACGATTAAAATACCAAACAATGATGATGTGTTTTCTTCATTTTGTGCTCAGTTGTACTTCCAGCTGAAAGAAAAATGGCGGCACGGCTCACCATCCATGATCTTCCGACTCGAACATCCTCATGTTTTTTTCAGCCAATAAAAAGAAAAAAAACAAATTTTAATGGAACAAAAATGTTGCAGTATTTCTTACAAAAGTTCAATTTCTATAAGAAAGTATATGATAAAAAGATTATCACACGGTTGTTTTGATCCCATCCCTGATCTCAGCCCTCGGACCGTATCAGCCCTCGCCCTTCGGGCTCGGGCCGATACGGTCAACTCGGGCTGAGATCAGGGCTGGGATCAAAACAACCGTGTAATAATCTCTATATATCAAAAAGTCTAAAAAGTGCATCAACTATCCCCGGTCTCCCCTACGGGGAAACATTTTACTGCCGCCACACGGCACACCATCAGCTGCAGTGCAGGTAGATAAAATCTAAAATGAGTGTCCTTGAACAGCATTGAGTGTATTCAGTAGCCCAGTTGCATTTTCTTTGAAAAAAAAAACTGAAGTCTTTTGAACCTTTTGGTAGAATGTAGTTATGGAAGATATAATTGTTTTCATCAAAGCACAAAAAATCACGATTTGTTTCAGGCAAATACTACGAAAGTCATTTTCGGCAGCAGTAATTTTGTTTCTCAATATTTTTCTTAAATAGAATAAATTATCGTCACTTTAGCGCCCTTTTTAATCCAAATACTTCATGTCCAAAGATATGAAAATTTTCAGTTTCATCAAAAGCTTGTTGCTAATTTCAGTTTCATTCAGTTGGATAAAATCAGAGCAGTGTGAACATTTTTAAACTGGTGGTAATCACCGATTCGTGGTGAATACAAAAATCTGCACTGATGATAAAATGCTAAACTTAGCAATCTATGCCTTCCTTATCTTGTTTATCCCAAATTGAGTCCAAAAACTCAGGACTCGTTAATGTTTTAAAGGGTTAATATTATATGAAGAGATCAAAGGGTAATTTTCTGAGCAGAAATTTAAAAACAACCATTGTAATTATTATTATTTATTTGTATTATCATTATTATAATTTTTTTTCGTCTGAATGTACTTTAATGCATAAAGAAGGGCGGCTCCAACACTTTGACACATTATCAGACTGAGCAGACAAAAAAGAGCTAGCCTGGGTCCAAATTTTTGTCTGAAAAACACAGAGCACTCTACTTTTTCAAGGTTGAACAATTTCACTTACACACCTGTCTCGGTCTCAGTGATGTAGTTTTCATATACAGCGTGTCGCTCTATTTGGTATTCTAAACTGTAAAGACCAACAAAAATAAGAAATCTGCTTACTTTCAGGGAGATACGTTAATTTTTTATGGTTTTATTTACCACAAATCACCACCTTAAAATCTTTGTCAGTTTATTCTCTGAGAAGTCCATTTACATTCGAAGAAATAATGCACAGGACGGTGGAAGGGTGATAATGAAAGGTTATGTGCAATGGAACCCTGTTTACGATTGAAACGATTTCCGCCTCTGGAAACGACCTCAGGACCGCTTGATCAGCAGGCCAGCGCTTAAACCACTGAGCTACCGGTGGCTTCTAAGTAAACATGGACGACTCCTAACCAAAGACACGAAGGATCGCACCTGGGAAGTTTTCAGTCCAAGGTTTAAAGTTTTTTATCCTTAGTTGCAGATCTTCAAAACCAAGATATGAAAACAAAATTCCTATATAAATTCATTTAACAAAAGTGGGGATTGGAGATCCAAACCTAGGACTGAAACACTAAAACAAGGCTGAAACTCAGGGTTTTGAAATTCATTGTGCATTGGCTTGCCATGCCCTTCCTCGATTTCCGAAATACAGTTTGAGATAGAAGTTCCGAGGAATTAAACTCGGGTCTTTTTATTTTGCCAATGCTGTTTGTGATTGTATCTTGCACTGCAGAACCTTGTGGTCAGCGCAATAATTCGCTTGTATAGTATAGCAAGCCAAATTTCGCATTCTCAATTTTAGGTGTTAAGTTTTCAACCCTTTGGTTTTTACTTCAAAACGAACTTTTGAAAATTGAAATTTTCTATAATCGTTTTTACAAATCCGGGTATTGAAGTCAGATTTGAAACCTATGACTGAACTGAAACCTAGGTTTGAAGCTCAACTAAGGGTAAAATTTATTAAACCTAGTTTAAAGATTTATTGTGCATTTGGCGTGCCATACCATTGAACCCTATATGCAGTCTCCTCAGATCAGAGATCACCTAATTAGGGGTTCAGTCCTAAAACCTCCCATTTTCTTGTAAGATAATTTCTCTCTATTAGAACAAATGCTGCCGCCATGATTTTGGGAATAGTCTCTAATACATTGCAGGTAAATTATCCCGCAAGAATCGCACGATACTCGTACGATAATCGTACAGGAAAAACTTCACTCAAAATCACCCTTAGGTGATTTATCATAAATTGGAATTTTGTTAATTTGCTGATTTGCTCAAAACTTGGTATATGCTTTTTAGAAAGACAGTAGATAAATGTAATCTATTCAAAAGTTAAGTATGAGTATATTGTGCGATAAAAGAGGAGAAAAGGTGAAATTTACGACTGCCCTTTAGGTATCGTAGATTTGATCGTAATTGAGTTCTACGAGGACAATAGTGAAACCGAGATTTTTTTCATGAAAGCGATTTTTGGTCGTAAACGAGTCATCTTACGACGAATTTCAATCGTACGATTCGTTATGAAATAGGCCCCAGGTTTTGCAACATTAGTTTGAATTTCGCAGGCGTTTATTTTTAATTTTATGGTATTTATAGAATGCATCATACACAGTATATAATCACGTGACGAGCGGACAGTGACCGAAACCGGAAATTGCGACCCTGTCCGACGACAGTCGCAAAGTTGACCCCAAAAATATAAGGTAAGTGACCTTCGCGTTTTGCATTTTTATCTCCTTTTGCATGTTAGTGGCTTGTAACAAACAAAGCGGGCAATTGATAAGATGCCAGTCTGCATTTAGCAACAACTCAATACGGTTGAAATGCTCTTTTCATAAAGAAAGACAAGAAAACGTTCGGGTCGATTACCTCAATTTGGCAATTTCATCTCCGCCGCGCTTCCTTTCATAACGTTTAAAGTCAATATTTCAAATAAACGAACGGTATTTTTAACCATAGTTTGCGTAATAATCATTTTCCAAGTCTTTTCTAACCATGTTTTAGCCTAGTCAGCAAAATATTTGAATTTTGAGGCATAATCAACAACACACCCTCTTCGTAATGGCTGTCCGCAAAATTGTTCGGTTGACATTTTAGACTGTCCGAAAAATTGCGATCGATATTTGTCTGACTTGGACCTTCTCTATAATGAAATCAATGCAGAAGTTAAAAAATGAACACCAAAAACCCACTGATCCTCAGCAACGTCAAAATCATGAATTTTGAAAATAAAAATAGAAACCCTTAGATCTATATGCAGATGCTGCATCTAAACAGCCCAGTGACCTGCAGTTTTAAACTTGCTTAAACTGCTGTTGATCTGGTATAGGCATATGCCCCAGTTTTATATACTGGCGCGTAATGGCGTGACGCCGTCCGTGACAGCAATGTTGAAATAAAATCAACTTTTAAGACGATACAGCCCTTTGTAAAAGCGTCATATGATAAACAGAATCTTACACCCGTGGTCATTTCACACGAAAATTTAGGAACCTCGCCAACGGCTCGTTTATCATAAATTTCATGTGAAATGACATAACCACTCAAGTGAGATCCTCTTTTTCTCTGCTTAAGTAACCAGGTATTTCTGGCTGCCGAAACGGATCCCAGCTTTACTAAACCGGCAGTTTACCTAGATATTTGTATCATTTTCTATTTCCAACTTCTCATTATTGAAAGTAAAAAAGTACACAAAATGCCTCTCTTTTTTAAATCCTACGATGTTTTTTATTATTTATTTATTCTGTTTTATTTATTTTATTTTATTTTATTTTTTTATATTTTTTTCTTATTTTTACTATTAACGCTATATAATCACGGTACGAGCTGTTTTAATCATAGTTTTTAGAAAAGTCGCAAGTCAGCATGTAATATATAAAGAGCTTTAAATGGATATATATGGATTGGTTTAAACAATATTTATTCATCAAAGGTAACATGTAACATAATTGCAATGACAGGATTTGAAAACAAGCAAAAAGCTTGTATCAATCATCTCCTGATATATAGATGGATTATATATGGATTGACTGAAGTCAGAGGGGGGGGGGGGGGGGGGGGGGGGGGAGGGTCGGGTCGGGCGATGGTCTTGGTGGTAATTTCCAGTGCTTTGGCGTCCTATTAATTTGGGTTATAGTAGGGCAAAGCCCTACTGTGCTTGCAGTAGGTACGGGTGTAGGCTGTTTGGACATTTTCTCTCACCTGTCCATTTAAGCATTCGATTTCCCCGTACGATTTACATGTATTTGCAAATATAATGGTATCCAAATCATTCAAATATACCGAGAAGAAAAAGGGGGATGAGGAGGTTATGGCCCGGACACGATTTTGGTACACACACACACACACACACACACACACACACAGACACACAGACACACACACACACACACACACACACAGAGGGTAAACTCTACACGCCCTTCCGCCATTTTATGGCGGGGGCGTAAAAACATCTCAAGGTGATCATTGCACCGGTCTTGAAAAAATACATTATATCGCGTGGGCCGTGAACAGGGTTAGGTGAGTTAGGATGGCTGGTGGTTATAGTCATTTGCCGGTTTTCTTTGGACTATTCTGATCGCCCCTGTAGTACAATTATACTTGTTTTTCACTATCACTACAGGCAACTTTGCGGACAGTCAAAATATTGACCTCGGCAACTTTTCGACTCGTACAGTTTCAATTTTGCGGACAATTAAAGTGCTGAGGGTACAATGACAAATTGCCTTTAAAAGTGCCAACTTTGGCCAAAATGGTTAACATGTTGGTGTTTCTATGTTAGGACAAATATTTTTGCAAACATAAATGTAAAAACTTTACATGAATTAGAAAATTACAGCAACAAAATAACGACCAAGTTATGTTGACCGGGGCAGTTTTGTTCAATCGTTCCGTGATTTCAGGATTTGTTTTCTTGATTAGGACGACAACTTTCAGCATTTTCCGCAGCTTTCCTCACTACAGCTGCTAAGTATATACAGGCAGTCATACTGCATTCATCTGTGTGGTACAAGTAAGCCCACTCCAAGCCTAAAACTGCAAAAATACAATCTTTTTGTTACCTTGAATTTTGAGACCAACTTTGCGACTGTCGTCGGACAGTGTCGCAATTTCCGGTTTCGGTCACTGTCCGCTCGTCACGTGATTATATACTGTGTCATAATGCCCAGTGAAACGGAACCGCGGCAAAAAGTGGAAGACTTTTATTGTCATGTTATGTTGCGTTCGTCGCTGTCAACAGTAAAAATAGCAACATCGGGGCCTAACATGAAGCTTTCATTGTATAGAGCTCAATAGGTACATAGCTGTGCATGCCCTAGCCTGGCTCCCAGGCTAAATGGTTATATGTATTCAAATGATGCAAGTCTTAATGTGGCTCTTTTTATTCTGATGGCCAACCATTTGTGTTTCTCAGATAACTCTATAATATGTTGTGTAAAATTTATTCCTGGCTGAGTTATTTCTCTTCTTGGCTTGTAAAATATAAAACATAACGACTGGAGACAGTCTAGGATGCACAATACGGTCAAACTTTACCCTCCGTTCTTTTGTTTTTTTTTTTTGTTTTTTTTGGTGGGCGGGTGGGGAGGGGATGATAAGCCAAACTCGGATTCGACTCCCAAAGATAAGAAATTTTCGGAATGTTAGTACAAATGCAAAAAATGAATATATGACACTCATCCGTAAATGTCATGTGTGAAGCTTACGAACAGCTGTCCCTTGTGAAGTTTACGAAGCTGGGAATCTTACACCTTCATAAGGCTCTTTCAAACTTCATTTTGAGCTAAGTGTTAAATTTAAGAAGAAACAACATACACATGTACTTGTGAGTGCCAGTACCCACTCTGACGGCAGTCAGCGAGGTTTTATACACCCTATCCAACCCTGAAGCCGGCGGAACGGTCGAAACGTCGGTTAAACGTGTTTGTAACGCCGGTAAACGGCCGATTCACTCCAAATCTGCAATGGCGGCGCCCATACCCGGCAAGTAATATTTTGTTTCTCTGGTGTAATATAAATGTTTGCAATAAAGAAAATGGTGCCTTCGGTGGAAAATAAACTTATTTCACCAGATCTGTTTGAAAGAAAAACAATTTCTGTCTGATTTCTCCAAACATTAAATCCGAAATTTGTTAACGAGGTTCGGCCATTGGATGTTCAGCACATGTGTCCCGAAACGGTTGTTAATTTTGAAAATACGGAGAAGATATGAGCATACGAGCTACTTGCAATGACTTTTAAAGAACACTTTTGAACACTTTTATCGATTGTTATAAAAAGATAAATTATTCACCTGCGATAAAAAAAATTCTGGCAAAAAGCGTAGAATAACGCCGGATAAAATGTGTTCTGAATTAACTGAAAATAAGTTTCATTTCTATTTCAGCTGAATTAGATACGAGTAATGTTGCTTATTTCTTGCCTATTTCCATTTTTTTCTGCCTCTTACATGTAGGTTTCTTAGTTTTTGTAATCTTAGTTGTTTCCAACTATGGTTTGAGGGCTGGATTTGGATTTTGATTGTTTCAGTTCCTGGTCTTTGCATACTTTTTACTTTCAGCAGTCCGATTACTTGGCACGAAATATCAGGTATCTTAACGAGAGTCTATTAAACTTAATTTAGACACTTTTTTCCATATAAACATATATAACAATACAACACATGAATTTATTGGGATTAGGCAGCAAGCTAGAGCTTATAGACGCTTTTTCCCAAACTATTAAACTTGCAGGGCGGGGTAAATTCGAACTTTACTTACCATAGGAGTAAGCTCCAAAAGCCAAACGTACCCTTCAAAAATGCATTATTTTGTCATTTTAATAGTATTTTAGTTTCAAAAAGCCCACTCCCACTCCACCCCCAGTGATGGGTTATTACGACAGCCCCTCGCTTATGCGTCAGTCCCATGGCCAAGTACCTCCATCCCCATGATCAAATTGTAGGGAAGAAAGGAATAGGGTAGGGGGAACATGAAGCTTCATCCCCCAGGGCGAATTGTAGGGAAGAGAGGAATAGGGTAGGATAGATACGGAGTAAGGGAAGATAGTAGGATTATATACGGACAGGTATCGAACACACGGTAAGGATCGGAGTTCTCAGAGAGTTCAGACACGAAAACATTTTCTATCTGAATCTTCAAATCAGCTCGTATTTAGAACTTGTCTTTATTTTTCATTGTTTCAGAAATGGAGCGCCTCGTGTGTTGCAAGAAATTGCTTTCTGCATTTTTCCTTTTGGAAACGTTGCTAAAACCGTCTCTTGAACTTAATTCAATATCACTTATGCAGTTTGTTACACATAGAGTTATCACTCAAAGTTGACATTTTTTTTACCAAGATGTGAAGATTTTCGGGTGACCTCTACCCTGTTTGAGTGAGATTAACTCAGGCATATGAAACACTACACTTAAAGAATCTCATATTGTTTGCATTTTGAATGGGCTTTCCTCATGTAATACTTTTATATTATCAATTCAGACGGGTTTACAGACATAACATAACCAAACTATCCCTAACTCTTTTGCCACGTATACTAGAGAAAGTGCTCAGCGCTGTCAAAATTGTAGTTTTTTCCCCAAGCCGCATTAGACAAATATCATTAATCGTTTAGTGAAGTAAAATAATACATCAGCAAAAAGGGCTCATAGCGAGATGGTTTCTTCTTACTGATAATAAGAACTAAATACATATTGTTAAGTGTTCGTTTACCAAGCCATTGTACGAGCAGACTAAGAGGTACTACCTGAAGAGGGGCTCTTGCAATCGCGACTATGAAAATAGTATACTATATATGATACACTTGCACTTATATTCACAAGCCGTAATGCGTTAAATGCCAACGGACGGACACTCGACGCTAGGTGTGTGCAACTATGGTTACATACCGCTGAGCCACTTCGTTACGAGAATTTAAACAGAACAGAACTGATAAATGCCACTTTTCTGACAGATAAAAAAAGCCTGTCGAGTCGAATAGAATGTTTTAGTCAGAAAGTTATCATCAAGTGTTTCAATTTATTTTTATATTGAACTATAAAAAGTGCTAAAAAAGAACTAAAATAGGTAAAAAATAAGCAACATAACTCGTATCTAATTAGGCTGAAATAAAAAGAATATTTCTTAATTTCAGTTAATTCTGAACACGTTTTAACCGGCGTTACTTTATGTTTTCGGTAGGAAAATTTTATCGCGCGTTTTTGATTTATCTTTTTTTAATAATCGATAAAAGTGTTCAAAATGTTCTTTAAAAGTCATTGCAAGCAGCTCGTATTTTCATATTTTCTGCGTATTTTCGAAGGTATGATCCCTTTGGGGACACATCTGCTGAACAGCCTATGGCCGAACCTCGTTTACAAATTTCGGATTTAATGTTTGGAGAAATCAGACAGAAATCGCAATTCATTCAAAAGATCTGGTAAATAAGATTATTTACCACCAAAGGCACCATTTCCTTTATTGCAAACATTAATATAACACCAAAGAAACAAAAAACTACTTACCGGGTATGGGCGCCGCCATTGCAGATTTGGAGCGAATCGGCCATTTACCGGTGTTACAAACACGTTTAACCGGCGTTTCGACCGTTTCGCCGGCTTCAGGGTTGGACAGGGTGTTACAGATGGCCGTTTTCAGTACATGTCTTCGTGGTACGCACACGCCCCAAGGACCGTCTCACGATTCGAGGCAAATATTTTATAAACAGGTTATTTAACCTGCCCCAATTAATGTAAGTTTAACATAAAATCTATTATATTGTAATGTTTCATACCTATTTACAACCAGCAGAAAACCTAAAAACGGTCATTTTCGAAGGGTTAAGGTCCTGAGGTCGACACCAACTTGATCGAAATGTCAGAGCTTTTCCGCATGCTGACGTAAATCGTATCACATAGTGCTAAACATTATATCACACAGTGTAAAATATGAGAAATCGCAGTATAACTCAGTGGACACACAACGTTGAAACAACACTGTATCGACATTGATTCAACGTTGTTGAATCGACGTTGCTACAGTGTTATTTCAACTTTGTGTGCCCTGTTGGAACATAATCACAGGGACCAACCGTAACGCCGGAAAAGCGGTCGAAACGCAGGATATACGGTGTTTTCACGCCGGATTGCGGTATTTTTCGAAGCATTCGCTGCCATTCTTGTTGACAGTTTCCAAGGTGGGTTGACAAAACTATTTATGTATAATATGAGGAGATTTTGTGCGAGCATTAGTACTGGCTTATCCGGATCTACGTACATGCCTTTCATCCCCAAATCTTCTGTTGGTACATAAATATTGTTGAAATATGCAATCATGAAAGGAGAAAATTGTTTTGCACGTTCGGCCATACGCTCAGACAGCATTTGAAGCAAGAGGGTTCGTACTTTCTAAAGTTTCCTTAATTTCTTGACCAACTGGTGGATGAATTTGCATTTTTAAATAAAACTACATCGTAAACATAACAGCTGATTGCTTATATTTTTGTCCGAGGAAGCAGAGACTGAAGCACAATATGCGAAATTTAAAGTAACGCCGGATAAAATGGCAACTTCTAGTTTCTCTTTGGCCAGTATATTCACAGATAAACGCATTTAAAAGGGTAACACACAGTTAAAATTCTCATGTTAATGGAGCTGAGTTGTGTTTCTCAGATAACTCTATAATAATTTTGTGTAAAATTTAATCCTGACTGAGTTATTTCTCTTCTTGGCTTGTAAAATGTAAAACATAACAACTGGAGACAGTCTATGCATGCCCGTTTAGTGAGTCTAAATTCGGTTCCATATGTCCGCTATATCATATCAGGAAATGCACTCGGTGTTTAGGCGCCATTCGCCTCGTTCTTTTATTGCGATACTAGTACTATCCAATCATTTGAACTGTGTTTAATGGAATAATCTCAATATTGACTGCGCTCATTGGACAAAAAATTGCACCAGTGAGCATTTTCTGAAGACGAATTTCTTGAACTGGTATAGACAGTACAGGGTGTCTCAAAAACAAGTGGACCTTTTTTGAAATCGCTGTAACTCCTTTATTATTTTGAACAATATTTTATGCCACAATACTGTACATGTACAACAAATAGAATTACATTAGATATAAATCCACAGTACAATGAATGAGATACAGAAGAAAGTCAGTGACTGTTTTAAAATCTGTTCCCTGGAACAAGTATGTCGATAATTTTGCATACAGTTAACTTTGAAATAACATAAACCTTAAATATCATAAGCTAATGTACATAATTAGTATACCGAGATAAACTATAATAACGTAAGAAAGAATAATACAAATGACTAAAAATGTCAGAGAAAGAGAGAGGGAGAGAGAGAGAGTTTATGACACGGTATCGGTTTGAAAAATGTATAAAATCATTTATCTTTTCAGTTTCATATGACAACAATAGTGCATCCCTATCCTTAATCTGTAAACTACTATATCAACCGCCATTAAAAGGCATATAAGTTGGCAAACAAATCAGCAGAACAAGGATAGGGCTTCACCAATTGATTGAAACACAACATTCCGCCAAAAGATGGACACTACAGTCTGATACCGTGATAAAACTCAAAGAATAGACAAAAGAGAAGAAAGATAATTTAAGAGGAATTATACAGCTATACAGCTAAATATAGACGAATTTTCTACGAAATTGTCAAACGAATTTGTTCGATAGCACGTTAATACACCTTAATCAATTTAAACAAGTTTTTCATATAACACACGCTGAAAAACTCTTCTCCATATGTATATTCGTAGTGGATAACTCAGATACAACCAGACACAACCAAACTCCTAATAATACGCTGGAAATCTCGGACTACTACCCCAATTCCCCTAGGGGGAACAAGACCTCAAAACGACGTCGTACTGACGTCGGTGAGTCGTCATCAAATGGCATCGACGGTAATACGTCGTCATGTTCCCGCTGGGTCTAGACACACCAACACTCGACAACTCGTCTATACACCGCCGTAATGCTCTGCCACCCGAATATCTCGTACAACCTGCAAGTCTGGTTATCCACTGTGATGCCAAAAAAAAGACAATTCCAAGAAAGAGAAATACAAAGGAATATGTATTGCAATCGTCGCTCTACATTACTGTCGGTTGCTTCCCAAAAGCGACTATGCAACATCACGCCGGGTAATACCAATTTCCCTACCTGTGCTTTCGACCGAGTCAGCCAATTACCATACATGCAAAAGTGGCTGTCGACCGAGACAATCGACAGCAGTATCAGCTCGGTCGAAAGCCATGAACAATAGTACCATTTACCGTTATTGGTAATGCTTACGCTCATATTCTCGGTCGAAAGCCACTTTGTATAGTACAGACTCGGTCGAAAGCACATGTAGCCAAATGGGTATTACCCCCGTGAACATCAAAGCTACTAAATTTTAATGAGAAATAATTTTCTTATGACTACGACAATAGAACAAACTATTTACATGTACTATTCATATTCTTTGAAATTAGCAATGACATGTGTCAGTGTGGGTACCCGAAACGAAATGGAAAGGAAAAAGAATGGTAAATCTCAGTAGCGAGCGACAAAAACATTCTCACTTATCTCCCTCTCACTGGAGCTATAACAAGAGCTACAACCTGGAAGGATGAAAAGTGGGAATCAGCACTGAATAGTGGTTTCATTAGAACAGAAATATCAGTTAAATTTCACTACACAGGAACAGATCATATTCAAACAGATTTGATATGAATTCTAAAATGGGAAAAATATACTAATTGGATACATGTAGCTGAAAGGTAAGGTCTAAGATTAAAATTAAGATAAAAAAGCGCACAAACCAATGAGCACCCCGCGTTGAATCAGAGCCGATTCAATGTCGATTTAGCGCTGCTAGCTTGCTGTGAAACTTTCAATGTCGATTCAGCGCTGCGTGCCTGCTGTAAAACTTCACAACCATTTGAGTTTTTATTATTATTATTATTATTATTTTGGAAAATCTATCCTTCAGGTGTCAACCAATTGGAGCTTTCACAAACACACACAAAAAAGAGAGAAAAAAAGCAGCAATGCCCCAATCAAACTGTTCCGTAATAAGAAGACCCTGATTGTTCCGGTATTTGCGTTCAGCTACGTACTGAACATACGGTCATATAGGTGGACCTATAAAATAGCGGTCCACATATAAAATTTATAGGTCCACCGATAAAATTTTAGAGGTCCACCGCTAAAATTTAGCGGTGCAACTATACTTTTTTATACGTTGACCGGTATCGGTAGTTTTGAACCTTTTGGTACACCATACAAACTACCGATTCTTACAGTATACAAGCTATACAATTGAACTTAGAATATCAAATAATAAATAATCGGCAAAACGACACAAAACAAAACAATGAAATTATCAGAAAACCAACATAAAATCCAATAAATATTTAAATTTCAACAAATATTTAAATTTCAACAAATATTTAAATTTCCAGATCTCGTAGTAGGCTATATAACTGATATGACTTTCTTCAAAATGACAGTTTTACATCCACCTTGCATTTCAAGACAGTGTGGCCAAACGTTGCATACCTATATCAGACCACGCTGGGTTGCTGTCCAAATATAGTGGAGCGGGATATAGCGAAAATACTTCAGTTGATGATACAAGCATGAAATTTACAGGATAGCAACTACCTGGCATGCACTTTAACATAAGATCGTGGGCCACTTGAAATTATGTCATTTTCAAGATGGCCGCCGCAAAAACAAAATGTCCGCCATTTTTATGTACTTTTCAACACATTATTTAAGGTAATAGTCCAGAGGCCCGTTGGCATGGATGTTTATTTTATGCCCTGATTATAGTCACTTAGAGCATTGACTTAGGGAGTTGCAAAATGGTTGTTGCCAGTGTTTCTTTCAACACTTTACCGAAAAAATGGCCAAAGTGGTGGGTGGGGTAACACTGGTCCATTACAGCACCTAAATGCAATAAACGCAATGTAGAAAATACTTTGTGTCCTAAATATCCCTTTTTATATGTTCTAATACATAAAAAGCAAACTGAAGTCTGGAAATGATGACCAAAAAAGCATGATATATTTGTAACGTATATAACTGTAACTAAAATACAAATAATCAATGAGAAACAGACCAAACGGTGGAATGAAATTTTTACATGTGGTCCTAAATTAGCATAATCTATCGCTTTTATTTGACTCATGCTCATCTCAACTTTGACAGAATTCCTTGATATATTTTGAATCAGTTAGGTTGCAGTTAGTAGTGGCAATATCAGTTGAAGACAGAATGTAACTTATTTCTTATGAATTCCTGAAACACTGGTGAGAAGGTATAATTAGCTGTAGTCTGTATTATGTATTAAATTGAAAAAGTGTACAAGTACGCAATGTAAAATGGTATTCTTATATTCATTAGACAATAATAATTTTGTGTTGTATCTGAAAGGCACCCAAACAGTAACATTACGTAACATAATCGAAATCCGTCACAGGAAGATAATCCAGGGTCATATGTAATAAAAATCGGGTCTTCGTGTAGACAACAACTTCAATTTGATGTTGTTAATCAGTAAAGCAGTCTTTCAGCAGCTTAAAAATGGTTGTTGCTATATCATTTTATGTGTTTTACCTAGAAACTGACCAAAGTAACGGGTGGGGTAACATTAGCGTGTTACAGCAGCAATCTGTTACAAACGAAATGTAGGGAACAATTAACGTTATAAATGTAAAGCGCAATTAAAAATTATCAATATGATTTTTTTATATCTAAATAAATAGATATATTCACATATTTAGATAAAGATAATCATCAGTCAAATAAGACCAGTAACGTACATAACCGTGACTAAAACACAATTAACATACATGAATTTTATATGATTGGTCCTTAATCAACATACTCTGTCACTTCTCTTTAAACCATGTTGAAAGAACTGCTTGCATATATTAAATTAGTTAAGTAGCAGCTAGCTGTGGCATTGCCAGCTGAAGAGAAAAGTTTACTTTTCCTTAGGATTTTCCCCCAAAACAGTTACTGACGAAAATATCTAACTGTAGATGATATAGCCTTTCAGTGTAACTGTTTACGTCTTAAGTTTACACATGTGAAGCAGCCATGAAGAAACACCACTGTTTGTGCCTCCAAGTCTGATAATATGGGATTGTCCTGTATTTGAAAGGCATTGTAACAGTAACATTACGGTACATATCTGTAATGTATTAGGAATTTGAGTAAGTTGTTTTCAAAAGCTCAATTCTTGGATGCCAGAAAGCATTTAACTTACCATTGATATTAAGACAGCAAATATTTACTTTTTATACGCTCAAAAGAACTCAACATGAACATCTGAAGCATTTAGAATTTTCTTAACATTTTTGACTTACAGCAACACCACTAAACGCATCACTTAAAATCTTGGGGGACCAGTATTATATGTATAAGTTGACCTAACTGATCAATGTTTAGATTAGAATTATCATAGGGGAGATTCCTGTTTCCCTACCTGTGCTGTCTACCGAGGCAATCAGGTAACCTACATGCAAAAGTGGCTGTCAGCTGAGGCAACTGATAAAGCATCGGCTCACTTGATAGTTATTATCATCGTGCTTGAATGTAATCAACGTTACCTAAAGCATCGCTCACTTGATAGTTATTATCATCGTGCTTGAATGTAATCAACGTTACCTTTTTGTGTTGCTTCCAGCTGTTACACTGCACCATATTATCACTATGTCAATTAAGTAATGGAAAATCTTATACTTTAAGAGACACATATTAAGCGTCTTTTCATGAGTCTGTTCATGACGTGTATCTCTCATTGTAACATTACCAAGATATATTTGGTCAGATAATTCTGTACAGTCCCTGTTTGAGTTCTGATACATTATTATCAATACATCAAGTGTTACGAAAGACAAATGTAGTTTTGATCATTCGACTTTTAATATGCATGCTTCTTCTATCATTGTATTGATATAAATGGTATCAGAAAGCTGCAATTTCTTACTGTATATGAGCTCATTCAGAAAAGCGGTAAGACTTCATTCATAAGCAGTTAACCCGTGTAATTATTGCTAAACAATAATTATTAATAATAAAAATTATAGTAATATCTTCAAAGTCAAGGAGGTCATCTGAAAATAGATATATCAAGGTTTGTTCTTGACATGAATAGTATGCATTACCTTATCATTTGCTGATTTTTAATTCAGAACTAATGTATTACTGTTTAAGCTTATGAGATATGAGGAACTTATAAATTACCCAGTAACTGGTTGTATACGTTATTCGATCTGTTTTCCTTCTCTTTGTTTTGTTACCGTACTGCAAAGTGAAACTACAGGTCATTAAATTATTTAGGACAACTGGTATTTGCCCAGAAATATTCCATATCAAATATGCTGTCGTTTTGCCTTGCCACTTAATTTTGAGGCTTAGAATTCTGTAGAACTCGGTCCCTTAAAATGTAAAATATTCGTCAAATTAATAGTAAGTCCTGATGCTGGTTCCATGCTAAATCGACTCATTTAAGGGACTGTTGAATATAAGCAGACTAGAAAATGAAAGAAAAATAGCATGGAAATTAAACTAATTTTTAAACAAAAACATGTAATTCTATATTGCTGTGAAAACCCATGTCTCGACTTCCCTTGCCTCTTTTTCTTCTAAATTAAATGTGTCTGATGCTGCACTCTCAATGTCCCGGCTGGTGCATTACCGTAAGGAACTATATACACAGATCAGATAACTCAAACTACTATGCAACATTTTGACTCGTGTTTTGTTTCAAGATTTTAACTGAACAACGTTGGTTTCCTAGGTAACGTAATATATGCGATAATCTTACAAAGCAAGTACACTTTGTTAGAAAGTGTTCACGTCAGCTTTGTAAGAAAATGGTGTGGCTTAACTATTCAAGCCTCAGGTTACATTTTTGTTTTACACTCTTTCAATCTGCAGGGTCGGTGTACCAGTTCCGTCCAAAAAACGAGGCAATATCATGTTTTGAATTGCTAATTACTGGTAATCTTACAGTATTAAACTTACCAGAACAGTCGCTAATCGGATTTCAGATTTATCCAACCGACTATATATTGCTTTATTTGAAGCTTGTATACAAAATATTTGCTGGCTTATAATTGCTGCATTTTTTCTATAGTGAAATGTATCTGTTTTGCAGTTTTTGACTATACAACAAAATGTCATGTATGTTACTGTCTTCAGAATTGCAACACTGAGTAGCTGGACATAATCATTAAAGGTGCAGATATATGCTTTTGGAAATAAACAAGCAGCAAAACCTGCTGTGCGTGTATGGAATTTGCCAAGTCTCCAATTATTAGCATTTGCAATATTCTGAGTTTTGTCACGTATAAAACGTACCTCATGAAGTCCCTAAATTAGTCATAAGCTGATAGTTCCAAGAAAACAGTGTTTTTTAACTTCATAATTGTTCTCTGAGAGACAGTGAAGAAATTCTGTAGTTCAAATTATAATGTACTAACTCATAAATTAAAGTTATTTACGTTACTACTAGTAGTAATGAATCATGAAAATAAAACGGTACTAAAATGTATTTTCTAATACTTTATGATGATTCTAAGGAGAAATGCATTTGAAAATAAAAAAGTAGTTTACCTTGAAATTATGATTTTAAAATAAAAACACATAGGTAACGTATATAATCGATGCTTATGGCCAAATAGTCGTTAGAAAATTTGACAACATGCGCTTTTCCATTGTGAACAATCCATTGACGAAGTTTTTACATGTAGATATTGCCAAAAAATAAGACACATGCCCACGGGAACTACATATGCTTGCGGACTATAAGCATGTTATAAATTAAAACGATAACATTTTGAAATTTGGCGGCCATCTTGAAAATGGATGATTTTTAAGTGGCCCTCGATCATTTTTGAATCTGGGCCATGTAAGGAACATTTAGTGAAAATTTCATGCTTGTATCATCAAATGAAGTATTTCCTTGAATTTTCACTCCACTAATAGCAGAAATATGATAAATATTTTCATTATATACCTATCAATGATACACCCTTTGAACTGCCTGTTTTCTGGTCATCTGATACAGAACGCCGTATCAAACTGACGTTTTCTGAATCCGTATCACTATCCTTTACAACGAGGCTATGTCTGAGTTCCAGCTTCAGGCACGTCATCTGTAGAGTGCATCGTAGAAACGAGAGCCAGAGAAACAAGACTAATGACGTAACGTCAACAAACACGTAAAAAAACGTGCCTCGATAGCTCAGTCGGTAGCGTTTGTCTCACGACTAGCTACATACCTCTGCCGTGCAGGTTCGAATCCGGATCGATGCATTAGCGCTGGCAAGTATGAATGGCTGGCTGCTCTCTATGGTATATAATAAACAAATTATTATAATAGTAACTTAATCTGGCGTACTGTATCACGTCTCGTAGATGAGCTTGATGAGCTCATACCATCGGATCACCCTCGACGCAAGCGTCTCGGGTGATCCGATGGTATGAGCTCATCCACTCGACGTGATCGTCGAGGGTGATCCGATGGTATGAGCTCATCTACTCGACGTGATACAGTACGCCAGATCAAGTTAATAGTATAATAATGTGTATGTACCAAGTTTCGTGACAATATCTGCAACGTTTTTTTTTTTTTTTTAAGTTATGGCAGTTTTCAGTTTTTCGAAAAATCTGACTGTCTGAAGTGTTTCACTTTTTAGACTAAATTAGACAAGATAACGGGTTTCTCCGCTGCTAAAGTGCAGGTGGGCAACGGTAGTTTAGCTTCAAAGCAAACCGTCTTGTCACAAACTTAACGGTACCTGTCAGCGGTATCATTTACACATAAATCACCAAATACGTGGCAATGCTCTTCAACATACAGTGAAATCAATCGAATAATAAAAGTGAAAAAGGATAAGCAGTCAAGCCCGACTCCGTAAATAATGCGCTATAAAATGAGAAAATGCAGTGTTATTATTATTATTATTATTATTTGATAGAAAAGTGCAGAGTTCCTGGTGGTTTAAATTAGCGGTGATAATTTAGCAGTAATGGGTAAGGATGGAACAATCTGCAAGTATACAACACTCGGGCAATAAAGATAACATAATTCGCCGCCCGTGACTGGTCAATACCCCTACCTGAGCTGTCATTTTAATTGAGTCGCGACGTGAGAAAGAAGTACCTTTAGACATGGGCAAATAGCGAATATTCAGAACAGCCTGCGCAGTCTGATCAGAGCTGAGTGCTCGCTATTTGCTGTAGACTTCATTTATTGCTGATCGGGAACGAGGAGATTTTGCTAACATTGCTTGTGCACAGGCTGATCGGAGCCTTCTCCATTCGCATGAACAATCTATTGAAATATCAGTACGCAAAAGCGAGGGATGCTTCTCATACCTTTTCGCAAGACATTTTTTACACCAAAGATTAAGTAACCATAAAAAAATAATTCAAGGCCTTCTTTAAAATAAAGCCTTGCATAATTATGTGATAAGAAATTTACATCCGACTCTTCAAATAATCACAACCAAAGTCAACATTTATTGTAGATATCTAGATTAGGAAATCTGTTGGCGGTCAAGTGTTTCAATCATATTTACTACCCGAAGAAAATAGATCTTGAATGAAAAATATCAATTGAAAACATCAAAGAACCTGTAATCTTCAAACGATCAAAGGCATAAAGGTACAGCCTCTACTTCAAACTGCCCATTAAAAATTTGCATTAATTATAGTATTAAGACGTGCTATCATTTGTAAATTTTAGACCTGTAATAAGTAATAGTAATTCTGAGGTAATTTATCTCATTTTTACAAAACATACGTTGAAGAATCGCTAGATTTGTATCTGAGATGCCACGACATGTGTTTTCATAGAGAGTGAATTAGCAGATGTGTTGTGGAGAATAAAGTTAATCGACGTGGCTTGTGTCAAAATAAAGAATATCCACAATGACGCCAGAGAAGACTCGGATTAGCACAAAATCGGAATTACTTAATGTAAGGTAAAAAAACACACACACACACTCTAATACTAATTACTGGAGACCTGTACGATGCAGTGTTGACTACTTCCTTGCTGCCTTGGGCGATGAAACGCTTCTTAAATGTGTTTCCTCTTTATGCAAAAATTGGCTGTTTGAGAATCAAATTCTTTCCTTTAAAATTTGACCCGATGGCGAAATTGGAAATGGATTAAAGTGTACTCAGTGACCTAAATAAATAAAATCTTCAGTTTGTTTCTGGTCTGCGATTAGCAGAAGTGAACCATAAAACATAGGCGGCTTCGTCGTCGGCCACATAACTCTTTTGGCAAGTTTTCTGGTTTAGCCGAATGCATTCACGGTTTTGAATTCTTCCCAACCTCAATTTTTTTGAGAACACAAACATATTCCACTAGCTTCAGAAAGGGATGTAAAAATGGAAATGACAGTGTTGCTTCCCCGAAAAGTGTGCCCATTCACATTAAGCAGGTCGTTCCCGATATCGACCAATACGGGACATACTTTGTATCCTTTTCACTACTTACGTTTGATCAAATACACTTAACCAAAACAAACTGGCCAAATAATGTGGATCCAGACAATACGGCTCTTCCTAGATGGATTTGAAATCTAGTTGCACAATCCGCAGGTTTGCACTATAATCACTGTGTGAGACCGTCCGTCCGTCCGTTATCTTTTAGCGAAAACGCTTATAACTCTTGAACCGCATTCTATATTTTGATAAAATTTTGCATACTTATACATGTCAACATTATCTAACGACTCACATGCATAACCGTCTTTTTCGATGGACGAGGCTTTGCTGAGCACAAGTTGAAAATTTACGGTCAAGTAGTGAAAATGCTCATAACTCTTGAACCCCGTGGTATATATGGTTCAAATTTTGTATACTTATGTATTTTAACATTGTCCAGCCACCGGCAAGCAAAACGGTGACGAAAGTCTAAACAGTTTTGCACGACCCACAGGTGTGCACTTTACTCGCTGTGCAAGTCCATCAGTCTGTTTGTCCTTCGCTGTAGTCCGTGAGTGAAATTGCTCATAACTCTTAACCACATGGTGTAGTTTGATAAAAGTATGCATCATTCTACAAGATATGACCAATTTCATTTCCATACATTCCTTCTGGCACCAGAAACTGATTATTCTACATTCACCACGGGTTGTGCACATTACCATCAGTTGATTCTTTTGTTGTGTGCAAAGAACATTTACTGACCGTTGCAAGGTGGTACGTCCGTTGTGGTTCTTCAATTTTACGTGTTCTTAGGTCCGCTTGTCTGTGGTCTTCTAGCAATTTATGGTCACCTGTAAAGCTGCCCACTTTGCTCTCTCTCTCTCTCTCTCTCTCTCTCTCTCTCTCTCTCTCTCTCTCTCTCTCTCTCTCTGCGTGTGTGTGTATATGTGTGATTTGTAATAGAAAGTAGGTAAAAATAAATGTTACTGTTGTTTTTGATGACCGCCTGTTTGGGAAAGAGCTGTTCAAATGAAATCAAAAACTGTAAGTTAGTGTAAAGAAACCATAACAACAAGACGAAGCAACACTGGGCATAACATCACCTGAAACTGAACCTTAAAACAGATGGGGGGAATAGGGAAGGTAAAGATCAGCCTGCGCTTCCGCACCGTCTGATTGCTTAGATAATCTGATATTGGGGAATAAAAGTGAGGATTCAGTTTGATCACTTTACACAGATGTGAACGCCGGGCTGCATACCGTGATGGCATGGCTGCATTTTCAGCCGAGGCCTATCATATCGCTAGTGTGTTGTCCATAGTCGAGGTCATCAGCTAATATGCATGCAGTCATGCATCAAGAGGTAAATCTTTCACTGCTGGGTTGACAAAATTTTTCAGTCGTTGTCCGGGCCGGGTTTCGAAGCCGCGACTTTCTGTGCGATAGCTATGCGCTCTAACAAATGGACTACGGCGTGACACACAAATCAATAGAAAACTGTGCAGTCCAAAAGTCTGTAACTGCGGTAATACACGTTGGTTGGTTGTTTTGAGTTTAACGGCCCTTTGAGACAGTATTTCAGTCTATATCGGGCCGTCTCCAAAAGAGAGGGAGAAAGAAGAGAGATGTGATAGCGAGAGAAAAAATGTCCAAACAGCCCCACCCGCACCTACTGCAAGCATAGTAGGCCCTTGCCCCACCATTATCCAAATCAGTGGGACGCCACGGAATCGGATAGTTATACCCAGCACCATTGCACCACCCAACCACCCCAGTAACACACGTGAGAGTCGTCAGACTAACAGTAATTCCCTAGCTGTTGTGCACAAAACACAGGTTGGCCTGAGTCACCAATGCCCACATATGCCCTAACGCCCTTTTACGCGTCGGTAAAAGGGACGATGGGAAATTAGCGAGCTGCCCAGTCTGGGATTAGACTTTGCATTCGTACATAAATCCCGGGCTCGAGACGCGTTGGAAGCGGGTATCTTTTCAATCATAAAAAGCCTTTCATTATTACCAACCCATCGTCCTGATATGGCTGAAATTATGTTAAAAAGGGCGTAAAATCGTGATTCCTCCACCATCGACATAAATTCATAGATTTGATTTTCAACACATTAATCTAATAAAGGAAGAAGATCCGAATTTGTCAGCCAGTCAAAGCAGCTTATACACATCTTTTCAAGCGCAGAAATTGTTTGACACTTCCGGCTACTGATTACATCATCAATGGGCTGCCCGGTGTCTCTCTACCGTTATACTGTCACATGTACTCAACACAAAAGTCACAGGTCTTTGAGATTTTACAGCTATGTCTGTCACTGACCCGTTAAATCGTCTAGAGAAAGTAAACGTTGTAGACGCTGAGATTCCACGTAATTTAGAAAACTGCCATAAAGAGAGGACAGGATCCGACTAAAAAATTCAAAGGGGCAGATTTCTGTAAAATGAAGGTGGCGTTAAGGTTCTTGTTCTTTGCATTTCATCTGATGATGCGTTATATGTTTGGACAAAGGTTTATACCAGTGTAGTAGACAGTTTGAATGTTACAGAGCGGACACGATTTCAGTTTAAAAAATTACCAACCAAGAGACACAATTCCATCAAAAATGAAGATGGAGTTATAATTTTTGTTCTCTGCAGATCATCTGATGATTCGTTTTATTTGTACCTACATGTACTACCAAGTTTTATGAAAATATCTTAAACGGCTTTAAATTATAGAGCCAAAAATATCTCCATACTGAAAACTACAAAGGGATATGCCATTAAAAATGTAGGTGTGGTTAGGGCTTTTATTCTCTGCACATCGTCTGATGAAGTTTAATATTTGTATCAAGTTTCGCAAAAATATTTTCAACGGATTTAAAGTTAAAGAGATGAAATATCTGCATACTGAAAATTATCAGAAGATATAATTCCATTAAAATGTAGGTGTGGTTACGGTTCATGTTCTCTGCATTTTTGTTTGATGATGCTTTGTATTTGTACAAAGTTTGTGAAAATATCGTCAATGGTTTTAAAGCAATAGCGTAGAAACTAATTCTATTAAAGACAAATGAGCCGCGACGCGAGAAAACCAACAAAGTGGTTGTGCGCCCAGCGCAGACTCAGATCAGCCTGGGCATCCGCCGAGTCTGATCAGAGTCTTCACTGTCCGCATGGAGGTAGCTTAGAACCTTAGCTACCCTTTGTGCGCATTGCGAAGAGGTTGATCAGACTGGGTGGTTGCCCAGGCTGATCTGAGTCTGTGCTGTGCGCACAACCCCATTGTTGGTTTTCTCGTGTCGCGGCTCAAATACAAAGGGGAACAATGCCGTAAAATTTGTAAGTCGAGCTGCGGTTATTGTTTGAATATCATGTGGTGAATGTGATGCTTTATGTTTGTTCAAACTTCCATGAAAATATCTCCGACATTTTAAAGATATAGAGCGGCTACGATTTCCATACAAAGGGCATAATTTCGTAAAAAAATGAATGCAGAGCTACAGTTTCTGTTTGTCTGTCCGTTACAAATCCTGCCCACTCAGTAACTCTGAAACCTATTTAGATAATTTCACGAAATGTAGTACAAATATAAAACATTATTACACAATGTGCAGAGAAGAAGAACAGTAACTCCACCTACATTTTACGGAAATGTGCCCCTTTGTAAATTTAGTATGGAAACCGTGTCCGCTCCATAACTCTGAAAGCATATAAGATATTTTCGCTTAACTTGGTACAAATATAGAGCATCATCAAACGATATGCAGAGAAGAAGAACTGTAACTCCATGTATACTTTGTATGAAATCATGCCCTTGATTATTTTTAGTATTGAAACATATCCACTGAATAACTTCAAAACCATAGAAGATATTTTGATTTTTTTTATAAAGTTTCATCAAAATATCTTCTATGGTTTTGAAGTTATTCAGTGGATACCGGTATGATTTCTATACTAAAATAATAAAGCATTATCAAACAATATGCAGAGAACATAATTTTACGGAACAATGACCCTTTGTTAATTTTAGTACGGAAATTGTGTCTGCTCAAAAAATCTGAAACCTCATGAGATATTTTCACTAAACTTGGTACAAATATAAAGAATTATCAGACAATATGCAGAACACAAGAATAGTAACTCCTCTTACATTTCTACGTAATCATGCCCTTTTGTAATTTTTAGTTTGGAAATCGAGCCCACTCCATCTTCTTCTCCTGAACCAACTGACAGATGTCCTTTAAATTTGGTATGAATCATCAGGTACTCAAATACTACGAAGATAATTCTAATGATGGCCTTGGACTGACCTTGCCCTTTTAACGGTAAGGTAAAATTTGCTTTCTGATGCTTTTATGTTGGAAGTTGCAATAACAAGAGAGTCCATGGAAATTTTAGAAGATTTAGCTTAAAGACGAATATTCTCGTTTATTGGCTGTTATAATCCTATTATGCAACAGTCCAGTGACACTGCTATTTCATAAAAAATACTCTTTCTCACATAGGTAATGACATAGCAGGCTCATAAAACCAATAAAGACCGAGGATGTGTTCTATATAGTAGAGAATATTTGTCTTTAAAAGCTGGTATAAACAGTCATCTAAATGAGTACATGAAGATTTGTTTTTCTTTTTCGGCTCAATTTATTTTTAAATGAGTGGTTTGCTTTTGTCACTGATCACATGCACAGTCATTGTTTCTAGCGGCCGAGGATTCTTTTACAGTTATGCTGAATACGTTTATACGCATTCGCTCTGCATATGGCGATATTCCTGGGCAACATTTTGCAAACAATGCCACAATATGATACCTGCACTCTTCCAGCCGCCAAGCATAAACAAATGGATCTGCACAGTAGTTAAGTATGTTGAACATGAACTCTGCGGACCTTAAGAAATCGCTTTTTGTTATAATACGTATCACTTTGATGACAAACCACGGCAAGTAGAGAATGATGAAAAATATAATCAGCACCCATACCACCTGCGTAGACCTGAAAGAGCGAAGCGCTTTGTTGCTTTTGACATTTGCACCGACGCTTTTGACTTGCTGCACAATCAACCTCTTTTGTCGATTAACAATCTTGAGTATTTGTGCATTACAGATCAAGCATATGCTTGTGAATATTCCAAGTATCCAAGTTAGAATATCGGCATTATAAGTGTTTCCTGGTACCTTCAACAAATATGGCATGAACAAATACCTTGTTGATAGTTTAGCAGTCCATACGACGGTAATGCACGAAAAACAAACACAGACGGTACGTCGCTTTGACACAATTCTCATATATGCATTTGAGTAGGCAATACAGAATAACCGCTCCAGCGATAACAGTCCCATACACGTCCAGCTCCCTGTCATGGCCACCTCACCAATTTCCTTTCCTATCGCGGTTGAAGTAGTGTTTTCCCCAATGATAAGCCGAAGAGGTGTGGCGACCACAATTATCGTAATGAAACAGCACTGCAGAGAAAGATTAAGACAGAACAGAAACCTTGTTGCAAACGGTAAACGCCTCATCTTCGCTGTTCCATACAAGGTCATGACTTCGACTGAAAATATCACAAAAGCGACAGCGGAGGTAACCATGCCATAAGCACCTTCGACTCTACTGATCCCCCATTCCGCGTCACTTGTGCAGCCCCTGGCCGTGTTGTTGAAATGGCCACACTCTCCCTCATAGAATTCAGTTGTTGTTTGAACATTTGTTCCATTGGTCACAGATTCGTCCATTTTGGTTTACAAGACCCATGCGTCGGTAAATTCCTTTTCTGTGTTATTTTTCACATTTACAAACAGTATTTTTTCTGTTAGTTTACCTTGTGACTTTTTCCGAAACTAATGGTTTCAATACGTTAATATAACGTTAGATAACGCTGTGTTATAACACAGCGTCTAACATTTTATTCACGTCATGACGTTACATCTACATCAGTTGCAATGTTGTTTCAGTATGTGTGTCCGTAAAATAACCTACGTTACTAGGATTGTTTGTTATAAAAGTGCATTTCATATCTTTCAAAAAGATTAAAATCAGATGAATTCCCGGTGAGTACGACTTAATTTCATTCCAATGACTTTATGTCCGAGACCTTACTGCAGATATCAATTATTAATCCTATGATATTGAAGACCACGCCTGGTAAATGGAAATAAAAAATTCAAGCATCTGCTGTTAGCAACGATACAGTAATTGAGCCGCGACACGAGAAAACCAACAATGTGGTTGTGCGCCCAGCGCAAACTCAGATCAGACTGGGCATCCACCCAGTCTGATCAGAGTCTTCGCTGTCCGCATGGAGGTAGCTTAGACCCTTAGCTACCCTTTAAGCGTTCAGCGAAGAGTCTGATCAGACTGGGCGGATGCCCAGGCTGATCTGAGTCTGCGCTGGGCTGACGACCACTTTGTTGGTTTTCTCATATTCGGCTCGTATATGTAAAGTCTATCTGTGCGCAAAAAGGTTTAACAAGTAGCGGCGTTATCAAAAACTCCTGAACGTAGCCAAACCGAAATTCCCCGTCGTGAATTATTATTTCGTGATCAGCCCTCCAACAACATGTGTTAATCAGCAATAATTCACGTTTCGTAATTAGCTTGTAGCGTTAGCACATAACTCCTGAAAGTTGTCATTCCGAAATTTCTGAAATATGAGTAAATTAGCATTGATATAATTTGCCTTTCTGGAGAATCTACAATGCTTAATTTCAAGACAGGATCAGAACTGCGCCCATTGACCAGGTGTGAATTTCTCGATATGTCAAAATGCTTGCAGAGCGGATCCTAATCAGACTGCTCATAGGAGCTAACATTGATAAATGGCCTCCACACAATTTCACAATCTGTATCTCAAATCCACGGTTGATTTTATTGGAGAGCTACACCTTATATATTCACAGCATTAGAAGTCTTTGAACTTGACCATAATATACTACTCAAAATAAGTTCTGCATCACCTTACGTTTTTCCATAGAGCTAATGCAAGGACGATCATATTTTACCTGATTAAAAGTCATATTAGTAGCAGTGAAACACGTGGTTATTTTTTATGATTAATACACTGAAGGGATTTAAAAAAAACTTCCACCCTTTAGTTTTGAATATCTGAAAAATAAATGTAGCTACGTCCACCGAAATTTCACAACTTATATATTCATTTATACCTAATTAAGTCTGTATCCCAAATTTGAAATCGCTCAGGAATGAGCACGTGTTCCTCGTGTTCTTAGTACAGTTTACCTAAATGTGCACAGTTTTCTGAGGAAACATTCCTCATACAATATCAAATTGAATTTTAAAAGTTTGAAATCAGTCTGAGGCTTTATTTGGCACACCGCGCCTAAATATCGCAAACAGGTGCAGAGGTTTTGGCCAGTTAAATGCCGCACTTTTAAATAGTGACGTCGAGAGACAATTTTTTATGTTAAGAACGGCAATTTACAATCTCAGACGACGTGCAAGGTTTACAGAAAGCTATAAAAACCCGTCAGAAAAGCAGTTTAGCGAGATTTAAAAAACAGAGGGCATGACGTTAACTTATGTCGACGTCGTCTTCATAATAGGTTTTGTGCGACAGCATCGACTGCAATGATAATTGCAAACCAACGTGGATGACGTGACAATATTAACGCAGTAAGAAATCGTATAACTGAGCGTTGCAATAGATAACGCGGTCATTGTCTTATGCGTTTTAGAGTCGTAATGTTCTTTACTGACTTTAGTTAATTAAGTAAATGATACGAGTTAACTGCGTAATCTTAAAATATGATAAGTTTCAAGCATTTTATTGTAAAATATTAAACACTGCCACAGGTGAAAGACTCATCAGCCAGCAATAAAAAGTGGAAGTTATTAAATCATTTCGGTAGATAATAAATTGAGAAGTTGGTCTTCGGCTCCGTCCGTCTTGAAAGATTTAGGCTTTTAAAGAGTAAAAACCCACTTTAGGACCATTGTCAAAATGATTTCTTAAGAGCCAATACCACTAGTCAGTCGGAAATCCCCCCCCCTCCCCCCCCCCCCGACGGAGGTCAGTTCTGTCCTCAGTTTTGTCAGGTGTTTACAGAGACGTGTGTGAGTTACGGAAATCATAAAGCAAAACAGAGGCATGTCTTTCTTGTATACATACCTCTAGGAAATAGACTGATTTAGCATTATGTCTATGGGAAAATGTATGGCGATGCAAAACTTCTTTTTGTATATAGTTTGCGACAAGTTAAAAGGGCGCTTAACGGATATGCATACGAAAACGCTCATACAAGCCTGCACGTTTGCGCAGTCCGACCAGACCAGTTGCTGTTCGCACTTACCAGTAACAGGTACTAATTAACTACGTACCCTAAGCAACACAGACTGGTTCGAGTATTTACTGTTCGCAGATATATTCACACTTGACGCCGAAAAACAAAATAGTTGAATTTGCAAACAGCGTAGATCCAGATGAGGCGGCTCCATAATGAGCCGCCTCATCTTGATCTACACTGTTTGCCTTCTAGTCTTTGAATTCTCAATATTTTAAAGCTTGGAGGAAAAATTCTGTAAATTTTGCAGACGTAAATTTTTGGCGTCTGCTTTAAGGCGCTTTAAGGGTTAAGATTCATTGATTTCAAAAAGCCTTTGACAGGGTCTGGCATGCAGCCTTATGGGTACATTCCACTAAATGTTCATGAGGACTTGCCCCGCCCTTTTCGGGAAGAGCATTAGGTTAACATTGTAACAGAGATGACGTCACCTGTCAATCATGCATGTTGGAAAAAAGGCCCACAAAATGATAGTTACAAACAGGCATATTTAATTGATAAATGTTTTTATCAGAAGGAGATTTGGTTGATTTTGTATCTGACCCCCTAGTACAAAAATATGCTATTTTTTGGGGTACGAGTTGGTGGTTGCCATATTCCATACAAAATGGCGGCTGTGAGTTGGGAAGCAAGTGACATTTTCTCCTCAAAGAGATTGGCTAGGATTACACTCTAAAGCAAGACATGTTTGGAAAACTTTGTACGTACAGTTTTTGAATAAAATGACAAGATGTGAACATTGTCGTCTATGGAAAATTAATGGTGGAGTGCAGCCTAACGCGCAGTAAGCCAGATGGACCGTTGCTTTCTTTCTTACTTTCGGTTTCACTGTAGTTGCATTTCTGGAGATTTGTCTCCCTATGACCTGTAAAAGTGCATTCTTATGTGTTGTTTTCCATAGGGAGATTGTTGTTGTTAATGATGATTTGATGCTGTAAGCCTAGGATCAGCAGCAGAAAAGATAACAACTTTTTCTTCAGGTAGAATCATGGTGGGTGGGTGAGGGGGGGGGGGGGGTATAGGAAATGCTACTTTATTTTCTTAATATTAGTTTCGATTGTAAATTATTTCACATTAGTCAAATTTACTTATGTGCGGTTAAAGCAAAAGCATCTGGAACACCTGGAAACATTTGAAAGCCCATAAAAGCATGATATATGCGATTCTGCGAAATAGAGAAAACGTCACTTTTCGGAGACGTTTGCATGTAAAAAGGTATTTTTCAAGGAAAAATATAATTTCAACCAAATATTTACCTGCAATTCATATCAACCTTGTCTCCCTGTTCCTTTTTGTGTGAGTTGTGAAGCAAGTGTCTTTTTCTCCTCAAATAGATTGGCAAGGATTACACACTAAAGCAAGACATGTTTGGAAAACTTTGTACGTACAGTTTTTGAATTAAATGACAAGATGTTAACGTTGTCGTCTATGGAAAATTAATAGTGAAATGCAGCCTAACGCGCAGTAAGCCAGATGGACCGTTGCTCTCTTTCTTACTTTCGGTTTCACTGTAGTTGCATTTCTGAAGATTTGTCTCCCTATGACCTGTAAAAGTGCATTCTTATGTGTTGTTTTCCATAGGGAGATTGTTGTTGTAATTGATGATTTGATGCTGTAAGCCTAGGATCAGCAGCAGAAAAGAAAACAACTTTTTCTCCAGCTAGAATCCTGGTGGGTGGGGGGTATAGGAAATGCTACTATATTTTCTTAATATTAGTTTCGATTGTAAATTTTTCACATTAGTCAAATTTAACATTGTGAGGTTAAAACTAAAGCATCTGGAACACCTGGAAACATTTGAAAGCCCATAAAAGCATGATATATGCGATTCTGCGAAATAGAGAAAACGTCACTTTTCGGAGACGTTTGCATGTAAAAAGGTATTTTTCAAGGAAAAATATAATTTCAACCAAACATTTACCTGCAATTCATATCAACCTTGTCTCCCTGTTCCTATGCAGATTTGGACTATTGAACCATTTTTTTCTGCATTTATGTCTTAAAAAGCCTCCAAATATCAAGATTGTAATCAAATTTAGGGGGTATACATAGCAAATTGCCAATAAATGCTTATGTATAACAGATTCAACCACATTTTCTTGTTTTCCGTAGTCAGAGAAGTATTTAGGCTCCTATGAAAAGTTAAATGTTTCCATAGATATAAAAGAATAGCAACAGAATCATTATTAATTTTCATTTATTTGCAAAATCAATAGTTTCGGTCCTTTCGCTGCAGAAACCTCGTTCGACAAAGTGAAAATGCTATGAATGAAACAGTTCTTTACGGATTCATTTGAAATTTGGAGATCACAATGAAAATGTATGAAACTAACATTCAAACTGTTCAGTTTATGGCATATTCCAAAAAAAAATGGTTTGGTTTAGGGTACATTCCACTAAATATTCATGAGGACTTGCCACGCCCTTTTCGGGGGGAGCATTAGGTTAACATTGTAACGGAGATAATGTCACCTGTCAATCATGCATGTTGGATTTATTATAGTATAAAAAAGACCAACAAAAGATAGTTATAAACAGGCATATTTAATTGATATATGTTTTTATCAGAAGGAGATTTGGTTGATTTTGGTACCTGATCCCCTAGTAGAAAAATATGCTATTTTTGGGGGGTACGAGTTGTTGGTTGCCATATTCCATACAAAATGGCGGCTGTGTGAGTTGGGAAGCAAGTGACTTTTTCTCCTCAAATAGATTGGCTAGGATTACACTCTAAAGCAAGACAGGTTTGAAAAACTTTGTATATACAGTTTTTGAATAAAATGACAAGATGTTAACATTGTCGTCTATGGAAAATTAATGGTGGAATGCTGCCTAAAATGGTCCACAATGCGGAAGTACAATATCTGTGCAAATCTAGTTCGCGCCAATGAGCAGCTCAAAGACAAGGCTACAAGTGCAGTCCTGATGAATGGCAGCATGGGAGAGTGATTCAGAACAACAGTTGGAGTAAGGAAGGATGACATCTGTCACCCAAACGGATCATGTCTGATGCTCTGGAAGAACATAGCGGGAAGGTTGGCGTAAGCGACAGAAATATTACCAATCTGCGGTTTGCCGATGAAATAGACGCTCTAGCTGAGGAAGAGCATACACTAGAAGCCCCAGTTGACAGTCTTGACAAAGCCTGCACAACGTATAAGCTGGAGATCAGTGCTGAGAAGACAAAACTGATGACAGATAGCGCTAATGGCATCCTTAGGGAGATCAAGGTAAAGGTACTGTAACAAGCTTCAAATACCTTGGAGCAATTGTCTCAGACGATGGCTCTAAAAAGGAGGTTCTCTCAAGGATTGCACAAGCCGCTTCAGCTCTTACAAAGCTGAAGCCAATTTGGAGAGATAACATCATATCTTTTAGATCACATGTGAAACTTATGCGCTCCCTTATCATTCCCATATTTCTGTATGCCTGTGAATCATGGACATTAACAGCAGAGTTAAAGGAAAAAGTGCAGGCCTTTGGGAAGAGATGCTACTGAAGGTCGTATAAGGACCATAAAACCATTGAGGAGGTCGCAGAAAGATCCAAGAAGCCATTGGAGAGTATGGTGAACTCCTGACCCTGGTCAAGAAACGGTAACTAAGGTGGTTTGGTCATGTCTCAAGGCCTTCTCGTTGAGCAAAGGGCACAGTTAAAGGAAAAAGAAGAAGAGGTAGACAGGAGAAGAGGTGGGAAGACAATATTACAAGGGCAGCTGAAAACAGGACAAAGTTGAAAAGGATCGTTTTGAAGTCATCTGTGGTGCCCCAACAACCTTGTAAGGTTATGGGATAGAATAGAGTAGAATAGAGTAGAATGGTTAAGCGTCTTTTTTAATTGACGCAGCTCATCTCGTGCTAACGAAGCTGTCTGTGACAAAACGGCGCCATAAACTGTATTCCGGTTTTGCGTAGCAAACGCTTGCAGGTATCCAATTTCTTCCAATTATAATTAACTTAGCAGTCATGGATTAAAAATGAAGGAAGATCTTATGACGTGCGTGAACAGTATCCGAGCTGATCAGCTTGTGATGTCCATCAGGGGCTGTATTCATAAAGCCACTTAAGTCGTTGCTATACTGTTGCTAAGGCTAAATTTCTTTGAAGGAGATTCCCTACAACTATGAAATTTGCTCTGGAGGAACAGTCTTACAAAAAGTAAAAAGTATGCAAAGACCAGGAACTGAAACAATCAAAATCCAAATCCAGCCCTCAAACCATAGTTGGAAACAACTAAGATTACAAATAATCAAGATACAGAGAACATATGGCCAACCGAGTGAGCAGCTTGTTCCCAAAAGGTGGCCACTCAGCAACCCAAACCGAACCAAAAATAATAAGAAAATACATAAAGTAAAACATCACAGAAACTCTGACACCAAAAACAGGCAACAGAGAACCACAACAGAACTACCGCCTTGGAACGGTCAGTAATGAATTACTGGGGGGCTTAAATCGATTTTACAGGCCCAACCTCACCCTCAGTATCTGAAGTGGTACAAAACATTTAGTTGGTTGTTCCGTTCGCATGAAGACTGTTCCTCCAGTGCAAATTTCATAGTTGTAGGGAAATCTCTACAACTATGAAATTTGCTCTGGAGGAACAGTCTTACAAAGACTGTTCCTCCAGTGCAAATTTCATAGTTGTAGGGAATCTCCTTTATAGATATTTAGCCTTAGCAACCGCATAGCAACCACTTAAGTCGCTTTATGAATACGGCCCCTGATAACAGTCTGTGGATCTGAACAAATGAGCAGACTGTGACTCAAAGAATGGCTGTAAGCGTCTGACTACTTCGCGACTTACATGTTCGCACTTTGGTTATACATGGCATAAATGGAGAGATGGATGGATGACTCGCGATTTTACGTCCTTTACAACAGTGATTCTGCCATATCAGGACGATGGGAAGGTGATACTGTAAGGCTGTGTGCAGTAGGACCCTGTTTACCATTGAAAAGATTTCCGTCTCCGGCAATCGATCTCGAGATCGCTAGATCAGCAAACCAGCGCTTAATCCACTAAGCTACCGGGGATCCTTATACGTGGCATTTCGTAGTCAGTGGGGTAAATTACAGTTGCGCAGATTTGGATTTGACTTCCTGGATACTTTGCGCAACACTTCGGGAATACGAATGCGCAGTTTTTATATGGGACATATTTCATAAATGATTACTAAATTTTACGCGCCCTGATCAAGCGTCTCGATCATTACATCTCATCCATTTACTTTTGGGTTCGTAGAAGTGCTCAATAAATAATAATAATATTCCGACTCAGCTTCCTAATACTAATTTAGCGCGATACGATTAGCCAAGAGCGAGCGGAAAACGGTGTTTATACTTCAATAAACCCCCTAAACCAGAAATCTGGAAGTACTTCGAACTACACTTGAAGCCAGTAAAATCGCAACTTTCTGGTTTTGGCCTGCGTAGGGATTTATGACAGAAACGCTTCTTTATCAAGGAAACCAGGGTGTTTATCACACTAGTTGTTAACAGCAGTATTGTCGAAATGCTGACAACGGTCCAATTAATGAGGACTGCATTTGTATATAAAGGGACGTAACTCCGACGTTTATTGAGGCTAAAGCGAAATTGACGTTTAATGAATGCTTCCATGTAACGTTTACACTGGCTCGTTTCGGCTAAATTTCTCGATATTTTCCATAACGGTCTAAAGTCTCTGAACGCATGTTGTTCCTTTAAAATTCCAGGACTACCGCCCGCGTAAATGCCGACGAAAGCTTGCGCCTTTAAACCGGAAGTGCTTGTAAAGGGAGCGATTTTTTTGGACAAATACTGATACCAATGTAAAGTGTTTGGCAAGATTTCGTGTGTCTTTTTCTCAAAAGCCTATCATTCGGGCCTCAGATGAAATTTCACAGGAGTCTCAAAATGTGTGAAAATTTTACGAAAATTGGTTTAATTTAATGTCAAAATCTTTAAAACCGCACCCGCAGTATAATATTATTTTTTGCGTGATTTTTCAATTTCAGGCATCATATTAAAGATCTTTTCAATAAAATTAGACTGAATCTTAATTTCCTGAATATTTGAAATTGAAAATTGTTGCTTTTCACATTCTTTATCACAATTTTTTCTCAGACAAATCGACCTAAGCTAAACTGTTGCTAAAACGTTGCCGGACGAAAGGCAAATTGCACGAAGTATATTACAGTCTTTTGGCATTACTTTTAATCTGAATATATGACAAGGAAAAAAGTTGCGTTTTTAATGGTTTCAAGTATATTTTCTTAGCGGCGATTTCTAAGATACTCACCTTAGCCGACAATTTTGAGAAAAAGATGCCCGAATTGGAATTGTAAGAAATAAATATTATTTTTGTGGATTTTATGAATGTGTAAACGCCGTCGAATCACTCACAAACTTGACATAAAGCCCTTCATACATAACACGTTCATCGAGATCCCTCTTGTGAATATTACGGTTAATGCTATAAAGATGTAACGAATCAAAATATTATTGTCTAACTTTGAGTAAGTGTTTTGATGATCGCTGGCTGATGATTAGTATTTAACTTGTATTGGCTCCAGTTAGATGTTGTAATTAGTTTTTTGTCGTTATATATTCTTCTCGATGACGTTGCTTATTTTCATTACAATATCGTTATATATTATCTTAAATTATCGCTTCATTATTATACTATTATCACTATTATTGTACTCTTATTTTTTCCAACTTCATATCATAAGTTTTTCTCCGTTATATAGCTATTACTTGTTTTTCTGTACACATTTACTTAAAGGCCTAGATGTTGTTCTATCATTTTGACCCCCCCCCCCCCCCCTCCAATCTAATCCCCTCCAATAAAAAAAGTGATAAGAAAATCAAAGGCACTTCCTAATCACCTCATTATTAGGGTCGTAAAACGACGCTGTACTGAAACCACTGCCTGCCTTTAGGGTCCCAGTGGGATAAATTCATGCATCAGTCAAAATGAGATCAGAACAATATATTCTATAATTTTGTAAAATATAATTTACTAATCAACAGTAAAGAATACTCAAATATTATTTTTAAAAAAAAAAGAAGAAGAAAATAAAAAGAGAAAAAAGAAAAGAGAAAAATGAAGAAAAATAAAAGAACTTCAGGAAGACAGAAAAAAATAATTGAATATTTATTTTACAAATATTTTCTTGTATTATCACTTACTACTATAACTTTTTTTATATATTTTTAATATGCTGTTTTTAATTTTACTTTCTTAAATTTCATTACTTTTTATAACTTGTATTTTTTTATTCTATTTTTTTTATTATATTTATATATTTATTTATATACTTATTTTTTATTTTTGTGAAGTACGTCAAATGCTCTGTAATTTAATATAATAGCCATTATAATAATCTCAAGAAGAAAAAAAATATGCAAGGTTTGAAGGTGAAATTTATTTCAAGGATCACTTCAGAGACCCAAAAGACTCCAATTTAAATAGATTGTGAGACCTGTGTTTTGAGTAGTTTGGTGACATTAAACATGTTTTTGACACCTTTTGAAAACAGTGAATTGATCAAAGTTCATTTGTTCATTTGACACTGTGGTTTGAGACTGCATTTTGTCAATTATGGATTTATCAAATATCAATATTTTGTTTTTACAGAGTATATTATTTTATTTTGGTTTCTCTCATAATGAATTTTGAAAAAGGATAGATGTGAACTTAAAGATTTTGTAAACATTACCAGAATATATGTATCTAAAATGTTTTTCTACACCAAACTTTGATGAATACTAATGCCAGGTATCTCTGTTATTGATTTCCCCCAATTTATGCCTCCGAAAGAAGCTGCTGGGACTCTGGTCTAGAGAAGACGGCTAGCCAGAGGAGGCTGTTTATTGGATTAGATAAGGATTATATGACTTACTAATGACAAACATCCAGGTCTTTAAATATGATTTAATTATTTATTCTGATACATTCTGACATATTGAAATATTTGATTTTGTAACTGACTATAAATTACTTCCATGTTACATGCTTTTGTATGTTTAAGCCATCTGTCATATGCTGTAAAATACATGTATGTACGTTCCAGGAGATTATATATAATATAAACCAAAAGCTTACTGTTAGATCCTGATCTATTTATTGTATGTATATATATGTTGTTCTAAACCAAAGTAATGTCACTGCAGCTAAAAACCCGCGTAGAATAAAGAGAAGGCAATAAAGGACCAGGTATGATAAGGGCCATTTTTTACCCCCATTCAAATTCTTTTAAAACTGCATGGTTTCTATTACTTATCGTCTGTGCATATGGGAACAAATAGAAATAATACGTTTAGCTGATGTGATTTCTCAGAATTAAATGATTTCTGATATGCCTATGTTGTTTCAATAATATCAAGAAATATTACAAGGGAAAAACTTAGTTTAATAGCTTTTCCTGTAATGTAAAGAAATATGACAATTAAAATAACTTTTGAAAGCTCTTGATGGTACACTTTTGTTAGAATGCTCATGAATACGTTGGATGGAACTGCCAACCAGTTGTACACTGCACAAGGCCTGACCAGGGATCCCACCCACTCTAATTTGCAAGTCAGAGACGCTTATCAAAAATTCCAACAGATCAAAATAAAATTTGTACCTAGTTATTCCTTGTGTCCTAACTAAGAAAATGAATACTCATAACATGTGTCTATTTTGTCTATGAGCGGAGATATGGGCGTTTGTATGTTTAGAAAACCGAAAAAAAAAAATCCAAAAGCTGCCAGTTTGGTAACAAAAAGGTAAAAATAAACATAGAGCCCGGTCTTCAGCACATTTATATTTTCATGGCAAGTTTACATTTCAAACTTTGTCTGAATGTGCTGGAGGCCGGGCACATATATTTTGAAAGCCGCAAATGCTACCAAATTCGTCATTTTCGTTAAAACTGCTAGGGGTGTAAGTAAGTTCAAAATAAAAAAAAATACAAATATTTTATACAAGAACTGGTTAATTTTGTTTGCTGTTACATTCTGGGTTGAAACTTTCCTATATATACAGTTTTATTATCGAAACAGAATTTTTGAGAAATGAATTTTCTGGGGGCCAAATATGGGCCTTAACATACCAGGTCCGTATCAAAATATCTTAATACATTTGCATTATGGTCTGAAAATGTCATAAGAATATAGTGCACAGTTATCGAGATATCGAGATACACGGATGGCATGGTAGCAACAACGCGCCGCACGTCAATGACGCTGTTAACGTTCCAGGCGAAGTTTCGATATTGTGTCTTGTCAAAAGCAGCAACATCGTTGTTTCAGCGTAGCACCAATACATCTGTTCACCAATGTTTATCTCACCTTTCAATAGTGTTTGAACAGCCCCACAGCTCATGTTCAAGTCTTTAAACAATGTTCGTGTTGCAGAACATCGATCTTCATATATGGGGTCTAAGCAAGAGTGACGTTATTGTCTTATATTACACATACAGGTCTTCCGGATCTCAGACGATCCTCTAGCGACTAATTTGCATCACTATAAAGCTGACTGTACCTTTACACAAACCTCATAACCACTTTGATATCATCGTATGTCTATTGCAAGTTCAAAGTTTATTGGGCATAAAGGCACAACGTGCCCCTCGCCGTAACAGAATACATATGAGAAGAGCAAATATCTGAACAAAATACATATACAACATCAAAACATACAAATTATACAGCAAGATAGTTAAAATAACACTAACATGCATACATTTCTGTTAATTCATAATAGTAGTATCAGTTTCAAACAGATCTTACAAAAATCCTTCTAACATATTCTTTCTCTTTTACATAGCAAGATATATGAATTTAGATATGCGCTTTATCATATTGGTTTCGTAAACTTTTAATTCACATGTGTTCCTAGGTAGTAAGTACTCTATGGCAATAATGCGATGGTAAATACTGTCGTCTTAAGTCATTATAAACTGGACACACTAATACAAAGTGATATTCATTTTCAATCGTATTCATATTACATAGAGGATCTTACATGAGTGCTCCTGTATTATTAAATTTATTAAACGAGTTGGGGAAAAAGATAAGATGCGAGGCTCTGTCGAGTATCTTATCGTTTTCACCAACGAGTTTAATAAATTCAATAATACATGAGCACGAATGCAAGATTCTATTTATCATATGACACTAATATCACATTTTATTAGCAAAGTTTGCATTGAAACGTCATGATTTCCCATTATAAAAAAAAATACGTTTTATGGACGTCAACGCATAACGCTACGACGCAATTTGCATATTTAATCCACTAGTGGATTATCGATTTTAATGCATGGCTTTATTACATTCTCAGATGCGACGTCATGTGATAAATAGTCTGCATAATCTATTTTGTTGTCCATCTGTTCGATAATAATGATATCTCCCAACTTCTATTTCCAAATTGTGTGCAGAACAACATAAACGTGTAAGTGCAATCCTATACTTTTCAGTAATAATACATTTCAAAAGCAAATTCAGGTTAAAAAAAAAAATTATATGTTGAAAGTTTTGGCATAGTTCTCAGTTTGTTAAACCATTGCTGTAAATATTGGTCACATAAACGTTCAGTAAACTTCTGTAATTGTATATTAGTAATAATGTCCGTGTTCCAAAGATTAGCAAATCCTTAATCATTTAACATACTTTTCAATTCTGAGGCCCAGTATTTTACTCTAAATGGGTAATGATTCTAATTAAACAGTTGTAGAGTGTATAATGGCGATATTCCTAATTTGTGACAAAACGGCCAAAATATGCGCTGACACGTTCGTCAAAAAACAACATTTCAGTCGGCAGTAACAGACATCAGCTCTAAGTAGTCAAATTTCAAACTGCAATGGCGTTTCTTAAATTTCGACAGTGAGCGGCAGGAATATATTTCTTCATCACAATTTTCATCTGATTTGGCGCGTTAGTTAGATTTTTTCTGTGATTGCCTTTGAAATGTATATCAATGTGTAATTAACGTTATTTTAACGTGTGGCGACATGGCGACGGTGGCATACTTTGGACGTCTGTATAATTGGAACTGTAAAAGACTCCTATTATATTTATTCTATTAATCCATTGAATTCAATTCAATTCTTTATTCAGGTTGCCATATACATTTTAGCGCATCTGCATCACATCAAAGAAACAAGTCAATGATCTTGTCACATATACCTTCCCAGCAGGCACATCACGTCGCAGTGACGTCTCACTGGCGTCCCATTGACGCCAGTACGAGGCCACCTAGATGACCTGCGCCCGCTGAATTTAAGGGCTGGATTGTAATATTAGAACTGAAATACTTCGCATTTTTATGATAATCATGATAATGCTGCGATGAATAAGCGCGCAGTGCATACCATGACATTACTTCTGGATCAACCCTTGTACGGCGTGTTCTGATAACAAAAGAATACGAGGAAATGAGTAAAAAAAAGCAATCTGGCATTTCAAGTTACAATTAAAATCAACAAATGAGCCGGGACCTGACAAAACCAACAAAGTGGCAAGTTCGCCTAGCGAAGACTCAGATCAGCCTGGGCATCAGCCGGTCTGGTCAAAGTCTTCGCTGTCCGCGTGGAGCTAGCTGAGATTCTAAGCTACCCTTTAAGCGCACAGCGAATGCTCTGATCAGACTGGGTGGACGCCCAGACTGATCTGAGTCTTCGCTGGGCGCACGTGCCACTTTGTTGGTTTTGTCGTGACGCGGCTCATTAATGCAGTTGTGGATTCATATTCAGACTAAACAGGAACAAATGAGCCGCGACACGAGAATACCAACAAAGTGGTTGTGCGCCCAGCGCAGACTCAGATCAGCCTGGGCATCCGCCCAGTCTAATCAGACTCTTCGCTAAGCGCTGAAAGGGTAGCTAAGGGTCTAAGCTACCTCCATGCGGACAGCGAAGACTCTTATCAGATTGGGCGGACGCCCAGGCTGATATGGGTCTGCGCTGGGCACACAACCACATTGTTGGTTTTGTCGTGTCGCGGCTCAAATGACGTCACGAAGCTGGAATCAGAGAAACTTAGTCTGATGTTTATCCTCCTTTAATGACTTAAGGTGACTGGGTATACCTACATGTTGTTTTGATCGTTTTACTAAATGGTACAACTTTAACGACTTCTTGTTTGCTTCCCTACACATTGATGCCCGCCCAAAAGGTGTTCTACTCTTAAAGGAATGAATTTGCTCCAGTAGGAGCAATTTTTTTCCTTCAAGAGTTGACCCTAATTCCGAAGGAAATGAAAATGGCAGAGTTACTTCCCCTGAAGATGTTCCCACTCACGTTTACTTCTCCGAACAGAGTACATGCATGTGGAAGTTCAAAAGAACTCGGGCTGCTTGAATCAACGAAGGACTTCTATGCTAAAGGTGTGAATTTTCCCCATTATTAAAAAGGTTGAACTGATCATTGACTTTTGCTTTGTATTTATGACCATGACGTAATTTGCATGACAAATGAATTTTCAAATGTTTGTGTCTATGCTAGTACATGTACGTTAAATATACGTTGACGTTGACGTCATTCTTGAGATTAATTGTAAATTATCCTCAAACTTATCGTTGAAATAATGATTTTTGTATACATTTTAAACACTTTTTATACATACATTACTTACATAACAGACAACACTTGATAGTTCTGACTATATGTATGTGACCTTGACCGCATTTCAAGGTCATTGTACACAATTTAATCCTTTAAGATCACTGCTACTTTTGACCATTCTTCTTCTTCGGCTTACTGAGTATCGTTCCTTCTATGACCCAGCTTCCCACTCATATATATTGTGTACTTACCTTGGATAAGGCTGCTACATTTAGGAAATGCTGGGTCACGAGGAGGAAAGTACTTGTATTTTAATTATTGTGAAGCGTTCCCATTTGGCCATTTTGACCGGAAGTGTAACTATGATTTTGCAAATGTAACTGCCAATCAGGCGTAACAAGGGGAAATCATTGCTGCGTATTGTGATATGCATGTATTTAGAATACATTTATGACGAAAACTTATGCAATATATGACTGATTTCAATATTATTATTAACTCAAAAACGAGGTGTGCGAAAACCTTGAATTTAGGGTAGGTAAGGTCAGTCTGGATGGTCTCCCCATGTCTTAGAGTCTGAATCACAAATGATCTGATTTCATACGGTTTACATATTTGTGGAAGCTGTGCTAAGAAAAATATGCACACTTTTTACTTCCGATCCGTGCCGAACAAATAAGGAAAATCCTCGCCTTAAGCATTGAAGTCCTTTGATGATCATGAACAATGTTTCTAAACAGAGAAAAGAACCTAAATCTTAATCATCTGGGGATTCTGTGAAAACAAACATTCAGTTAAAACCGCGGACTCTGAAAAACACCATCACGACACCATTGTTAAATCATAATAGCCAATCACAGATGAAAGTAAAAGTAATGAAGTGATATTAAAGCCGGAACTCCTGTGGAAATCGGGCAATGTAGCCCTCTACGCGGCGCTGGAGAGACAACGCTACGTGACAACCCAGTCACGTGTTGGCCAACATTCACCAACTTGTGGTCCTAACCGACGAGGACTTTGACGGACGCACGGCGCCTTGTATTGCGACCATGGATACGTTCCGCTGAAGTGCAGGGGAACGTCGTTACGAGACTTGAAATACAATAAACATCAAATGACGGATGCACGACGATGCCCCGTACTGCGCCCATGGATACGTTCCGTTGAAGTGCTGAGAACTGAAATACACACTCAATAGCTGGAAAGACAGAACAAATTCGAAAACAAAGGATTGAGAAAATAAGAAACAGATGTCCCCGCTGGAAGCACTTTTTCTTAAATTCCTTTATCATATGACCTCGCTGTTATTCAGTGGAAAACGTCGTGTCATAAAAATCGTATGATCACACGTGAAATAACACTTTGGCGAGTACACGTAACGTCATTGACAAAGTCCATGTCGACAATACGTTTTCTTATTGAAATAACGTTCAGCTTGAAGGCGTTAAAATCCCAGTTAAGAGATTCATATGATAAACAGAATCTTACACTCGTGGTCATTTCATATGACATTTATGAAACTCGCCGAAGGCTCGCTTCATAAATTTCATATGAAATGACCACTCGTGTAAGATCCTCTATATCATGGCAACACAGCAAAGTCATACAGCGAACCAACTTTCAGAAGAACGATGTTGGGTCGCACTGAGAATCTTTATCTTAGAATCATGTAAGAACACGACTCTCCCAAAACAGTCCAGATAAATCCTGATAATATGCACACATCACAGTAAAATATATCCTATCAAATTTCATTGAAATCTGGTGAACAATGTAGGAAATACTGCGCTAATCACGTTTCGAAGGTATATGGGTCCGATATATAGCTCTAATAATATGAACATCTACGCTTCACAGCCAAACTTCCTGCTAAGTTTCAAACGAATCTTCCCAACAGGCACATGACGTTGAAATGACGTCAGTACGACGTCATTTTGACGTCATGTGCCCGCTGGGTTATGAAGATGTAAGAGAAGTCGAACTGTTTTGTTTATTATCATTACATTTTATTTCTTTTATTATTTATTTGTTTTTCTTTACTTATTTTTTTTTTTTTTTTTTTTTTTTTTTTTTTGATTTTCAAAAAGAGTCCAAGCCAGAATCCCAAACAAACTGTCAATCACGTCATTCTAGCAGGTCTCAGTGAAACCGGATGGCAAGTCTGGGTGGCTGCAGTGAAAGACGGGGCATGAATCTGCTGAAAAGGGTGCAGTTCAGAACCCCTTATAATATGCATATCTCCACTGTCATCATAGCAAGACATCCGATTAAGGTTCGAAAGAATTCGATTAAGCCTAAAGGAGGAGTTGCATTTACGAAGTTTCTTCTGGCTCAAGAAGGGTTTAAGTTGATGAAAATGCCGAATCCAGAATTTTAGAAAACTGTCATATCAAGACATGAATCCGATATAAAATCCGTAACAGGTGGAGTCTCCGGCGAATCACTCACAAACTTAACATAAAGCTGGGCTTTATTCAGTTTGTGAGTGAATAGCCGGTGCAAATCGATAAAATCCACAAAAATACAATTCATTCCTATAATAGCCCCGCCAAAATCCGGCAGGGGCATAATCACACCGAATAGGCGGCGATCGAAAGCGCTCTTAACAATCGATTAACGCGGGCCAAAAACCGTTAGAAACAGCGTTTTCGACTGCAAATTGGCGATCAAAAACCGTTTGAAACAGCGTTTTCGATTCCAAATTGGCGACAATGACAATTTGCAATTGAAAACGCTGTTTCTAACGGTTTTTTGATTCGACAATTTGCAATCGAAAACGCTGTTTCTAGCCACTTAATTAAGCCGAATGGGTACATGTACACACATGTGTAGAAACAATATTTTACGCGCCAATTCGTAGCTGTAATATATCGACAAAGATCTATAGCAAGTGGTGACCCGAATACGTTTCCGAAGATCTATTGTTAATGTTTTTTTTTTTTTTTTTTGTTTTTTTTTTGTTTTTTTATTATTAAGATGAGAATTTATTTTTACTTTATTTGTACTTCCTTTGATTCGCTACATTATACCTTGCTGTTTACAAAATTAAAAGTTAGTGAAGATTCACTAATTTGTTGCTTGAACTTGTCTTTCAGGTAGTGATAATCATTGATTTGCGGTGAAGACAAAATCTACATAAAATGCTGCAAGCACAACGGATCTTCCCAAAATTTAGCAGGTGCCTGCTTTGTTTCTCGCAGCTTAGAATTCCAAAATGCAGGGCGTGTTGATGTTAAAATGGTTTATATAAGAAGAGATCACAGGGTAAATTTTCTGCGCAAAAGAAAAAAAATAAATAAACATAGCTATTAAAAATGTAATCAGGTCTGAACGTACTTTAGTGCCTTAAAAAGGGCATCTCAGCAATCGTGTTTTCCAACCCGTTCACACATTATCAAGCTGAGCAAATAAAGGAAAAGAAGTAGTCTGTGTCCAATCATTTTTTTTTTGTCAAAAAAAAAAAAAAAAAAAAAAAAGAAACAGCGGAAGTTGAACAGATTCACTAACACACCTGTCTTGGTTCAGTTCAGATTCACTAACACACCTGTCTTGGTTCAGTTCAGTTCAGTTCAATGCTCCTAACGACGTTCCCCAAGTGGCTCAGCGGTACGTAACCATAGTACGTACGTAGCCGTGCGTCCGTCCAACACTTGTCTTGGTCACAGGAATGTAGCATTTATACTGTATGTGTCATATAGGTATACTTGCCTGCCCTTGATTTAATGTACATGCACCTTTTTACATGTTCGAATATTTGAGAAAAGTCTACTCTTTTCATCTGGTCAACCTTACTTTTTTAGAAACAGTTGGGATAAATAATTGCTAGAACTCCCTTTTTAATGGAATAAAGTATCTCCAGAGCTAAGTACATTTTCAATAATTATGGTTTGTTTTTCAGATTTCTGTCAAGAATTGTCCTTACAAAAAACAAGAACAATCAAAATCTATAATACTAAATAAACGAAGTAACGTATAAACTGCAAAATTGGTGGCATTTTCAAGCGTAATTTCTATACTGGTTCTTTCGCATATTGCTATCATTGATAATTTCGGTTAGCGTGTGTTTTAGTTTCACGTAGATTTAAAGAATTTGGGAATTAAATTCGTCTTTCATTTTAAATTCTCCCAAGTATTTTTCTAGAAACTTCGACTATTGGTCGATTTTTTTTGTCAACAATGGGTGCGTTCGAGTGAAATTATCGTGTACTCGAATACACGCTTTAAATTAATCCGGTCGTTTCGGTTCTGCGTCGTTATATCGGCGCGCTGCTTAGCAAGTCCAAATTTAGCAGGTTCTAATGCAAAAATCCGACCCATGAACGTACGTCATTCCCCATAAATAACGATTTATTTTTGTATTTTTGCTCATATGTCTAAAACGGATGAAGAACTAAATGGTCATAGTCCCGACGGCCCTGGCTCGAAACGACCTATTTTCTTCCAGAACGACAGTCAATACGAGTAGCCAATCTAACTCGCCCATTGAAGAATAAAGCTCAACGCACATGGTCTTTCGAAAAGTTGGACGGACACACGGCGCCAAGTGTGTGCGGCTATGGTTACGTACCGCTGAGCCACTTGGGGAACGTCGTTAGGAGAATTCAAACTGAACTGAACTTTCGAAAAGACAAAAATTAAAAATGTCTAAGGTTAACACACATGCGCCAGGTAAGAAAGGGCATTTTTTCCAGCGAAGCAGACAAATCAATTTCAATGATTCAACGAAGCTAAATAAGCCTTTAGTCTTCAGAAGGCTTGAATATTTTCCCCCAAAACGTTCCAGGACCCAATTTTTCCAGAAAATAAAATACCCAGGACAGGTCACATAACCAAGATGGCAAACATTTATTATGGTAAAAAATTTCAAAAATCTTCTCCCCCAGAACCACGCCGGGCCGCGTAGCGCAATCGGTAGGGCACCTGACTCATAAGTCAGAGGTCCTGGGTTCGAAACCCGGTCTGGCCTCATACTTTCGTTTCTCCTTCCGCTGATTCAAGAAGGGCAGTTGTCAGTTACTGGCGAAAGTATGTGCACTTAGTACTGGTTAACCGCTTAGGAGGTCTAAGCCTGCCCAGGAATAGTGTGGTTAGGTTAACTGACCGTCCCGACATGACCTTAGCTGTTTACCGTGGACGTTAAGCATCAAATCAACCAATTCTCCCCCAGAACCACAAATCCTATGATCTTGAAACTTAGCATGTCGCATCAAGGACTCAAAAGCTCAACAAAATTTATATAAATGATGACCCTGGGATGACCTTCACCTGTTTTACGACAAGGTCAACTTTTGAGTCACTTAGGTTTTTCTATAGGAAAAAGTGAAAAAAGTTGATTTTCTTTAGAAACAATGCAGTCTGCTACCTGAAAGTTTGTAGATGCAGACAACTAATTAGGTAAATGAAGCTTTAGTGAGTATTCATGGTAAAGGTCATATCTTCACCTGGGCCTAAGGCCATTTACATTGAAAAATTAAAACTCGCTTTTTTATATAAAAATGACCATCATGAAATATTTCCGCGCTTTTTAGCAAGATATGTTAAATGGTTTTTATTCAGGTTTTTATTCAGATGTTAGTATTTAACGCAAATCACAACCTTAAATGAACAGATGAAAGATACGTTCCTCACGTTTGAAGTTTTTATCCCCATTAAAGTTGTCTGAAGCTAATATGAATATATAAACCCTATTCTGTAGAGGATTGCCTATAGGAGTGTCATCAAGGTGAGCAACGTGCTAATAACGGTAAATATCTTAGGCTTCAAAAGAAAATAATTACAAAAAAAAAGAAAAAGAAAAAAAAATAAGTTTGTCTCAGGTCTTACAAAGCTGACTCCAAGGCCGTAAAAAGCAGTTACCCCCAACTAGTTTCAGACGTATGAAGCAACTGTCATTGTTGGTTTATGAAATGAAGCCATATTCCAGGACACTTCGGAGGAAAAATGACCTCATGGTACCTCATTGTCAGTTTTCCGAAGTGTCCCGGTAAATGGCGTCATTTTATAACGAACGCGACTCGGCAGTGCGGTCTGAAAAATGGGAGAATATATTCGTTATTTGATTTTTGACATAAGTAGCCAGAATAGCATGGTTTAGTTTCAATTTAAACAAAATTCCGGGATTTTACACTGTCAAATAAGATAGTCTGAAGTTTTCAAATGCTGACAGTGTCACAAAACAAGATAGAAAGCTCCTTTCTAATGACTAAAATTGATAAAGCAAGGGCGTAGCTATGTATACGGCAAATACGCAAGTGCGTATTGAAATTTTGTCAAAATTGACAAAATTTCAACACGCACCTGCATATTTGCATACTGAAAGTTTATAAATTAGACAAGATTTCAATACCAATTACCAAAGTGGCTGAAATACTAGCTTTCCCTTCAAGAAGTAGAGAATAAAACATGGTTGTGCGTATTATGAAATTGCCTCTAGTTACGCCCATGTAAAGCATTCTACAGTTATTGACCGAAGCTGAGAAAATTATACATTAACATCTTGTTGGACACTCTCTTCTTTCATTGATAAAAAAGAAATTAAAACTTAATAAAAGAAATTACAAGAAAAATAAAAAAGGAAACTAAAACAAGAAAAAAAGAAAGGAGAAACGCTGTGGTAAAATCCGTTGTGGGATTCTGTTTCACCAGGGGCCGTGTAAGTGGTTGCTATGCTGTTGCTAAGGCTGAAGGAGATTTCCTACAACTATGAAATTTGCTCCGGAGGAACAGTCTGAAAAAGACTGTTCCTTCAGAGCAAATTTCAAAGTTGTAGGTTTTTCAGACTGTTCCTCCAGAGCAGATTTCATAGTTGAATGGGTTCTCCTTAATAGAAATTTAGCCGTAGCAACAGCATAGCAATGCCTTAAGTGGTTTTATAAATACGACTCCAGGACAACGCGCCAGTCCACACAAGCCGAAACAGAGCGCGAGGGTGGTTGAATTCCCTCCTCATTCAGACTATTCTGCAGACCAAGCCCCCAGCGATTTCCACCTCTGTCCCAGGCTGAAAAAAAACTTCGGGCCGGAGATTTGAGGATGATGATGAGCTGACTGCTGCTGTGGAGTCTCAGCCGTTGAGATTATCCGATTTGGCAAACTAGATGGAACAAGTGTGCGGAGTTTGAAGAGGACATGTTGAAAAATAAAGCAGTATAAATCCAAATATCTTGCTCTTACTGTGTGAAACTCAAACTTTTTTATATCCCCTTGTAAGCCTACCAGCGGTGATAATATACTTGGTTTGTTCCTGACATTTAACCACACTTTAGTAAACATTGTAGAAGCTATAATGGTTTGCAATATAGGGATCAAACATGTTTTTTCATACATCGACACTCGCCAGGTCCCGAGGGAGCTGTTGAAAACCGAGGCCGAAGACCGAGGTTTTTAACAGCCCCCAAGGGACCTGGTAAATGAGAATGCAACGAAACACCATGCTTGATCGTTAGATCTATTGTTGCATAAATTTAACCACAATGCGGATGGTATGGCCATAATTTAGATGTTGAAGCCAATGACATCACTTTTAAAGCCAACATTTTCTGATCTAGCCCATATGTTCTGGTCATACATACTTAGTAAAAGTGAAGGGATTGGTGATGTTCTTGTTGTGTTTGATCGTTACTTTGATGACAGTGCCAAAATATGTCAATGAATAAAAATGGTGGTCTGGAGCCAATCTCTGTGTTATTTTGTCAATCTTTGCAGAAAAATGAAGGGGTGTTTATTAGAGAGGGGGCATTTACCTGAAGAAATATAATAGGCTTATTTTTGCAAAATGCATGGCAGAATTAAGCTTGTATATTGATTTTAGTAGTACATGTATGTGCCAGAGCTTTTCCAAGTATTTTGAGAATGTTTCCGTTTTCCCAAACCTTGGATTTTTTTAACAATGCCAGTTCTGCATGATTTTAAAGATATTTCCATTGGCAATAGGGCCATATTCGGCCCCTGTGAACAGAAAGAAAATCCCTCTAGGGTTGTCAATAAAATTTTGAAAATAAGAGTCGCTCTCAGACATCTTGAGAAAACGTAGATGTCCAATAATGCAGTTTTACGATACAGTTGAGTTAACCCTTGTTATCTCAAACACTGATATTTCAAAGTACCCTCTTATATCAAAGAATGTGGTTTGGACATATCTCATCTCCGTTTATCTCAAACTACTGGTATCTCAAAATAATTTTCTGGGATCAGAACATTTACTTTGAGCTATCAGTAGTTTGAGATGAACTTGACTATTCTCTGAAAAAAGGAGAGCCCAGCCCAACAAATGGAGTTATCGGCTCCAAGTAAGGAGTAAACGAGAAGTCTTGGCTGTTTATCACTTGTAAAAATATGATTTTTGAAAGACAAGCACCATAAATCACAGAGCTTATATTAAATTGATGATAGAGAACATTTTTTTGCGAGGAACTGTACGACAAAATAAGCACTTAACGTTACAGAATAGAAAGAATAGTTCATAACTGATATAGCTTCACATCAGGCTCACAGACCCTGCAGTTTCAATTACTTGCCCAGGCTAAGCTGCTGGAAGTTGTTGCCTTCAACACTGATGGCTAATTCCAAGCACTTCTGTAACAGTACACAGACAAATAACAGTAGCATGCCCTTCTAAAAGTGCATATTACCATAAACTATAAACTTATATGAGCATGTTTCGCATGGGCACCAACTTGTTGCATCTTCAGGAGGACAAACTCAATATTGCTTGAATGATATCATGTGACATCATGGGGATAATTTCAACACTTTCTTGTATAAAATGGACTTAGACAAATTTTGACCATGTGAGAGAAAAACGAAAAAAAAAAAAAAGAACACTTCAAAGGTATCTTTTACAATTATGGTATTCTGTATATTCATTATGTCTAGGTACAAGGACTGCTTTTATTTCAAAATTTTGCTTTATTGGGGCTGTGATTAGATGTGATTTTATGCAGAAATCTGGTCCAAAATGGCCAAAGTGTTTTGCAGAACCTTAAACTTTTGGTTGACTTTAAAAGTAGATGAGAAGCCAGTGAGGTTTTTGCTCTACATGAGTTGCGACACGAAAAAACCAACAAAGTGGTTGTGCGCCCAGCGCAGACTCAGATCAGCCTGGACAGCCGCCCAAGCTGATCAGACTCTTCGCTAAGCGCTTAAAGGGTAGCTCAGTCTAAGCTACCTGCATGTGGACAGCGAAGACTCTGATCAGACTGGGCGGATGCCCAGGCTGATCTGAGTCTGCGCTGGGCGCAAAACCACTTTGTTCGTTTTCTCGTGTCGCGACTCACATTGTATTTTGGGAATGGTGTCGGTGCCCACGGAACTGGGAAAAATCGCGACGTTTTCTTCTGAAATTTGGGATTTCAGAAACACCTTTATGTAGTCTCAAGTGGTGGGATAGGGCTCAAAACCAAAAGGGAAAGCAGTATATACATTTACATTTATATACATTTACAGTTCACGAAAGACACGCACGGTAACCCAAATGAATAGCTCTTTTCCAGGCAGCTGGTCATTTAGCTACCCCAGTTGAAAACAGGTGAACGCAAGCACCCACATAGACAAACAGAACCAGGAACAGCAACATTTTTTTTTTCAATCTAAAAATAGATGTTCCGTTTTAAAAAAAAAGCAAAAAAAGAAACCAAATTGGGCAGCTTTACAGGTGATCATATTGCTAGAGGACCTTCAGTCTCCAGTTGTAAAAGTTTTTTGTTTTTGTTTTTCATTAATTAACGTTTGACCGTTGAGTAGTGTTTTCAAAACATGGAGACCTTTATCCGATCATATTTTAGGATGCCTTTATCCATGTTCTTATTAATTACCGTTCTGACCACTCAGGTTTGTTTCTAACACCCGATGCTATCCTATTAGAATTTGAGTCGAACAGAGACAGTGAAATCGTACCGAATGTACAATCTGTTTCGTGAAACAGAGAGCTCAGATCAGCGTGCACGTTTACAACTTTCACATTCTGCCACATACTTTATTGACGGAAGTATTCAAATCAGACTACAATGATTCTTAGAGTTTTCATCTACAAATTCTGAGATTGTGTGAACATCTATTTCGTAAGGTTCTTTTCAACCTTTCGTCAAGCATTTGTTTACTGAAAACTTAATTATGTCCTTGCTAATTAATGTATCCTTCACTTCCGAATAAATAAAACGGCATTAAGGTCAAAAGGTGAGTGCACCTACCTTTGTCTAAAACGCAAAGTTCGAAGTCCGCTGGAGTAATACAAGGCAGACTGGGTGTAGGGTGAGGCTGGACAGAGTGAGTCCAATTTAATTCATCTACTACTACATTTCTCATCAAGATCAAACATGGTTATAATCAAAAGTTGACCACTAATGACCTTTTTCGAGATGGTGTTATGGCTGCTGTAGAGACTGTAGTAGGTTTAGATAAACCTAGTCAACTACTCTGATACCAAAATGGCTATGTTTTGGAAACTAGTTCGTACTGATCCATTCTGTCTGTTTCTGGTTGGGGATGACTTGCTAAAGGAAGTGGGGGATACGGAGATGGGGCGGGCCGGCCTTTTTTTTTAATCTGACTAAAAGCATAATATGAAAATATTTCTCCACTGCCCTGAACCTATTTAGCATTTCTGGTAAATGGTCAGGTGATGAACAGTTCTGTAAATTGGTACATATTCTGACAATTAGCTCGACACAAGTGGTTTTAAAGGTCTCGATACAGTTCATGGCAGCCATTTTTTCTGCTTATTAAGTGTTCATTGAACACTTAATAAGCAGAAAAAGTGGCTGCCATGAACTGTATCGACTTCCGGTTTTCACCGCTTCTGCTTGCAACCCGACTGTAGGTATTCAGACAAGCAGAAGCGGTGAAAACCGGAAGTCGACCTCACGGCACCGGGGTTTAGATTCACCTAGTATGGATAGCTGTATTTTATTTTATTTATTCATTTACTTTTTCAAATTCAATTTATTAGTATAAGAGAAGACTACTTTTGATGTTCCCCGCCCATTGCAGCCATTGTTTTTGCAGCTCAATATAGCGAAGGTGAAATAAACTTTTGTACGTGCGGTTCTCGCACCTGCTAAAACTTATTTCACCTTTGCCATTTTGTAGTAATATGTGTAGCCTCAAATGCCATGTTCTATGTCTTGAGCGAATACAGTTTTGCCTGTCTATCTGTCTGATGTGTGGAATTTTTTGGGCTCCACCCCCTGGCGACCATTTTTCTGCCAAACTATTAATAAAAGTTGTCCAGTGTTTTTCAAAAGAAACTGTTTGAACATTTTGCCTATTCAATTCTATTTAAATTAGTAACATATGTAAGGCATACTTACAGCAGTTATTCAGCAGCTTAGACTGATGAAACATATGCACAGGTATACAATTGATGCAATGCGAACAGAGACCTTGGTGCAAAAAATAAATAAATAAATAAATAAGTAAATAAATAGATAAAAATAAAAAAAAGATAAAACAAATATTAAAAAAAAAAATAAAACAAGTCCGCGCAGCCTGATTAGAAAATATGTTTTTGAAAGTTTGTCCTCTGACGATAATGATGACTGTATGTGGGATATCTTCGTATGTCCTTTGATGTTACTTAAACAGAATGTCGTCTTGAGAAAAGAGGCAGTATCAAGCCATGTGATACCACAATTACAAAATCAGTCAGCACAAATTGAGGGAAAACTCTGCTCTGATTGCGCGGATATGTTGACTGAAATACACCTTCCGTAACCACACATACTGGGCACGTTCTGTATTATTACTTGGGTAATTCGAGCAGTACCCAGGCCCGGAGGTTATAAAACTTGAGTACATTCTCAAACTCAAAATAAAGCACACTGATTGGCTGCTTCCGAGCACATGCTCGGAAGCAGCCAATCAGTGTGCTTTATTTTGAGTTTGATGTTCTCGGAAGCAGCCAATCAGTGTGCTTTATTTTGAGTTTGAGATTATAGTCAAGTTTTATAATCTCGGACCAAGGTTTTTCTTGGGCTACTCGACATTACCTGAGTATTGCTCGAGTTTACCCAAGTAATTATGCAGAACATGTCCGTTATCAGTCCCCTTTTCATCCGACGCCAAGGGGCATAAATGCCTTTTTGTAATTTGATCTCAGTTTTTATTCTAGCACAGTTGACTCTTGTTATCTCAAACACTGTTATCTTAAAGTTCCCTTTTATATTAAAGAATACAGCTTGGAAGCATTTCTTTTTTTTTCTTTTTTTGTGTGTGTTTTTTTCACATAAACAATATTTTATTCAACATACTGATACATAATCTTGAATTTACATACACAAATATATATACCAGATATTTGAAAGGGATACAGAAGTAAGTCAGTGACTTTTTTAAATCTGTTTCCCGTGAAGATGTCATAAAACACATTTAACTATCAGAAACTTTCGAAGTTGAACATAAGTACACACATGTATATAAATATAATATGCAAACAGTATGTTACCCACTGATCACACAACGCTGAACCAATCCCTAGTCAACGTCATGACATTGTATCAAGGTTGATTCAGCGCCGTCTCAGCCCTTAGACTGGCTCCAGACTCCAGTCAGTAAAATCTTCAGGCATCACTGGAGTCTTGAGCTAAGGATTAATGAAAATGATTTCTAAACGGAATAAATATTACTGATACAGGTACACACAATAAGGCAATTTCAACTCCTGTTATCAAAAACTACTGGTATCTGAAAGTAAATTTTCTGGGACCTGATTTCCTTTTATGGATAGCCATAATTGGAGTTATTGATAACTATGGTTGGTGGGCAGTATCATCGAAATACATACATTTAATTCGAAATAGGGATATCCATATTTTGAATATGTTATATCAACAAATCGGGCTGAATAATTGATATCCATAATTTGAATTATGAATATCCATAAACAACCGCAGAGCAGTCGTTATTTAATAAATAGATCAGCTCTAGCAGTGAATTGTTGAGTAATAATTCACTGTTTGGGTGTCAGTTGTAAAGTAGATCATATCACGAGCCCAAAGCGCGAGTGATATATCTACTTACAACTGACCGACAAACAGTGAATTATTACTCAACAGCTGAACTATTTCGATTCTAACACTCAAAAAGGCTGAAAAAGTATTCCTTTCATTCAAACTCTCCCAACCTTCCTGCCAGCGCGTTCATGCTCCCGCCAATATTCTTCACTGTATCTAAGGTAAATGTGTGTTTTACGACGGTTTTAGAATGAAAAAGGGACGTTACACCGTCTAACGTCTCAAAACGTCACAAGATTACGTCAGCAATGCCAGTGACGTCAACAATTTGACTCACGCGCTCCGAGACAGTGAATTGTTGCAGAAAAAAACACGGAAACTTTCCATTGCTTCTATATATAGGCGCACTGTGTTAGAATTAAACTTATTAGTTGCAATGAAGAACAACTGATTTACATAATTCTAATTAGTGTTATACATAAACAGGCCGAATTGTTGATATCCATAATTCGAATAAGTGAAATCCATAATTCGAATTATGGATATCTAATAATCTTAATAAATATTGGATATCAATAATTCGACAAGTTTATGGATATCATCTATTTGATTTATTGATATCCATTAGTGATACGTGATATACATGAATGAGGAGAAGTATGGATATTCATAATTCGAATTATGGCTATATATAAATCGAATAAAGGATATCCATAGATCGAATTTGTGATATCCATAATTCGAATTCTATCCTTTAATGATATGAATCTCGGATGTCCTTAGTTCGAATTATGGATATCAATTATTCGAATTACGGATATCCATAAAAATATTGATATTCATAAATCGAATTAAACTGGACAAAAAAAGTTAAGGATTCTAACACAGTGCGCCTATAGAAGCAATGGAAAGCTACCGTGTTTTATTCTGCAGCAATTCACTGTTTCGGAGCGCGTGAGTCTAACTGCTGACGTCACTGCAACTACTGACGTAATTTTCTGACGTTTTGAGACGTTAGACGATGTAACGTCTCTTTTTCTTTCTAAAATCGCCATTAAAACGTTCATTGGTCTGAGATACAGTTAAGAATATTGGCGGGAGCATGAACGCGCTGAAAGGAAGGTTGGGAGAGTTTGAATGAAAAGAATAGTTTTTCGGCGTTTTTGAGTGTTAGAATCTAAACAGTTCAGCTCTAGCATTAAATTGTTGAGTAATAATTCGCTGTTTGTCGGTCAGTTGTAAGTAGAAATATCACTCGCGCTCCGCGCTCGTGATATGATCTATTTTACAACTGGCCTCCAAACAGTGAATTATTACTCAACAATTCACTGCTCGAGCTGATCTATTTCTTAATCAAACATTAGACTAAAATTTTTATATTGAAAAAAGTAATTTTCAAAAAAAAAATCTTCTGTTGAATACATTTAGCCGGGCCGCGTAGCGCAATCAGTAGGGCACCTGACTCATAAGTCAGAGGTCCTGGGTGCCAAACCCAGTCTGGCCACATACTTTCGTTTCTCCTTCCGCTGATTCAAGAAGGGTAGTTGTCAGTTACTGACGAAATTATGTGCACTTAGTACTGGTTAACCGCTTAGGAGGTCTAAGCCTGCCCAGGAACTGTGTGGTTAGGTTAACTGACAGTCCCGACATGACCATAGTTGTTTACCGTGGACGTTAAGCATCAAATCAATCAATCAATCAATCAATCAATACATTTAACAACTGCATGACACATATTAGAATCTGATTACGTGACACACCAGCAGAACTGAATAAACAGACATACCCCTAAATTCAAAGTGAAAACTGGCATTAACACAAAACTGAATGTCTATTATTTTTGGCTTTATCCATGCAAAATCATTTTCACTCCAAGGGCCTGAATAACTGCATAACAGCCACTCGGTATACTTGTGGTAAATCCCCAGAGGCCCATTTAGGGACTGGTTTGCCTTTTTTCACGAAAGGCCTGTATAGGCTCTCCTTGAGTTTCAGGAAACCTTTCTTGATCAGGATTGGCGATGTAACATGGCTAAAGAATGCTCAATCGGATTTAAAACTTGTTAAATTGACGTGCCAATGCAGGAGACTGTTTCTGTCGTTAGGCACTGGTCCATCACATTTGCCCTGTGATCCGATGATGTCATCGCCAAAATCTTCAGCAAACGGTTTCGTAACTGGATAAAACATGTTATTCCTAACTCGCACACCAATCAGAGCGCCTCTGTCTGGCATGCGCAAGTCCACACAGCTGCCAATTCAGATGCCAGACCGTACCATCACCAACCTTCCTCGAGAATGTCATATTCCACAACAAGCTTTAATTCATAGTCTACACGGCGTGTACCTGGCAGGCTTCACACCCTTCTCACATCATCGTGGATATCTACATACAAATCTGGACTCATCTGAAAAGAACATGGGTCCAATGACCCGTCTGCTAATTTGTGTCACTTTGCCGACTGTCGCCTCGCATTTCTATGGAATCACATGAATCCTGGCCTCATTACCAGCATGCAAGTGCGCAAATTAGCTGCGTAAAGTCTGTTTCTAACCGTTTCCGCTTAAATTTGCCGATTAAATCATTTAATGGACTAAAAATGCGCGTCCTCACAGTGTTTTTTTATGAACCAGTTGCTTGGGACAGAGACTATCGTCCGTATGGCCAAGTCTAGTTGATCGCAAGTTTTAAGTCTGACTGAACATGCTTGACAGATGTTACAACACACCGATTCTAATCATCAGAGGCTTCAGGAAACTCCTGGAGAACTAAATCATGCCTTTCATGGAAAATGGCAAACGAGTCCCCAAATGAGCCTCTAGCGCTTTGTCAAAAGAACACCGAGTAGCTGCCATGCAGATATTCAGACCCCAAAAGATATCGACGAGCACTGGCAATGGTTTCGCATGAATAAAGCCAAGAATCACGGACATTCAATTTCGTGGTAATGCCAATTTCCACTTCAATTTTAGGGGTATATCTGTGTATTCGTTTCTACTGTGCTGTCACGTGATCCGATTCCAATATCGTTCATGCAGTTCTGTGCCGCTTTAACAGCTGTATTGAACAAAAGAAAATTATTTTTTGGATAATATATTTTTCATGATTTAAGCTTCAGTCAAATATTTGATCCCTAACTTTTTTGTCCAGTATATTACTATCCATATGACTATCCATACATGAGCCGCGACACGACAAAACCAACAATGTGGCTGTGCGCCCAGCACAGATTCAGGTCAGCCTAGACATCCGCTCAATTTGATCGGACTCTTTGTTAAGTGCCCAAAGGGTAGCTATGGTTCTAAGCTACCTCCATGCGGACAGCGAAGACTCTGATCAGACTGGGCGGATGCCCAGGCTGATCTGAGTCTGCGCTGGGCGCACAACCACAATGTTGGTTTTGTCGTGTCGCGGCTCACATAATTATGGATGTTCATAAATAATTATGGATATCACTAATTCTAATAATGGATATCACTATTTCAAATTATGGATGTCCATAAATAATTATGGATATCTATAAATAGGGAATAATTAGTAAAAGGACACCCTATACAGTTTACATATCTTGCTGAGAGAATCTGACGCTTTGCGACTGATTGTGTACAAGATCAAGTCTAAGCGACTTTTACTTGGTCGCGAAATTTCATTATGTGCATTGGGGTGAAATATTTTTATAAAATAGCAAACGATGTATATCTGGGGCAAAACGCCCACGCTGTGGCTACTCTGAAAAATTATGTATGGCTGTTTTTGTTTGCTTTTGTTTTTTTCTTCCTTTTTTTTTGGGGGGGGGGGGGGGGGGGGGGGTCAAAGACTATATCTTACTGTGGGTGTACAACAAATTAGCATAAAACATAGAACAAATGGCAAAACGACCAGCTTCCTCTTCCCTGAACCAGGTGATTGTAATGCAATAAATGACTATATCAATGGGAACTCAAACAAGACGAAACACAAAAAGCACATAAAAAGATGCCATAAAAAGATGCCATAAAAAGTCCGAACTACGAACGACAGAATCACACGTCCTAGAAAGGTTAGTGACAAATGCCGCTGGCGAGTGAGAAAATGGCGCTATGGGGTTAACCTCGAGTTTACCGGGGCCCCAACTTTACACTTAGGTCCCAACATAGAAGAAATCTTAAGTTCAAGCATTTTCCCATATAAAAGCTACAGAAAGCAAATTTGACCTTACCGTAAAGGGGGAGTCTTCCATAAGGACCATTTTCTGGTTACAAATGGATTTTCACCAAACCTCACCAATCTCCACAGGTAGGTGTTGGCTCTCATATATTGAAATATTGATCTAAACGAAAGTGTATTTTGAGTGGAGCGCAGTGCCAGAGTGGGTGGAGTAATTCCAAGGCCGTCGTCGCCGGTCCGGCAGGTCCGGCGAGCGCCGGACCACTTTTTTTGGCCGAGTATGTTAACTGCCGTACCACTTTTTTCTTTGCAGCCGATTTTTCTTTGTGCTGACCTTTTATTTTATTGAATCGCATCATCAAAAGTGCCGCAATTTATAAATGTAATTATCAAATGACCATCGCTTTTAGTGTCATCAATAAACCTGGCCGAGGTGTGAAAACATGCAGTCACACACCATGCAAACCACCGCAGTTATTATAATGACACCTGCTTGATTAATTTCATACTCGTTAAAGGATTGTTTTCAGTGGACGATTTATCAAAGACATGATCGTGAATGTATTAAAGAACTTCCTCGCTTTAATTTTTGTAGTTTATTAGTTTACTAGAGTCTCATCCTGGTGTACAACATCACATACATATATACATGTTACAAAATAAAAAATACACCAAGCCATTCAATATAGAATTATAAGTGACTTATCACAGCAGTACTTATTTGTAAACAAGCATCATCATTATAAAATTTACTTAGAGATATATACAGCCTATCACATGCTCAACTCAGCAGGGAAGCAATTCGATCGAAGAAACTGATGGTACGCCACCACACACACAAAAGGAGCCAAAAGACCGATCCTGTGAGCCATCACGTACTGACTCATCAAGGAACTGGTACCAGAGCGTCAAGTACTTCTCCGCGTACCACACCCGCATCTCGAGGATCATTGTGCCCAGAGCAAACGGGGGTCCTAGAGTGTGCCTAGTGGATGTACAACGGTTACTTCCCTGCTAGTTGAACTTTGAAGTTTCCCAACAATTACTTGCATACTTAAATGAGGAGAAAAAAGATAAAAAAAGAAAAAAGAAAAAAGATAACCAAGACATACCACGGTTATACGTTAAAATAACATTTACGCAACACTGGTCATTTAAGCACGTAAAGCTAAGAGATACATATAAATACAAAATAAATAAATTAATAAAATTTCCTTTTAAAAGGAAGGCTTGTCCAGCTAAGACAGTGAAATGTTCATGAGTTGTTTATTCAAGTAAACCCAGTTGTTAGTGCACTTTCTGTTGCTAATTTTTATTTAGCAAAGTAAAATTTCTTAACTTCTTGAATGGTGGCATTATCTACAGGTGTGAGGTAAAACAAGTGTTGACTTTATTTGAAAAACAGATTGAGGAAATATTTAAACACACACACACGGGCCGTGTTACGCAATCGGTAGGGCACTTGACTCATTAGTCAGAGGCCCTTGGTTCGAAAACCGGTCTTAGTACTGGTTAACCGCTTAGGAGGTCTAAGCCTGCCCAGGAATAGTGTGGTTAGGTTAACTGACCGTCCCGAATTGACCATTGCTGTTTACCGTGGACGTTAAGCGACAAATCACACAAACACATACACACACACACACGTACGCACGCACACAGAGAGAGAGAGAGAGTTTTCCAACGTTTAAGCCGTTAGGCATGTCTCAAGGAAAATTACTATATGGACATATTTCAAGTCTGTTCTATATGGCTGCTAAGTCACAATTAGTTTGAATCAATATTTTAAGAAAGACTGTTTCAAACCTGTGTCTGTGGAATCTTGGCACATCTGAACTTGGCATCAAAAAAAGACAACAAATATATATTCACTGAACTATGTTTTTGGTTTTAGTAGCATCAGTGACAGTGACTAGAAGGAAATTTTGACACTCTGAGAAGAAAATGCATGCTACTATTGTTTGAGATAATAACTTGCTTGCTTTACAACATTTGGGAACAATAAAGCTCGGAACCCATTGCGTTCATACTCCCATGAACTTCCGAAAAATGAAATTTTTCTCTTACATTTATACTATGTTTTCACATCAATTTTGGTACTTATTTGTGAAGTTCTGGCTAATGTTACGCCAAGGAAAGGACGAAGAATAGCTATTTACCAACGTGTTTGGTAATGACGTTCAACAGCCGTCACTATGACATGACGTATATCAAACGTTACGTCGGCCAATCAACTTAGCGAATAATCCGTGACGTCGAATAATCCGTGACGTCGCTTAAGCGTAACATTGCATGACTGCGTGTTGTTCATGGATGTATGTACATCGTCAGCCCAGTAAAGGTTCATCTAAGGAAATCGTCGACATGTGTAAATATTTCTCTGTACATTTGTATAGGTGAAATAAAAAGTCAACATTAGAGACTGTTACAAGAAAACATTGATGCAAAGCATCAATACGCCGTGAAAGTCAGTCACATTTAGCTTCTGCGCCCAGTAGGCCTAACTGTGCACATATACAGGACACTAGCAAAGGTAGCCTAATATAGAGATATGCGGTGTTGTGAAGCTGATTATAGTTTATTGGCTTTCTGCTACTACTGTATACGTCATAAGCATGTGGGCAGGTTCTTGACAAACATGCATCATAATGATGGATTTCTGATCTGCTCGGATTTATTTTCTATTCAGATAATATTTTAGTTTCGCCTGCTACTAGCAGAAACTAGGTAGATATACATGTGTATTACTTTACTGTTCCTGTGTCTGCGGCATTATCACCGTCGGTGCCGGTGTCGTATACTTAACGTTTTTTGGTTGAGTGGTTTTTGTGACAATGCGCAAACAGGCGAGAGATAGCATGTCCTTATGTAATATTGGAAATAGACTTCAACTCTAGGTTTCATCATATTTTACTCCATGTAACAGGACTTAAAATGGATATTTTTTGCCTATAAAGTAATGTAGACTGTGGACGCAGTAACTCTGCATATATTGATAGGAGGAAACGTGTATGTTGAATTTCAGTTCAGTTCAGTTTTCCTAACGACGTTCCCCAAGGGCTGGTTCAGCCACTAGGAACACATTGTTCGGAAATTTGAACTTCGTTCATTTCAATTCTCATATCGACGTTACCCCCGCACCTCAGCGGAACGAGTCCAAAGCCGCAGTAACGGGGCGTTTTTTTTTTCTAACTTCGTTCAATCCAATTTTTTAATATCATTTATTTATTTTTTATTAGTGAAAGGTCAATATACAGTAATACGTCAAGCTTTCAAAAATATATACATTCTGCTGGCTATCACTCTGACATCTAATTATTAACGTTCAAATTTGTATATTTATCATGTTGTTTAAAAATTATCTTTACCGTTAAGAAACTAGTCTACTGAATCATACAAAATTAACGAAGACTTGTTGCAAATTATATAAGTATTACCTCCCTTGAAACATGCCATATAGGCGATTCATAAAAGAATCCTGCTTTATGCCATATGCGACCAACAAAGGTACCTATCAGACTGCATTTTGCGCAGTCTGATCATTACCATGTGGGCGATCCTATACATTTTCTGTTGTCGATTGGGGATAAAACAAATGCACCGAGGCAAAGTAGCAGGCGAAATTGTATGTATTTTATGACGTACGCGAAGGTACAAAAAAGTTTGGAACAAATCGTCCGGCATATACTAAAATATAGAGTGGAGTCAACCTTTGGAGTGGAGTGGGTTTTTTTTTTCAAACTGCCAAGACTTAATGCTGCTGACTCGGATAAATATACAGTACGGCCATAATGTTTAAAAATTGTTCCCCAAAGTATACTTGGCTTGGCCTAGCTTTGTTCGTAGTATTATGCTTTCAAGCAAGCTATTATGTTATTTCACATAATCTGGCTAGACCAGGAGATAAATTAGAACATGCCCCTTTGCATTTTGCAACTGGTCATTGCCCGAAAATGGTGAGGCATGGTTTCTTGTCCAGAATACTCCGAAATACCATTCCAAAAAAACCACGCCACTCCATAGGTTGACCCCACTCCATATTTTAGTATATGCCAACTCTCCTGGTATTTTCCGAATGAGCGTGACGTCATTTCTTCCGAAAATAACTCGGTATCACTATACGACATGAATACTGGCTTGTGGCCGAAGCCACAAGCCAAAAACGAAAAGACCAGTAAATAAAAACTTGATATTGATTCCCGACTGTCAGTTGTATGCGCTGTATTTATGAAAACTACCCAAAGCCACTGCATGCACGCACAATACATGCATCACCGGAGAAGGAACACCGTCCTAGGCAGGAAGATGTGGCGGAGCCAATGTCCAAACAGCATAACACCCTACCTGATGTCCAATCTCCGGCCCGCACATCGTGTGATCGATTTAAAACAAGCGTCATACAAGAAAGCTGATAGACCCAGTATCCATTAAAAAATAATACACGGGAGAAAAAACTACTATTTGTAAAAATAAGCGTTACGGAATTGCAGAATTTTAAAACAGGTTTTGGCACATATTCGAATTATATCTGTATGACTGAATAAAAAAATCATTTTTTCGCGAAGATTAAGATCAATAAAAGTTGGCAACAATGACATAGCCTTTATGAATAAAACATCTCTAAGATCATTATAAGCAGAGCATTCCAGTATCACGTGCATCTCGTCTTCAATTACAAAAATGACACAGCCGCTGGGTGACATCAATATTTTCGAACCTTCCCGTTTCTATTCTAATCGGGGCTACACCGCATCTAAACTTTGCAAAAGCTGCTCTATGACAAGCGGGTATAAGCAATTTGCAATAATTTTCAGGTTTATTACCCCAGGAGCCAAAATCGCCTATCTTGCCAAATTAAGGGTCGGAGGAGGCACCCTCTGCTATACTTAGTTTGAATGTATTTTTGAATAGTCTGAACTTTCAGAAACTAGGTTTGATTGTTCTGCTCATCAAATTTTATTGTCAAAATAGTCAAATTAAGCGATGGATGTGACTACCTATAGTGGAGCAAATATGATTCCATAAGTGGCCTAGAAAAGACAGATAGTAGTCTTTCGGTGTAATATTTGTTTCTATATATTAAAATGATTATTTTGATCTGTAGTGATCAGATTTAGCGTTTGCCACCTTTACAAAACTTGCATAACTCTGTAATGGGCAGTTATTTACGTTACCCTATTAAATTTTAATTATATAAAATAAGAATCGATAAGAAATATGCTGTAATGATTTAACTGTATCAAATCTCAATATTCTCTTTAAGAATAGTTAATATGCTATAAATTAAGCTGCACAGAAAACAGTTAAGAACATCGGGGCTGTTATTTTGTTATAACAATTCATGTACCCCTTTAAAACTTAAAACGCAATTGTTTGATAAAACATAGCTAATAAGCTATTTTAAACAGAAAATTTGACCTGTTTCTTTCAGATCATACTAAACATGATACAGAAGAATAGTTTAAATAAGTTTTAAACATACAATACATTTCTTAAGCAAAGTAACGTACTTAACAGATTAAAATGTTTGCATAAAAAGACTGTCATTCCTCCAGGAATACACTCATTTGGATCTTTGCCTGTTTAACAAATCAACAAAGTTAAGCTAATTATATTAATTATTTATAAAAAAAAAAATAATTATCTGCATACTTTAGTCGCCTACTCAGACAGCAAACGATGTTGTTTACATGACAAGAAAAACAGAAACTGTCCCAAAAATAAAAGAAAGCGCTCGTAAATTAATCTGCACATGGAAAAGTACTAAATTTATTCATATTCATTAATATCTTAATGAGTTTTAAGAATCACACAATATATACTAAGTTTTGATAAATTACAGTTTTGTACTCAGAAAGGTAACGTTTGTAACTTTTATTTAAAAATATTCCTTGAGATTAGATGTTGCAAATGCAAAATACGCCAAACCCTATATTAGGTTGAGTTATTTTTTACATGAATGTGAAATCCTTTAAACCTACCGCATGTAATTTATCAGCGATATTTCCAAGGTGGTTTATCCATTGTGGTGTATTTATGTTAAAGTTTGTGCTGTCCACTGTTCTTTTGTCTTCGAAACATTGGTTTATTTTGTCTGTAATTTGCCATTATCCTGTTTGAAAATAGACTTGTGTGTGCCTTGTTATGTTGGTAAAAGGCTAGCTTTGAGGTTATCTGCATGGAATGGACTGCATGTTTATTTTGCTACCCGCTAGTATTATTTGAGTACTTGTCTTTTTACTTTATTTTATTACTTCTAGTTTGGTATCATGGGAGGGTTGTGGCACTGATTGAATCCATTCCTGATCGCTGCCAGTTTACATTACTTTATCTGTTTTGAGGTTTTCTTTTAAAAGCAATATTAAAACAATGGTTAAAAATATTTTGGGCTTTTAGCATAAATTTAAACCAATGTAACGTATATAACACGTTAAAAAGTGTTATTTTTTCTCCACTGCTAGTGTAAAGTGCCATATGGCTACGGCAAAATGCTTCCCTGTACTTCATTTGATTGAAAAATATGTGTGTATTTGTCGTTAGGTATCATTTAGGCTCATTCGGAGTCAATTTGAAAAAAAAGGAAATCAGCCGAAGCTGGTGCTAGGTGGCATTTGCAGTGTTATGATATTTTATTCCCAGACACCGAGATTGATGTCTTTGTTTTCTGTGATGCGTTTTTTACTCCCAGAGAATCTTCAATCACAATTTAGTTAAGCTCCTATCATTCATTTCAAGAATTTTAGGTGAATGGATACAATCTTACGTGAAATAACTGCCAAGTTTACCTTTCCTTCCCTCCTTAATGGGAGTAAACTCTTAAAAGAAAGAATTTGCCTTTGTAGGAGAAAAGTGTTTCTGTTAAAAGTAAATCTTTACAGGTTAAACCAGCCACAGAAGAAAAAAGGAGGTCGAAAATCTTGTTTCCGTTCTAACATGTTGCAGTAAAACATTGAGGTGTGTCCATTAACATTAATACAGTATTATTTCCAGGACATGTTTGAAGATCATCTGGAAGTAAGGACATAGCAGATTACTGGCAAGTGCAGACGATACTGTCTAGGCACGACTGATATAATTATGACATTATCAAAATGATATTAATCAATCCAATCAATGATAACTCACTTACTTTGTCTCATTTGTTTGAAAGGAAAAAAAAGGTAACGCATACAACAATGTAAACAAGTTGTGAGATTAAATATTGTGTTTTTTAATGATACTGTTAACTAATGTTTGAAATTCAATAAGATTAAGCATTGACGGTCCCTCAGTTTTCTGAAGGAACCCTTTTATTGTTAAGAAGTTGGCTTGTTTACGGCCATCTAGCAATATGGTCACCTGAATTGCTGCCCATTTTGCTTTCTGTTTTGTTTTGTAATACAAGATATATGTTTTGGCTGTTTTCAGTTGGGGTTGCTGAATGACAACCTGTTTTGGGAAGAACTGTTAATTCAGTTTACCATGCATGTCTTTCGTGAACTTTTGTAAACTTGTTTGTGCTTCTTTCCCGTTTGGTTTAAGGGCCCGATGTGGGATCTGATTGTATTTATTTTTCATATTAATGCCCGTGTTACCCGGTGCAGAAAATAACCGTTTTCAAGCAAAACACCTTAAACAGGCATAATACCAATGCAAATTAGGCACTATGGCACTATATAGAAATTTTATGTGTATTTATACTACTATTACACGTTTTGTTTGTAACAATGGCAATTTGAAGCAATGAACTGGGTAAATCAAATATTTAAATCTCTTCAGAGATTTATGGTTATACTGCTGTTATGTTAACATTCGGAAGCCCAATGCTTTGCTTTCAACATTTGAGGATTACTTTAGGACGGGTTACTTCCTGCTAAAGGCTACTCAAGCATAAATATAAATACTTCTTAACAGTAAAAGGGTAATCTGATAACTCTTGTTGTTTAATGTTGAATACGTTACCTTTTTTGACTTTCAAACTAGGAGTTCAAGGAAGTGATTTTTTCATTGATTTGATTTAAAAGACATGTTGGATAATGAACTGAAGATAATGACCATATGTCATAACCATATTACCCATGGCTGGAAATGTCATCTGCACTTTCAAGAACAGAATCAATGAAACCAAATCTGATTTCTTTTTCTCGCAGGTGGTTTTTGCTTTTAAACCATCTTCAAGCATGCAATTGAAACAATACTGTGTAAATGTGAATGGGCACACTTCTATCTTTTATTGCCATTTGTTTGATGGATGACAACGTTTGTGACATCCTGTTTGCTTCCCTAGATATGAAACCCTTCCAAAAATGGCCAACTCTTAACCCCCCTCGCCCCATCCCTCTCCACCTCCCCGCATTTAGAAAGGAGGCTAAAATAAAAAAAATGGCAGAGTTATATTGTGCCACAATATATCAGTTCTCTTTAAGGTCTGGTGGAATGATAAAAGCGTAACTAAATTCCAAAGAAAAGTTCTCTGGAAGCAAGTTACGCATCAGAGAAAACACTACATTAATCTCGGTTTTAGTTGAGCGTGTATTCAGTAATGTAATGTTACTACACCGCCAATGCCCCCAAGCAATAGCTTGAGCTAAGGTCCTTTTTCAAACTAATGTAGAACGAGGCCAAATGATCATAAACGTGATTATCATTATGATGAAGTAAGAGAGAGCTTTTCATTCTAGCCATGCGTCACTTTACGCTTGTGGCAGTAAAGTAAAACAACTCTTACCTTTTAACTTGTTATATACGTTACTTTGGTGAAAATACATGTGATAAGGCAATAAATCTGTGATTTATTATAAAGTTTTTATGGGAAAAGGTCTAAACTGATAAAATAGTGTAAAAGCCAACATTTAGGAATTGATTCTCTGTGCACTAACCAACCCACGACATCAAACTGGAAATAGCACCATGAAGGTAAAGTACTAAGACAAGTAGTAAGACGATACTATGGGGTAGTAAAATAGACTTGCAGCCCTAAGTCTGTTTTGATTTATTATAACTGAATACCTGCAGACCATAGTGAAGTATTATTAGGACAAAGAGTAGGCGTTTGACCTAAAATGGTGTTTGTTTACATGTTTCATTATTTCTTTGGACATTTTTTTTTGCATGGGTAGCATTAATCACTGTATATATACACAATACCATGCCAATCAGATTTGAGTGCGGAACATATTTTGTTTGTGTTTTTGGACATTTAAATCTACCTAACCACTATGCTATTTAATGGACACGATTATTGGGGGTTATCTCATGGAACAATTTAGCCTACCTGTTTCTCAAGTGGGTGGGGTATATTCATATAGAAAAATGCTCAAAAAAAGAAAGCAGAAAGTCGTTTTGACGAATTCTGGCTCTAATGGGCATGGGTAGCATTAATCACTGTATATATACACAATACCATGCCAATCAGATTTGAGTGCGGAACATATTTTGTTTGTGTTTTTGGACATTTAATTCCACCCCATACCTTACCATGTATCATTCTTTTCAATTATCTCTATAAGTAATGGTAACTGATTTACCATTATGATTTGAAATAATACAAGCATACATGCTAATTACTTAATTGGGTTATAAAATATGGACGGACGCTCGGCGCCCCGTTACTGCGGCTATGGATTCGTTCCGCTGAGGTTCGGGGGCAACGTCGATATGAGAATTGAAATACTACTACTGGGTTATTATCCCCCGCCGAAGGCGGAGGGATATAGGTTTCTCCATGTCTGTCCGTCCGTCTGTCTGTCCGTCCGTCCGTCCGTCCTTCTGTCTGTCCGTCCGTCCGGAGTCATAACTAAGTAACCACTAAACGGAATTTCATGAAACTTAAAATAAATATATATCACTGTAACGCGCTGCGGCACATGAAGTTTCATCAGACTGGCTTCAGTAATGCTTGAGTTATTGCCCCTTTATTGGCTGAAAATCAATGAAATGATCCATAACTAAGTAACCACTGAGTGGAATTTCTTGAAACTTAAAATAGATATATATCACTATAATGCGCTGATGCACATGAAGTTTCATCAGACTGGCTTCAGTAATGCATGAGTTATTGCCCTTTAATTAACTTGAAATCAATGAAATGATTCTTAACTAAGTAACCACTCGGCAGAATTTCATGAAACTTAAAATAAATATATATCACCATGATGTGCTGATGCACATGAAGTTTCCTCAGACTGGATTTAGTAATGCATGAGTTATTGCCCTTTAATTGACCCGCCCGTCCTTCTGTCTGTCCATCCGGCGCCATAACTAACCACTTGACGGAATTTCATGAAACTTAAAATAAATATATATCACTATAACACGCTGCGGCACATGAAATTTCATCAGACTAGCTGCAGTAATGCATAAGTTATTGCCCCTTTATTGGCTTAAAATCAATGAAATGAGCTATAACTAAGTAACTACTGAGCGGAATTTCTTGAAACTTCAGATAAGTATATATCACTATAACGTGCTGTGGCACGTAAAGTTTCCTCAGACTAGTTTCAGTAATGCATGAATTATTGCCCTTTAATTAACTTGAAACCAATGAAATGAGCTGTAACTAAGTAACCACTGGGCAGAATTTCATGAAACTTAAAATAAATATATATCACTATAATGTGCTGATGCATATGAAGTTTCCTCAGACTGGATTCAGTAATGCATGAGTTATTGCCCTTTAATTGACTTAAAATCAGTGAAATGAGGCATAAACAAGTAACCAATACTTCATAAAATTTAAACTGAATAATTATGTATCACCATAAAGTGGATATGCACATAAAGTTTCATCAGAATGGCATCAAAAGTGCATGAATTATTGCCCTTGGATCAATGCGAGATTGCCATTTCCAGCCATAATTAACTTATCAATGAATAGAATTCTATTAAAATTATACAGAATATGTATCACCATAACACATAGGTGCATCTTACAGTTTGTCAGAATTGCTTCAGTAAGCAATGAGTTATTGCCCTTGAATTGGCTTAAAATCAACATATTGAGTCATAACTAAGTAACCATTAAATGGAAATTCATGACACTTATAATAATTATATATTGTTATGACAAGGCAGTGCACATTAAGTTTTGTCATAATCTCTTCAGTAGTGCATGATTTAATGCCCTTGAATTGATTTAAAATCCACAAATTAGCCATTAATAGGGTGCTGGCAAACAAAATTTCTTGTAATCGAATTTAAAATGTATCATTATAGTGCAGTGATGCTGAGGCAAGTGTTTAAGAAGAACAGCTCCAGCTTATGCCTTACTTATCCCAGAGGTATTGCCCTTGATTTGATGTACAATCCACAAGTTCAGCCTCCTAACTTACCAGTGAAAAATTTTTTATGAAACTTAAAACAACCATAAACAAATCAAGGCCACTTCGGCGGGGGATATAAATTCACCGAATTTGCTTGTATAATTTATGATTGTTTGCTTATTTAATGGTAGTATATGCGCTTATAAGTGGTAAGAGGAATTTTACTTATTTTCGCTTCTCCAACTTTAGGAAAAACCATTATTTTTCATTATTCATCCAGATATATACAGGAAACTTTGTAATTATATTGACATGATAGTGTGCATTGCAGAATTATGAGAAAACTATCCTAGGCAAATCAAAACCTGAATTATCAGGGGGCGAGGGAACGAAAAGTTGTTCAAACGGTTTAGGTCACATAACCAACATGGCCACCACGCCCATATTTGGTAAAAACCTTTAAAAATCTTCTTCTCCAGAACCAATAGGCCGATGGCCTTGAAACTTGGTTTAAACAATATTTATTCAATGTAAATTACATAATTACAAGAAAGATACGGTACAGGATCTGACGGTAAGCGAAACGCTTGTATTAAAGTCATCTCCTGAGACATGAAATCAGTTACAATATCAGAATGGCTTAGTCACACATTTTTCAACAATAAATATGGAACGAGACATCCAACATCAAACATTCAAACATACATGTAAAGAAAAGGACATGTGAAGAAAAAGAATAAACAATTAAGAGAAAAGCGAAAGTACTTCTATACTGAGTATTGACTTATACGCTATAATACAGTTATCAGGTTATTGTAGAAGGAATACATTGGATTTTATATACTGTTGATGTATGGACAGATTTCAGGCAATAGAATACAGATAATTCGAAGAAAAAAATAATAAAGAATAAGTAAATAAATAATACTGAAAAGAAGACGTTCTATATTCAGAATACTCCAGAAAGAAAATCTCAAAATACTCCAGAAAGAAAATCTCTTGACAAGGTTTACTCCCTCACACATGTATTAAGTGTGTGCAAGAATAAAACTTATAAGAACCATTCTCGTTCGACAGGTAAGGAGAAAGAAGTAAACTGAGAAAGAAAAAAAAACATACCTATGAGAGCTCTGACCGATTCCCTGATTGAGACATAGTCCCACGACCATGGCCATGCCTTGTCCAGTAAGGCATCATGTATATGGCATTTTTAAGGCATGTGACTATGACCGTATGAACAGATTTTCGTTAGAGGCTCTACATGAAATATGGTTACAATTGGCCCAGGGGCTTTAGAGAAGATGTGTGAAATTGCCAAAATATGAGAGACCAGGGTCAAAGGTCAAAGAATGACCTTGACCTCTTGTTCGCATAAATTTTCATGTACTCATTAAGATGACTGTATATATCAATTTTAAGATCAAAATCTCCAACAGTTTCCAAGAAATCTTATGTTCTAGCATTTTCCCATATAAAAGCTACAGAAAGCAAATTTGACCTTACTGTAAAAAAGGTCAAGGTCACACCAAGGTCTTAATTTGAACAATTTTGGTAGTACTCCGTATCCGATGCTACCTACCAAGTTTCAAGGCCATCGGCCTATTGGTTCTGGAGAAGAAGATATTTAAAGGTTTTTACCATATATGGGCGTGGCGGCCATGTTGGTCATGTGACCTAAACCGTTTTAACAACTTTTCGTTCCCCCGCCCCCTAGAGGTAAACAGATCTTGTGACCACGTTTGCTTCCCTTTACGTTTACTCTCAACAGATATAATTTGCTCCTAGTTCAGCAATTCTTTCATTCACAGGTGTGTTTTAAGGTATATTTGAATATCAGCTCTGAAAAAAAGTTTAAATTGGCTATACTATTAGAGCAAAATTCATAGTTGTAGGGAATCTCCTTCATAGAAATTTAGCCTTAGCAACAGCATAGCAACCACTTAAGTTGTTTTATAAATACGGACCCAGCTCGTAATCTGTTCCACAGAACAATAGTCATGGGAAAAATGAATACTGATAATAACAGACAGACGTATGGATCTGTCTGTAAGAAAGAGGATGCATGTAACGAGTATATCTGGTGATTGATTGATTGATTGATTGATTGATTGATTGATTGATTGATTGATTGATTGATTTACGTCCACGGTAAACAGCTATGGTCATGTCGGGACGGTCAGTTAACCTAACCACACTATTCCAGGGCAGGCTTAGACCTCCTAAGCGGTTAATCAGTACTAAGTGCACATACTGTTGTCAGTAACTGACAACAGTATGTGCACTTAGTACTGGTTAACCGCTTAGGAGGTCTAAGCCTGCCCAGGAATAGTGTGGTTAGGTTAACTGACCGGCCCGACATGACCATAGCTGTTTATCTGGTGAGCTGTTCGAAATATGACGGAACCGGAATGGCAACCAAGCCATACACTACCTTGTAAAACATTGCGAGACGCGCATCGTAACGTCGGCACTCAAGCGACCGCCATCCAAGATGACTCATCATTTCTGTCACGCTACTGTAAGGTGACTAATCATTGGAAACCCATCTTACTGCCCTTCTTAGAATCATTTCAACTTTATGTTTTCTTTTGTATATGGGCTCCAGACAGAAGACGCATGTTTTTAACTTGTGGTCTTACGAGTGAGATATTTGCCAGTGCTCTGATTTCTTTATTTTTTTTGATTTCACATTTCTTTTTACAAAACCTAAAGTTCTATTAGCACTGGCAGTAATATTGTTTATATGAGAGTTCCAGCTAAGATCTGTGCTGATGCTTACCCCAAGATACTTTGCTGCATCTACAGTCTCCAGTTCCTGACCATGCATATGGAAGAAGATTGTTAGAAATGCAGTGTATACATACTGGGTCAGCAAGGCACTGAAAGGCATCGTCTCTGCAGTTCCTCAATATGCCAGGAAAGTCGCATCCTCTACTGAACGTGATCACAGGGTCTACGAGAGAGGCCAGTCATATCCATGCTAGACTGATGGTTGATACAAGGACCTACATCTTCCAGTCGAATAGAGTGGCATACAGTGGTGTCGAGAGTGATGCTAAATGTCTGCTGTGTGGTGAAGACGATGAGACTTTATTTCACTTCTTATTAGAGTGACTAACTCTGGAGAAGACTCGGAGACCGATCCTTCCGAGAAGAAGTTCTCATTGTACGAGTAGTAGAGGAAGATCGCCAGAACTGGGACTGTTGAACCTCATAGTGGATTGTAACGGACGGACTAACATTGTTGATGCTCATTCTGTGAAGCAAGAACATATACAGCGGTTGCAGTATCATTCTAGCAGATTGGTGTTCGCTCTACATGCACTCCGCTATAAAAAAAAATAGAGTTACTCCCATAAGAAAAAGAGACTCAAACACAAGTCACTTTCTTGTACTGCTGTCCGGGTTAATTCTTGTTAATGTATAGTGTACATAGCTGGTCTTGTAAGTGCCAGTGGTGACGGGTTTATCCGCTCACTTTGAGAGGTGCTCCGTCGAAGGAGGAAATGGCAGTTGAACATGGTAACAACAAGATGAGGTCTCGTGTTTTACCCAATACGGTGTAAGAGTATTTTCCCTTTAATACTCTTTCTTGCACTAAAAAATCTCCACTTAAAATTTAGCTGTCAAATCCTTATAATTTTTAACATTTTCGCGATGTTTGTGTCAGATTCGAGTATATTTCCGCCATCCAAAATAAAGATAAAAATATGTGGAATGAATGGAGAGGATTTCAATTCAACGTATAGTCCAGAATCAACAGTAGACAATCTGAAAGTTGTGGCTTTGTCTCACTTTCTTGGCCCTTCAGACAGTATGAAAGGTGCAATTTATCATAAGATTGTTCTTGTTAGGACAGGCAGAGCATTAGAAGATGATAAAACACTACAGCAGCAAGGTGTTGTTGAAAATGGTAAATATCTCCAAACCAGTATATTGATAGATGTCTCCAGGTAGGGTACTGTAGCCCTAGACCCTGGGTCTCCAGGTACTGAATCATACCCCAAAACTCTGGGTCTCCGGGTACGGCAGTAAGTTTTCAACACTATGTATGAATGAGTATTTCCCATTATTTATATATATCTAGGGGAAGTTATAACGTTATATAGCCAGTCGTTTGCGTTATTTTGACTGATGTAGATAAACTGTGAAAAGACATTGCCCAGGTGTCTTATTTGATTGCCCGCTAAATGCTCGCCAACAAATGGTTTTAACACATTATGTCATGTGCGCCAAGTGAAGTTCTCCAAGTGTTGTTCACTTGTTGCACTTCTCAGTCAAAATGACATGAAGAATTTAATTGTGTTCAATCAAAATGACATTGAGAATTTAATTGTGTGCTAATGAAATTTATTAATCACTTCAACAAATATTGAGTGTCTTTGTAAATTTGGTCTTAGCAAAAAAAAAAGATTAATAAATAAAAAATAAATAAATTAAAAAATAAATTTGTAATGTCTGGCGAAAGGGCCGAAGCCCTCCCGCTTAGAGGTATAACAAAACAACTATCTCAGTATAAAATATGTATAATGATCTCCAAAGATGGCTAACATGAAGTAAGTAACTAAGGTAACGACGTCATGAGACATAACGTCGGATACATCACTGTATATAAGTATACAGTCTACTTATAGCTACGTCTAAAGGATATTACATATCTCCTTTTCTTTCAAAAGAGTTTCTGTCATAATTCACCAGGGCTCTCGATCACAGAAATTTGGGGCCGAAATTCGGCCCCATTCCCAATGCCAAAAAGTATGTTTTTTTCCCAATTCCAGATGAAAAATTCCCAATCTGGCTAAGTCTGTTTGTTCCAAGAATACTGCAGTTGTATCAATGCAAAATGTATGAAAAACCACCTAAAATTAAAAATAATAACAAAATTCATAACTTTAAAAATAAGGAAGCAATTTCATTTTCAATCACGATCGTCATCTTTTGTTATTTGAAATCGGTACCAGGTTTTATCATGTACTGTTAGAGTTACTTCTTGTACTGTTAGAGTTACTTCCCTTTCAATAGAGGGCGAATAGGCTAGCGATTTTGGCTGCAATATGTTAATATTTTCTTTGCTCCAAGGGCTAGTATTGTTGTGGTGAGCAATATTTGACTTATTCTTTAAATTGAAGTCTTCTAATGCTAAAATACGATCTGAGTTTTCACCAGCGGTGGATGATTTGGCCGTTTTTTCGTTTCGTATCTGAATCGATTTTCACAAACATTTTTCGGCCATATCCAAAATCATAAACAGGATTAACCGGACATCCAACAAGAGTTATAGTGATAGTGACATACCGTGGAGGTTTTGTACTGGCAGGACTGAAAGTTTTGTTATGTTCTGCTGTGTGAAAGTCCACTTTCTCCCAACTTCACATACTTACGTTACTTTGTTCTTCATAGCCAATCATGGCAGTAGGAAAGATTCCTATTCCATAGTAGCAGCAACCTAACCAGGGCTAATGATGTGTCTGAGAGTATATTTTTTAACCTCTGATATATTGTTTTCAAGGATATAATAGGGAATTTAATCTGAAGGAAGAGGTATATTTTTCTAAGTACATTTGTCATATTTTGCAACAAAAACATTGAATAAAAAATCAAACATCCAAATTGTTCTTGACATTGCATAAAAATGACCAGTGATAATAATAATGATAATTTGATATGCATACTTACCACAGCTTACAATGGATCAATTCTAAGTTTTAAGTCTTAATGAATTATGCTTACAGTTCACTGATACTTCAAACCTAGAGTGTTATATACTGTTGTCATATTGTAACACTTTTTTTTCTAAGTCCCAGTCTTGTCTTCAGTTTGAGAGTGGCAAGATAAGGAAGTTGCCAGTTCAAAGGAAAGAAAGAAAAACTCAACACACACAAATAGTTTTGTTATTATCTAATATCCCAACTATTTGATAAAATTTAATATGATTCACTCTCTGCTATGTCTGCTTATTGACTGGAATCCCCAGAAAATATAACAATACCATAAAAATTATGTAAGTTGCGTTGTTCTGACAATGAAAACTGCTCTCATAAAACAATGTAAATTTTCCCAATTTTAGACAATATGGCGTTATTTTTCCCAATTCTAAAGGCCCCGGCCCCATTCCCAAAAACGGGTGTGAGAGCCCTGTTCACTTTTCTGTTGGTTTCTTTTCCCAATCAGGTTTTTCTTTGTTTTTCATGTCTACATGTATTTTGTCTCTGATAACATCTCTGTTCCTTTAATTAATTCTAACGTCTTAATAATGTATTTCGTCTTTTCTCTTTGCTCCTGTACTCAACCTGTTTCACTCCTGAATTTATGGTCAGAATTTCTAAATATGGATTTACAGCTTAAATTCTTCTTTTACTGCGTCCGCTCATGCTTTGTTTTGCCATGCGTCTGCATGTGTCTCCTAAGGTCTTCAAAATAATGCATTCATTTGCCTCAAGTTGTCTTTCCTTATCTGTGCTTCACTTTTGTCTGCTTCTCAAAGCCTCAGCTTCTGTCTGTTTCTACATCTCTTTGCATGTGCTTCTGTTTCTATTTACCTCTGCTTCCCGCCGCTTCTCTTTGCTTTTCTGTCTCTTTAATCCTGTTTCTGCCTGTCGATACTTTGCGAATCTAAATTCCAAACCCCGCCACTTCCCATTTCTGGGCGCCGCAGCTCTGCTTCTCTCTTTATCTGAAAGATCCAGAACCAGCCACTTCCCCTCTCAGGGCTCCGCAGCTTCGCATTTCTGGTTAATTCTATTATCTGTCATCCAGAATCAGCCACTTCCCATCTCTGGGCTCCGCAGCTTCTCTTTTTCTGGTATGAAGTCTCTTCTGGTTATGATATTCAAGTAAATCTAGTCAACTTATCTTGGAATTCGCTCCTGTCTTCTTTCTTATCGCATGAATAATGTTTATCTCTTCTCTGTCTCTTCATCAGGACCAACTTCTTCTAAATGTCTTTATTTTTCTTCTGCTTTGCTACAGTTTTGCTTTAATTTCTATTATCCCGTCTCCCTTTTCATCCTCGTCGCCAATGTAATGTCTGGCGAAAGGGCCGAAGCCCTCCCGCTTAGAGGTATAACAAAACAACTATCTCAGTATAAAATATGTATAATGATCTCCAAAGATGGCTAACATGAAGTAAGTAACTAAGGTAACGACGTCATGAGACATAACGTCGGATACATCACTGTATATAAGTATACAGTCTACTTATAGCTACGTCTAAAGGATATTACAAAATTATTAATCAGTAGAAAGACATTTAAATGATAATGCAATCAGAACAATGCGTTTCTTCTGCATAAAAAACATATTGTTTTATTGTTCACACAAATAGGCTTAATTGTTGATTTTCACACCTAATTGTGCCGGGCATCGTAGCGCAATCGATAGAGCACCTGACTCATAAGTCAGATGTCCTGGGTTCGAAACCCAGTCTGGCCACATACTTTCGTTTCTCCTTCCGCTGATTCAAGAAGGGCAGTTGTCAGTTACTGGCAAAAGTATGTGCACTTAGTACTGGTTAACCGCTAAGGAGGTCTAAGCCTGCACAGGAACAGTGTGGTTAGGTTAATTTAACTGACCATCCCGACATGACCATAGCTTTTTTCCGTGGATGTTAAGCATCAATCAATCAATCAATCATACCTAATTGTCCAAAACAATTATAAAATTCAACAATGACTAACATATTTTGTTACTGGATTAACTATTTTGTCGGCGAGCAATTAGCGGGCAATCAAATAAGACACCTATCCGCATTCAAGTAGTCGGCCATGTCTTTTAGCAGTTTATCTACATCAGTCAAAATAACGCAAACAACTGACTAATGTTATACATGTAATCTTCCCCTATCAAGATGGCGACTGAATATAAAACTTTTACAAGGAGTTATTTTATTGCCGGATTAATTAAGAGTTAAATGAGAAAAACTGCTTAATACATAGTATTGAAAACTTACTGCCATACCCAGAGACCCAGAGTCTCGGGGTACGGTTCCGTACCTGGAGACCCAGGTTCTAGGGACACGGTATCTTCCCTGGAGACACTTCCTTGATAGATATTGCCTGATGTTTACTTTAGATTTAGAAACACTACAAATCAAGGGGGGTGCAGGTTCAATCCCCCACTTCTCCGGCCTTATGGATGAGACTTTTCTCTGCATGACCCATGAGTTGATGAGATGTTAAACCGGAGTTCACTTACTCATTGAATTAGTAGTGACACCACAACCTTAAGTCTTCTTTCCTCAGATGTCAGTGCTCCAGATAAGAGGAGTATCTGTCAGAGGATATTTCTGTAATATATCCTAAATCATCCCTGTTCCCCTTCTTATCTGGAGCACTGAACATGGTAGTAATTCCAAAAAGTCATATGGTGCAGCTGAAAATATAAAATGACAAGTCTTTTACAGAAATGGTCCGTACATAATCCTGCATCAGTCATATGATTTTTTTTTTTTCATCTCAGAATGTGGTTGGGTCTCATTAGGAGGTGCCAAGGGAAATTAAACTTTATGTATAAAGTCCATACTAATTTAGTCCCTTCTTATATCCTTGATCTTTTCGCACCACTAGTTAGAAATGTTTCCAATTATCCACTTAGAAATCAAAATAATTATTATATACCTTATAGGCTTATACCCTTACAGAAATCTCACGAAAATCGTGCCTTTCCTCGCCAATTTCATTATGGAATTCGATCAACAACGATCTGAGAGAAATAAACACACTTACAAGTTTTAAATCAAATACTAAGAGAATAAATATGAACGTTTTTGCAACTCCATGTTATTATTTGTATAGCTGTAGATATATAGAGGATCTTACATGAGTGGTCATTTGATATGAAAGATCAACGCATATTTGCCTATTTTTCAACAAATTATTGCACTTTCATCGGGCAGCAAAAGTTGTAATATTTGGCATTAATATGTAAACGTGTGTACTATAAAGACATTTTAACAGTAATTCTGAAAAATTATCATGCCTCTAGACTAACTTAAACCGATTTTATCAAGAGGGGTAGGTGAATTTTTCAGTCTCTGAAAATAAGTCCATTTTTTTTGGAATTTAAATTGATAACTATGCGAAAACTGATGTACACACTACTGTTACTGATACCCCCCCCATGCCTCAGCAAGCCACTCACATATAATGTGTATTATGATCAGGGCTACAGAAATTTTGAAATCGTAATCGGTCCGGATGGCCAATGACGTCATACGAATCCAAAATAGACACGAAAACTAATGACTACACAGTGTATTCCCCAATCCAAAAAAAGTCACGAAAACTAATGACTACACTGGAGCGCCGTTATAACGCGGGTGTCATCGCTGAAGTAGCCATTTAGTCCACATGTTCTTACTTAATGTGAAAAATGCGCTTTAAAGCGCAGAGACAGTCAGACCGAAAGCGAAAGTACACATGGCTGTACCATTCGGACATCCTCGCTGAAAAACCTGACCAGACTGCACATAATCAAGTCCGGTTTAATTTTTCTTTTTGCTAGTCAAATTCTTTCCTTATGCTATCTATGAAAGTATACAATAGTCAGTAACCTTACGTTGCACAGCCTTTTTCCGTGCATCGGCACGTGTACGTGTGTATTTAAATACGAGTTGTGGAAAATCTTCGCCGCTGGCCAATATTGTGACACGTGCTAATTATCGAAGATTTCTAAAATTGAGTCTGTTCACACCTTGACAAGACAATCGACACTTTGTTTATCTGTGATAACTTTTGACAGCAGTGCGTTATTATTGGATTAATAATATGACACATGGCTAAAATCCAGGTAATTATGTCATCATACATCGCAAATCGTGTTTTTTCGGACCGAAAAAAATGTGCCTTATGCAAACTGAATCGGTTTTTCGAACTCAAAATCGGTCCAGACCGACAAAATATCGGATTTCTGTAGCCCTGATTATGATAGTACACACATATATGCAAAGTGGCTAGCTGAGGCACGGGGGGAAAAGTTTCCTTAAAAAAACTTTTTCTTGTTTCTATTACGTTTAATTATAAAATTTAGCTTTTTCCACCAAAAATTGAAGTCTGTGTGCTAAAAAATCAGAAATTAAATTCATAGCCAGTTAGGGGAAGTTGAGAGCAACAAATTTCCATAGAAATTCTTGGGTATATCAAAAATTTAATTTTGACTAATTTTATAGGCAAATTAACATTACAACCATCAGAGGACCTTTATGAAACAAGCCTTTGGCGAGTTTCATAAATTTCATATGAAATGATCACTCGTGTAAGATTCTGTTTATCATATGACCCTTTAAAATGGGATTTTAATGCTTTCAAACTGAACATTATTTCAATAAGAAAACGCATTGTTGACATGGACATGGTCAATGACGTTACGTGTATGCACCAAAGTGTTATTACAGGACTGGTGTGGTCATACGATTTTTATGACACAACATTATCCACTGATTAACAGCGATGTCATATGATAAATATCTGTATTGCATGCTAGACTATGTAGCAATCTAAGTTTCGATCTTTCTACAAACTACTTAACACTTGACCCTACCTGTTCCTGTTCAAATGAAATAGAAGATGGTGAGCATTACTTCTTCCGATGCCCATAATACATTACGGAGAGGCTATTGTTATTTAGCGCCATGAGAAATTTTCACCCTCTCAGCATTGACACTGTATTATTTGGTAAACCAGAATTGGGTACTGAAAACAACATAATTCTCTTTAAGGCTATCCATAGTTTTATTAAATCTGCAAAGCGTTTTTAAAACTAGTTATAGCTATATACATAGTCGGACAGTTTGTATATACATTCATGTATATGTATACACTTTTGCCACTATTCTTTGCAATTCCCACCAGGACTTGGCCCGGATCACCTGACAAGATTCCTTTATATAGCTAGGTTTTCTTTTTCTTTTTTTATTCTTTTTAGCTCGCCTGAACGAAAGTTCAGGAAGAGCTATTGTTGTCACCTTGGCGTCGGCGTCCGCGTCAGCGTCCGCGTCCGGATTGGATGTTTTGGTTGAAGTTTTTTAAAGACCTATATCTCCCTAACCCATGGATGGATTCTTTTGATACTTGCACTGTAGTTAGATATTGGTCCAAAGTTTAACAGGGTACCACCCCCACCCCACTTCGTGACCTTGATGTCAAGGGCATGGACTTAGAAAATTGGGAGTTTTTTGGACTGGATGTTTTGGTTAAAGTTTTATTAAGCCCAATATCTCCTTAACCCAATGATGGATTCCTTTGATACTTGCACTATAGTTAGATATTGGTTCAAAGTTTTCCAAGGTACTACCCCCACCCCCCCTCAGTGACCTTGATGTCAAGGTCATGGACTTAGAAAATTGTCCTTTTATTGATTGGATGTTTTGGTTAAAGTTTTTTAAAGACACATATCTCCTGAACCCATAGATGAATTCTTTTTATATTTGCACTGTAGTTATATATTTGTATAAACTTTTACATAGTACTACCCCAACCCCGCTCAGTGACCTTAAATACTTGGACTGATATTGGATAATGGAACGCACACACATGCACACACCCCACCCCTTACCCCTCTACCCCTTAGTTCTTTGTCCTCAAGCTCATGGACTTTGAAATTTCATGTGGATTTTTTTTTATTTTTATTTTATTTTAAGACTTATTTCTGAGATAGCGTTTGTTTATAAATGTGTTGTCATTATGGACATGCTTGTTTGAAGTTTTATGCCTAGCAGTCCACACCACCATAGCAACTGTGTCATAGGCAAGCACTTATTCAGGCGAGCTATGCTGTCTGGCGACAGCTCTTGTTTTATTGATATTGTTTATAGATATGTTATGAATATGTTCGCTTGCTGTCACTATTATGCTGAGTTATATCTGTTAATGTCTGATGTAGGGGGCGGGCCGTAACTAATGTTGTGAGAACTGATGGCCCAACCCCGTTGCTTCTCATTTATACATGTAGCAATGAAATTTGCTTAAACTGATTTTTGTTCCAACTTCGTATTTAATTTGATTGCCACTGAAAAATGGTAAAACATTAAAAAATCTAATAAGTAGCTATAAGGCTGGAAATGCAAAAACTTTGCAAAAATGTTCTCCACAATGCTGGGAAATTCCACTGGTCTTCTCACCATTACATGTGGCTCATGAAAAAGGACAAGTGAAATTTTTTACTGTTCCTAGTGCAAATTATTGAAATCTCCATTCTGTGGTCTTGTTGGAATCTCCATTCTGTGGTCTTGTTGGATGAGTCAGAGCTCTAGATAAGAGGGAGTATTTGATGATATAATTTTTCTTATTTCTCATTGAAACCATATGTTGTGACCCCTCATTTGAACCGTCTCATTGAGACGGTTCAGATGAGGGGTCACAACATATGTTTTTATGCAGAATTAACAAAAATTATCCCATATTATCACCAAATACTCCCTCTTATCTAGAGCTGTGTGAGTGACTTTTTGACAGTTTCAAGAATTTCCCAGTTCTGCTCTACATAGCCTTCTGCAGAAACACTGACAGTCATGGCTATTGGTCCAAACTTTGATGGCAATGAATTGCCGTGGGCTTTCAAATTGGCTTAGTGCAGATCTAATAACAGAGCCTTTATAGAAGTGTTCCTCAGATACTCCTTCACCACATGTGGTTTTTGTATGGGTTGTCAAGGTTGTTAGTAATGACTGGAGTTCTGTGTATATTTTCAGATGAACTTTTGCTACTTAAAAGAAGGTTATGTCCATCTCATTTTGATGTAGCTACAACCTCAAGGGCAGTAAGTTTGTTTTGCATTTTATCATTTTACTCCTATTAAGTGCCCCTGCTCTAATACACGCCCCTGCCTCTTTTCCGGAAATAATGTTACATTAACTTACATAAATTTTTGTCTGCTTCTCTGAATGAGATAGCTCTTTGATGTGGGGTCTGCTCTTAAAAGAAAGAATTTGCTCCTAGAGGAGCAAATTCTTTCTTTTAAGAGTTGACCTCTACTGAGAAGGGAGGCAAAAACTAGTTGAGTTTGCTGCCTCAGAAAGTATGCCCATTCACCTCAATACTGTTGTTAGAGATACTTTTGGAAGTGACCGATTTCTTACACATTATGCTATAAGAAATCCCTCTCTTTGGACCACCTAATAAACAAGAAATGCATTTATGTCTGTTTATTGCACAAAAGTACAAGAGAAAAGGTTTCAGTCCTTTTAAATGAGCTAGAGAGAGATTTTCATGAGCAATTTACTTAGTTAAGTCACAACACCACAAAACTATGAAAGTGGCATGTACCCCCAGCGACTATTCAGATCAGCCTGCACATTCAGTCTGTGCTTATTTAAAAGAGTAGCTAAGTTAAATGGTCTAAACTGTCTCCATGCCGACAAGAAAAACTCTGATCAGGTATGGCCAAGGCCCTGGTTGATACGAGTCCTTATTGGGCACACATGCCACTATGTTGGGTTTGTCGTGTTTGCGGCTGAGTTAGTCAAATCTCACATATAAATTCATCAAATCTCTCAGATTCCAGTGTAGAACCTATGCCATTAATGCTGTAAGTGTACCCATTTTCCTTAACCCATTCCATTCGGGATACCCCTTTAGGGGAATCTGGGCAAACAGTTTAGATCCAGATCAGGCCACATAAACCTGTGGCCTGATCTGAGATCCAAACTGTTTGCTGCCTAGACATCATTTCTACAAGAGTTAGTTAGACCAATACTGTCAAAATATTCTTGATTTTTTATGCAGGCGAAAATTTCAGCAGACGACAAAAAATACCCATAATGCAATGGGTTAATAAGTCACAGAATTTCAGGATTATTACAGTAGCTTAGTGCTCCAGAAAAGGTTGTTTTTTATGCCCCCGCCACGAAGTGGGGAGGGGCATATAGTTTTGCCCTTGTCCGTCCGTGCATACGTACGTCCGTCCGTCACACTTTGTAGTACTGTTCTTGTCTCCGCAACTCCTCCTACAGTATTCGATGCAGGGAGTTGAAACTTGCAACACAGTTCAGACATGCATTGAACATGTGCATAAAGGAAACATAGCTTTGATTAAGATCTTTATTGCAGAATTATGTCCCCTTGAATAATAAACATATTTTGACCATATTTCACATCTGAGTACTGTTCTTGTCTCCGCAACTCCTCCTACAGTATTTGATATAGGGAGTTGAAACTTGCAACACAGTTCAGACATGCATTGAACATGTGCATTAAGGAAACAGAACTTTGATTAAAGTCTTGGTTGCAGAATTATGTCCCCTTGAATAATATACACATTATAACCATATTTCACATTTGAGTACTGTTCTTGTCTCCGCAACTCCTCCTACAGTATTTAATGTAGGGAGTTGAAACTTGCAACACAGTTCAGACATGCATTGAACATGTGCATAAAGGAAACAGAACTTTGATCAAGGTCTTTATTGCAGAATTATGTCCCCTTGAATAACATAAATATTTTGACCATATTTCACATTTGTAGTACTGTTCTTGTCTCTGCAACTCCTCCAATTGTATTTGATGTAGGGATTTGAAACTTGTAACACAGTTCAGACATGCATTGACCATGTGCATAAAGGAAACGAAACTTTGATCCAGGTCATTATGGCAGAATTACATCCCCTTGAATGACATGCATATTTTGACCATATTTCACACTTTGTAGTACTGTTCTTGTCTCTGCAACTCCTCCAATAGTATTTGATGTAGGGATTTGAAACTTGCAACACAGTTCAGACATGCATTGAACATGTGCATAAAGGAAACAGAACTTTCAGTCAGGTCTTTATTGCAGAATTATGTCCCCTTGAATAACATACATATTTTGACCATATTTCCATAGCTTAAATACAATCTCACCTTTTATCGTCGCTCTAGCAGCCTCATTTATTAACAGATTTTGGTATTACATCACAGCTTTATTGGGTATGACAGTACCTGGAACAACTTTGCGTTTCAGGTTTGTAGGATGAAGGTCAAGGTCACAGTTGCTATTTTCAGAAAAACTAGGGCATTGCTCCAGCGCTTTCATTTATAGATTGATTTTGATGTAACTTCACATAAATGTTTAGTATAACAATATCTTGAATGAATTACTGTTTCAGCACCGCAGGTCCAAGGTCAAGGTCACAGTTGCTATTTTTAGGAAAAAATACTTATCATTCCTCTACTCCTCTATTCATTGACAATTTTGATGTAACTTCACTCAAATGTTTAGTGTGACAATATCTTGGACAAGTTTGTGATCCAGAATTTTAGGGTAAAGGTCAAGGTCACATTTGCTATTTTAGAAAATATCCTGTTATCCCTCTGGAATGATTTTGGCATAACTTGACACAAATGTTTAGCTTGACAATATCTGGGACAAATTTACGTTTCATCATTGTAGGTCCAAGGTCAAGGTCACAGATGCTATTATAGGTACATATAAATCTTTGTCATGGTTCTAGCGCCTTTATTTATTAACTGATTTTGATAGAACTTCACACATATATTAAGTATGACAATATCTTGGACAAGTTAACCTTTCAGGGTTGTAGTTCCAAGGTCAAGGTCACAGTTGCTATTTTTAAGAAGAACTCAGTCATCCCTCTAGCACCTTTATTTATTGACAGATTTTGATGTAACTTCACACAAATATGTTTTAACACATTACTCTTCTAGTGAGGCATATGGCGGGGGCATTCATCACCTTTAGTGATTGTCTAGTTTTAGGATAATTTTGAGATACTTTTTCGTATTTCTCATCTGAAACATACTTTGTGACCCCTCATTAGAACCAGCTCACTGTTCTAATGAGGAGTCCTAACATATATTTTCGTGGAGAAATACGGGTAAATTATCCCTAAATTATCCTTGTGACCTCTTCTTATCTGGAGCTCTGGACTAAGCTAAAAGCGGGCCATTTACAGGCTTACAAGTAGTCCTACTTTTTCCTACTTTTCCTACTTTTTTGCCCTGTTCCTACTTTTTAGCTCACCAGAGCCGAAGGCTCCGGGGGAGCTTATAGGATAGGCAGTGGTCCGTCGTCGTCGTATGTCGTCGTCGTCGTCGTCGTCGTCCGTCAACACTTTTAAACAACATCTCCTCTGAAGGCGCTAGGCCGATTGGGCCCAAATTTCATCTGTGGGATCCTTGGGTAGGGGGATTGAAAGTTTGTGTTTTTTATGAAAATTGGCCATTTAGTTTGGTTGCTATGGCAACTTAGAGTTCCCATTGACTTATAATGGGGAACATTGAAAAATGGCATTTTCTGCTAAGCCATTGCAGATATGTTGATAAAACTTTTATAGAAATGTTTCTTGAGCTGTCTTCTATCAGCTATATGTTTTTTGCCCCACTGCTCCTATTATGGGTTGCCATGGAAACCAAAATGCAAAAAAAAAATGAAAAAAATATTTAAAAAATTATCTCCTCCACTTGGCCAATAAGGCCCAGATTTCATCTGTGGCATCTTTGGGCTGGGGGATTGAAAGTTTGTGTTTTTATGATCATCGGCCCTTTAGTTTGGTTGCTATGGCAACTTAGAGTCCCCATTGACTTATAATGGGGGAAAATTGAAAAATGGCATTTTCTGCCAAGCCATTGCAGATATGTTGATAAAACTTTATAGAAATGTTCTTTGAGATGTCTTCTATCAGCTATATGTTTTTTGGCCCACTGCTCCTTTTATTGGTTGTCATGGAAACCGAAATGTAAAAGAAATGGAAAAAAAAATACTTAAAAAATTATCTCCTCTGAAGCCACTTGGCCGATAAGGCCCAGATTTCATCTGTGGCATTCTTGGGCTGGGGAATTGAAAGTTTGTGGGTTTTTTTTTTTTTATGAAAATCAGCCCTTTAGTTTGGTTGCTATGGCAACTTAGATTTGCATTGACTTATAATGGGGAAAATTGAAAAATGGCATTTACTGCTAAGCCATTGCAGATATGTTGTCAAAACTTTTATAGATTGTTCCTTGAGAAGTCTCTTATTAGCTATGTTATTTTTTTTTGTCCACTGCTCCTTTTATTGGTTGCCATGGAAACCAAAATGCAAAAAAATGGATAAAAAGAGATACTTAAAAAAAAATTATCTTCTCAGATGCCATTGGGCCGATAAGACCCAGATTTCATCTGTAGTATCCTTAGGCTGGGGGATTGAAAATTTGTTTGTTTTTTTATAATGGCAATCTAGAGTTGCATTGACTTGTAATGGGGAAAATTAAAAAATTTACTGCAATCAATATATGGAAAATAGTTAAATATTTTGTTATCAAATCAACAGACTGTCAGACTGAGACTTTGTAGTTGTATATTTTGTATTAGCCTGTACAAATGTGACAGCAATTTTGAGCCTATACAAATTTGATAGCAATTTTGAGCTAGAGATCTGGTGAGCTTTGTGGCCCGTGGGCCTCTTGTTTCAAAAATATTCCTACTATTCCTACTTTTTGAATGAAAATGAAAATAAAAAATGTATATTTAAAAATATTTTAGTCTGTTGCAGAATGAAACATGCTACATGATATAAGGACTTTTGGCATATTCTATTGATGAGTTTCTTACAGTCTTTGAACAGTCTACTGTTGAGCTCTTAGGCTAGCTGCATGGTGCCTTTCTGGGAAATGTGTTGAACATTTTGAACATGCATGTTGCTTAATGTGAAGGATGAGGCCCTCTCAGGGATTTTGGGTAGCTGGGGAGAATTGCCATTTATTTTCAGGGAGCTGGGGAGCACTAGCAATTATTTTCAGGGAGCTAGGAAGCAAGCTCTTAATTTTGAGGCACTGTGGAGCACTGTCAGAATGTGATTTTTATGTCTACCCCCTTAAGGGTCGGGAGACATATTGTTTTTCCCCGGGCGTCTGTCCGTCCGTCTGTCTGTCTGTCTGTCACAAATCGTGTCCGTTCTGTATTTTGAAAACCGCTCAAGCTATATTGGCGAAACTTCATATAAATATCAATCAACATGAGACGACGTGCAGAGTGCAAGAATGGTAGCTCTGGCATTTATACTTTTTGAGTTATTTCCCTTGGAACTTAGTCCATCACAAAATTGTGTTTCAATTGTGTCCGCTCTATAACTTGAAAACTGCTCAAGCTTTATTCACGAAACTTCATACAAATATCAATCAACATGAGGCGATGTGCAGAGTGCACAAATGGTAACTCTGGCATTTATACTTTTTGAGTTATTTCCCTTGGAACTTAGTCCATCACAAAATTATGTTTCAATTGTGTCCGCTCTATAACTTGAAAACTGCTCAAGCTTTATTCACGAAACTTCATATAAATATCAATCAACATGAGGCGATGTGCAGAGTGCACAAATGGTAACTCTGGCGTTTATACTTTTTGAGTTATTTCCCTTGGAACTTTGTCCATCACAAAATTGCGTCTCAGTCGAGTCCATCTATAACTTTAAAACCATTCAAGCTATATTCATGAAAGTTCATACAAATATCAATCAACATCAGACGACGTGCAGAATGCACTCTGGCATTTATCCTTTTTGAGTTATTTCCCTTGGAACTTTGTCCATCACAAAATTGTGTCTCAGTCGAGTCTGTCTATAATTTAAAAACCATTCAAGCTATATTCATGAAAGTTCATACAAATATCAATGAACATCAGACGACGTGCAGAATGCAAGAACCATAACTTGAGCATTTATTCTATTTGAGTTATTTCCCTTAGAACTTTGTCAGTCACAAAATTGTGTCTCAGTCGTGTCTGCTCTTTAACTTGAAAACCATTCAAGCTATATTCACGAAACTTCATGCAATTATCAATCAACATTAGAAGAATTGCATAGTGCAAGAACCATAACTCTTGCATTTATACTTCTTGAGTTATTTCCCTTGGACCTTTGTCAGTCACAAAAAAGTGTCTCAATCGCTTTATTACTTGAAAACCGGACAAGCTATATTCACGAAACTTCATACAAATGTCAGTCAACACTAGACAACCTGCAGAGCACAGCATTTATACTATTTGAGTTATTTCCCTTGGAACTTTGTCATTCACAAAATCGTGTCTCAATCGTCTAAGCTCTATAACTTGAAAACCGTTTAAGCTATATTCATGAACTTCATACAAATATCAGTCAACATATAAATAGACGACGTGCAGAGCACTGTAACTCTTGCATTTATATTTTTTGACAAAAACTAAATATGAATATCAGTCAACATTACATGACATGCAGAGCATAACAACTATAACTCTTGCATTTATGCTTTTTACTTATTATGAATCCCTGCTTCAGGGTAGGGAAACATATTGTTTTTCCCTTGGCGTCTGTCTATTAGTCTGTCTATTAGTCTATCACAAAATATCTTTACTGGATACGAGCTCATTGTTTGCATGAAAATGACCAGTATTTGCATTAGAAATTGTATTTAAAGTTTCCGTTTGAAATTATATTTAATGACTGATCCTTTTGACATCAGAAAGGGGGGAGACATCTGTTTTTTCGTAGAAAAACAATTCTAGTCTAAATTGTTTTGGGCTTCTGGGGGCTGCACCCTCCAGACCCCCCATTTATACATGAATAGATGTCATTTTAGTAATTCTTTTTAAGCCAAAGCAAGTTCTGATGGGCATTCAGACTTGCAAATGCTTGCATTTCGGGGGCTGACTAGAGGTAGAAATGACTGCTTTTACTCATCTTGCAGTAGTTGTGCTTGTTAATCAATTTACAAAGTAAGGTGTTTTTAATCTATACTCATTTTATGCATGTTCCTCAGAAAGACATTTTGGACGCTGTCCATTCTACTCTGAAATTGAATTTCTGACTGCTCTCATTCCTTGTGCCCTGACAGATCACACTCAGGTCCTTCTATTTCATTTAAACTACCATTATATCTTGTTCAAAGCAACATTTTCATACAAGCATCTTACCACCTGGTTCTCTTTCTCTCTGGAACAACATTGAACAGTTCTTTCACTATGTTTTATGGTTTGGTTTAAATGTTCAATTATTTGATTAATGAATAAAAAAAAAAAAAATCAGGTTGACAGCAGCATGAACAGTAAGATTTCAGAGCCTCCTGAAATTAAACATCCCTTAAATCTTCTGACTGGAGTTTTTCTGAACTGTTCTGCAGCGTTTAAGTGATTGAATATATACGAGATTTATTGGTAAATTTGTATAAATAATTCCTACTTTTTATCATAAGATTCCTACTTTTTTCCTACTTTTTTCATGAAATGATTCCTACTTTTTTCCTACTTTTTCATGAAAAGCCACTTGTAAGCCTGCATTTAGGAAAATTGCAGTAGCTTAAACTACTTTATTTTGTAGAAATCAGAAGAGGCTAAGCGAGGGCCATCTGCAGAGGTAATTGAGAGAGTCACGGCAAATGTACCAAAATTCAAAGAGAAGCCTTTGACCGCAAGTATTACAACTGGACTAGATGTAAGTGTTGGTGGCAGATACCCTAAAAATTCTAAAAAAGGGGACACATAAAATAATTGGTGTAATTGTCCTAAAAATGGAACAGTTATGTTTTACAATGCAGTAGTGTGTCAAAAAGAGGCAGATTGAATAGCAAACAGTGTAGACACTGATCAGACCGTTCCTTTAATGGCAGTCAGGTCTGGGTCTGCACTGTTAGCTCAGACCTGTCTGTCCCAATACTTAGAATTTTTATGGCAATTGTGAACAAAGGGGTTCAGTGTACTTGTAAGGTTGATAAGGACAATCGTGGATCAGAGAAAATATTTGAGATATTCTTTGACCCATGTTCTTGCAATGGTCATGACAAGATGTGAATCTCTAGTTTTGCAATTTTAGAAACATAAGTTCTGAAAAATACATGTACCTGCTGTGTGACAAAAGGACATTCTAGAAATTATTTTTGGCAATAATTTTGGTGTTCAAATACATGAGTGTTTAAAATTTGAGGTCAGTTACCATATGAGATTCACTGCATGAAAAGGGACTTTCACCCGTATGCACACTGTATATACTCAAATTATCACATTTGTGCAAACAGATCATTGTTTCATAGCACCAGATTTTTTTTTAAGAAAATAAGGAGATAGTTGTCAGTAAAACATATGTTGTGACCCTTCATTAGAACTGTCTCTGCAACAATATTGTTCTAATAATATGTCACACCATATGTTTTCATTTGAAAACTATAAAAAGTTATCCAAAAATTATCCCTGTTACCATCTAACTGGTGCAATGTCTTTTTAGATTTCCAAGGATGCATAGATTGTCTTTGGGAATAAGGAAGATTTATCAGATTGTGTGGATACATCATATTATAAAGGTAGCTGCAATACAAATTCTAAAAATTGGGATACCCAAGATAATCACAGTAATTGTCCTAAAAATGAAACAGTTTGGCTTTTCAATGCAGTAATGCATTCAAACTATGCACATGAAATGGCATATAGTGTAGACTCTGTTCTCACCCATTGGACAAGAATATCCCTTTCTAGAGCTGTCTGAGATGTTTCTATCTCGGCCTGCTATCTCAGCCTAGGCTCAGAAAGCTATCTAAATCATTACTATACTAGAATATAGTACAGCCCAATCATACTACACACTCAATCTCAACAAATCTCTTTGCTACTTGTCATGTAAATTGCATGCAGAAAATGAAACTGACACCCAGTGATGTACAGGAAGTGTCACTGTAGATTTCTGATTAGCTGTCAGTCATGAAAAATGCATGCACAAGGTGAAATCAACACGCATGCCAGAACTATAAATAGACAACTAGTTTCAAGTTTAAGGGAATGGCCTCAACAAGAAGCTCAGAATTCAATGAACATTCTGGTTTATAAAATACAATGGGTGAGAAAAATAATCAATGATGGGGTTGAGGCCTCAACAAGGAAATCTCAGGCTTGTTTTTCAGATAATTTAAGTCTTATGCTCGGCAAGTCTCGCATAAGACAAAATAATCTGAAAACTAGCCCGAGATTTTCTTGTCTCAGCCTCAACCATATCATAGATTCTGTTAATCTTGGTCTGCACTGTAAGCTCAGACATATCCGTCCCAATGCTTAGAATTTATATGGTAATATTTTCCATTCAATTTGGGCAACTCATATCTATTTGAGCCGCGACACGAGAAAACCAACAATGTGGTTGTGCGCCCAGCGCAGACTCAGATCAGCCTGGACATCCGCCGATTCTGATCAGACTCTTTGCTAAGCACTTAAAGGGCAGCCAAGGAACTAAGCTACCTTCATGCGGACAGCGAAGACTCTGATCAGACTGGGCGGATGCCCAGGCTGATCTGAGTCTGCGCTTGGCGCACAACCACTGTGTGGGTCTTCTCGTGTCGTGGCTCATTTGTTTCGAACAGTTTCAGACAGAATTTCGAAGAATACTTATATCACTAATTGAGGTGTCACAAAAACTGCTGTGCTTGAATCCAGAAGCTTCCAAGATATTTCACCAGGCTGAAGGTATGCTACTTGGCAACTGGTAAAATATTAGTATCTTCACTTTTGTCCGTCAGTCAAATTTAATTATTGGATAATTTTCTTATTCAAGAGGGGCATCCATTACATTGTTATGTACTCTGCAGTACTTGATTTCATGCTGGTTTCATAAGGAGTTTATTCATTATGTCTCCCCCACTTCCCCCTCCCCCTTTTTAATTCACCTGAGCATGGACGCAGTTCACATGGTGACTTTTGAGTCTGCTCACTGTCTGTGGTCTTTAATCCTGCATATTTAAAGGCACCATTGTTCTATCAGTTGTAAAAAATCACATAGTATTTGATCATCACATATCCCTACAAGCTTTTCACTACATTTTCATCATTGTAAACAACCTATGTTGGCTGACTTTAAATAATTAAATTGTCCTTGTCAATATAAAATGTTGGAAATATATTTGGGTCATTTTGGTTGTCAACTAAAATGGCATTCTTTTAATATCATAAACTTTAATACACTGGTAAAAATACATGGTACAGATTCTTAATAAATGGTAAAAATACATTGTATAGTAATGAATCCTATTTGTTGTCTCACTTGATTATATGTCATTGCTTAACAGCCAGCCGCGTAGGGCAGTCGGTAGGGCATCTGACTTACAAGCCAGAGGTCCTGGGTTTGATACCCGGTACCGCCCTTTACTTTCATTTCTTCTTGCGCTGATTCGAGAAGGGCAGTTGTCAGTTACTGGTAAAAGTAAGTGCACTTAGTACTGGTTAACCAACCGCTTAGGAGGTCTAAGCCTGCCCAGGAATAAAGTGGTTAGTTTAACTGACCGTCCTGACATGACCATAGCTGTTTACCGTGGACGTTAAACAATAACACAAAACATAACACACAACATTGTTAACAGCGAGCCAGAAACATAATAGTATCTGTCAGAGAGACATGTAAATTTTTAAAACAATCCTTTTTGCCCTCCTTCTTGCCAGTTTTATGACACAATAAAAAGCATATCTACCTACAGATTGTCATCAATCATGAATGCTGTACAGCTTTCATAATGATTTTTTTCTTCAATGATTTTACAGCGGGTAGGACTATGGTGACTGTAATCCAGGCCCGGATCCAGACCACCACCTACTGGTGGGGCTCTGGTTAACTGGTGGGGCTGGGAGGTGCCGAGATGTACATGTATGTTTGTGTGGAGGGGGGCGGGAAGGGATTGGGGTCGGAGGCGGGGAGTGCGGCTTGAAGATATATGACATAATTAGGAATCAATTTGATGAGAATTTTAGATTGTCCTTTTTGGCTTCAAATATATGTTGTAATATCTGATTAGAATCGCCTCGCTGAGGCGATTCTAATGAGATATCGCAACATATATTTTAATCTAACCAGGCTCAGGTGGCGGGGCTGAAGCCCCAAAGCCCACCCCCTGGATCCGGGGCTGGTAATCTTTTTCTTATCCATTTACTAGAGATCCTGAATGAGCCTGTGAAGAACAACAATGATGAAGTTGACCCAAGTGACCTTAAACAGCTGATGGATATGGGCTTTACAGAGTTCAGGGCAAGGAAGGCTTTACTGCTCAATAAGTATGTTGAACTCTTGTGAACTATATTGAACATAAACATTTTAAGTAATGAGATGATAGGGTAACTGAATAAAAATGGTACTGAGTTCAACAGGAATAAAGTCGAAAATATTTTTTCCCTTTTATCTAAGCTGATTCCCATAAAATTTTCAAGTTTCACATACCATATTATTCTGTTGTAAGATGGGAGGTTAAAATCATTCCAAAATTACTGCAAATATATGATTAGTTTTGTGTAATTAGGGCCCCGCCAGACAAAGTCGGCGGAGGCCCTATAGTAATCACCTTGTCCGTCCATCTGTCCTTCCATCTGTCCGTCTGTCTGTCCGTCCGTCAGCTTTTCGTGTCCGGGCCATAACTCTGAAACGGTTTGAGATATTTTATTGAAACTTTGTACAAATATAAAACATCATCAGACGATGTGCAGAGAACATGAACCATAACTCCACCTACATTTTTTACGGAATTATGCCCCTTTGTTGTTCGTCCCTCAGCTGTTAGTGTCCGGGCCATAACTCAGAAACGGTTTGAGATATTTTCTCGAAACTTTGTGCAAATATAAAGCATCATCAGACGATGTGCAGAGAACAAGAACCATAACTCCACCTACATTTTTTACCGAATTATGCCCCTTTGTAATTTTTAGTATGAAAATCGTGTCCGGTCTGTAACTCTGAAACCGTTTGAGATATTTTCTCGAAACTTGGTACAGCTATAAAACATCATCAGACGATGTGCAGAGGACAAGAACTATAACCTCATCTACATTTTTTACAGAATTATGCCCCTTTGTAATTTATGTCTTGAAATTGTGTCCTGTCTGTTACTCTGAGACCGTTTGAGATATTTTCTCAGTTATAAAGCATTATCAGATGATGTGCAGAGAACAAGAACCATAACTCCACCTACATTTTGTACAGAATTATGCCCCTTTTTAATTTTAAGTATGGAAATTGTGTCCAGGCTGTAACTCTTAAACCGTTTGAGATATTTTCTCGAAACTTTATACAGATATAAAGCATTATCAGACGATATGCAGAGAATAAGAATCACAACTCCACCTACAGTTATTACGGAATTATGCCCCTTTATAATTCTAAGTATGGAAACTGTGTCTGGGCGGTAACTCTGAAATCGTTTGAGATATTTTCTTGAAACTTGGTACAGATATAAAGCATCATCAAACGATTTGGAAATTGTGTACGCTCTATAACTCTGAAACTGTTCAAGATATTTTCAGGAAACGTACTACAAGTATAGTGCATCATCAGACGATGTGCAGAGAACAAGAACTGTAACTCCACCTACATTTTCTATGGAATTCTGCCCTGTTCTTTTCAGTATGGAAATCATGTCTGCTTTATAACTTTAAAACTCACAAGGATATGTTCATGAATCCTTTGCACAAATATAAAGCATTATCAGATGATGTGCAGAGAATAAGAATCATAACTCCATCTACATTTTTATAGAGTTATACCCCTTTTTAATTTTCTATATAGAAATTGTGTCAGCTCTATAACCTTAAAACTGTTGAAGATACTTTCACAAAACTTGGTACGAATATGAAACATCACTAGACAATATGCAGAGGACAGGACTATAACTCAGCCTATATTTTGTACAGAACTTTGCCCCTTTGTAATTTTGTGTATGGAAATTGTGTCCATCCACTAGCAAAATATATTTTCACAGAAGTTGTTACAAATATAAAGCATATCGGACAATCTGCAGAGAATAAGAATTGTAACTCCATCTACATTTTTTACAGAATTATGCCCTTAGTAATTTAGTGTAGAAACTATAGCCAGTCTATAACTTTAAAACTGAAAGGTTTTGTTGGTGACATATGACTTAATGCCATCAATAGTCCCATATAAAGGCGGGGCCCTATTAGTTAACATGTTTCTAGTTCAGCTACAAAATGGGACAGTCTCTTTTAAAACAATTCCAAAGATCTAGATCCATCTAACAAGATGGATCTAGATCATTCAGGTTGTTTTGAAAGGGAAAATTCCCCATCTTATAACCGAAGAAACAGGTACACTTTCAGGGGAAGCAATTCTACATTTTATGCCTCCCTTCTCTATGAGGTTAACATGTAAAAGTTGAAAGAGCTTCTTCCTCCCAGGAAGCAAACAGGCAGTCACAAAAGTATACTGCTTTGTGTATGAGTATATACTGCCTTGTTTTCTACCATTTTTTCAATGGGTTTCCCATTGAAAAAGTGGTGGACAACAAGGCAGTATACGCATACATCTTTAACGTGAACTTGGAAGAGGTTCATGTACAAACATAAATTGTTTTTATTGAATGTCACTTAAAAATCATGAGCTCTCCAAGATTGCAGTCTAAAGCATATCAATGTAAATCACAGTAAATCGTAGGGTATTTGCTTTTCAATTTCACCAGAACTTCTGTGTTATCGGCTATGGAGTGGTTGTTGAATCATGAAACTGACGAGGATATTGATGATCCAGTACAGCTTGTGGAAGATCTACATGTTACACCAATCGATAAAGATATAGAGGTACTGTTTTTATGCCCCTTGATCATATGATGCCGGGACAGTTTGGGTTGTGCGTACGTGTGTACTGGTGTACGTTATTATGTACATACGTACTAAGTCTGTCTGTATGTCCGTACGACGTTCGTGATGCTGTTAGACTCAGGTTAACATTTTTGTAAGAGGTAGATTTTAGGGTTCCTATTATTGTAGCAACCTGAAATTTTGTATGAGGATATATATCAATAAGTACAACAGGAAAACACAAGAATCAGGGTATGATGATCCATAATTCACGGTTCACTGACTTCGGGCTTAGGCTAATTTTGCAAGGTTAAGATTTTTGTAAGAGGTAGATTTCAGGGTAATATTTTCTATTTTGGCTTTGGCCATAGAGTGACTCTGAAACTGTATAAAGGGCTGCAGTTTGTGTCACATTTCAGATGTTGGGCAATGCTTTTCCTGTGGCCTTTTATGAACCTACTTATCCTACAAATGCCAGTACCTTAATCAAGGCACCGACTAACTCAAAGAATAGGCGGGGGCATCTGTGTACTGTGGACACATTTCTAGTTTTGTTTGTTTTTTCAGCAGGCATCACTAAAGAAACTGGGACGTCTACACTGCATCACAGTGCCTCTTATACACTGTTGTCACAATTCAAATCCTGTTCTATTATCATTTCGGGGTTAATGTAATAATTATGCCCCCAATTTCGGAGAAATTGTGGAGGCATATTGGTTTGGGCCTGTCCGTCTGTCCGCCCTTCTGTCTGTCCGTCAGTCCGTCTGTCCGCTATCTATAAGTCAAGAACCGTAAGAGCTAGGAGCTTGAAACTTTATGCACATGATCAGTATGAAAAATAAGCGAACACGTGTTTTTATACGCCCGTTTTGAAAAAACGGACGTATTATGTCGTGGCGCTGTCCGTCCGTCCGTAAACATTCTTGTACACGCCATAACTCAGTAACCATTTGGGATATCTTCATGAAATTTGGTAGGCATATGTATTAGGGTGGGGGAACGTGTCGCGTACAAAAATGGTTGCTCCCCCTTCCTTACTTTTGAAGTTATGCCCCTTTGATTGATTTTTTCCCTGTAAGTCTTGTACGCGCCATATAGTGTTTCCCCCAGAAATGAAAAAGGGCATGGTAAATTTTCTCAGAAAAGGGCACTTTAGCGCGTGTGAATTTTCACAAAAAGGGCACTGTATATGCTTTCATTCAAAGACCCCTGTTTTAATGAACATTAGCTTACAGAGATTAATACTGCTAATAGAGCATTAAATCATATCATTCTTTTCTTATTTATAGCTGCAGTAGCATCTTTATCTTGAAATGCAGTAAACATAATTAAGCAAATAGAGCCTGGATATAACAATAAGCAAATAGAGCCTGCATATGATGATACTACATAAAAAAAATTGCATCTGCTCTGTATCTTTTTTTTTTGTGTGTGTGTTTGTCAAGCTACCTTTTTTTTCTAAATATCAAGAAACATAAATAGCCTAAAACATTTCAATATCCTAATTATTATTACAATTTATATTTTATTACATGTATTTATCATTATTGTCCTTTATTTATCTTTATTTATAATTCTTACTGACCAGGATTATCATTGAAAAAAAAATCTGGCACAAAATTGCCTCCCTTTAATTTCTATTCATATCTGTTTCAGTTAGTTTTGTTTATCTTCTTCACTCAAATGAGTTTTGTTTAAGGGTATTCAGAGATGTTGAATACTATTAAGAATATATATAACAATGTTCAAATTCTATTTTGGACACAAAAATCGGCATATACAAGACAGAAATATCAAACTTGCATAATATGCGTAATTATTTTTACACCATAATTTATCAAACGTCTCGCATGTAATCCATATATAATACGCATATCGGAAGATAGGCCTTTATTGGACGGACACACGGCGCCAAGTGTGTGCAACTATGGTTACGTACCGTTGAGCCACTTGGGTAACGTCGATACGAGAATTGAACAGAACAGAACAGAAAGGCCATACGGAGTGAGCAACAAGTGAAGACAATGATCAGCCTGCACATCTGTGGGTCAAATCAGTTTCCCAAATACAGTCCATGAATCCAAAGGAATCTAAAAAAAGACTTCTAGAAAAATATTAAAACAAATTAAGTCTCTACACGTAATGGACATGTTGATTTGTGTAATTGTGAAACATGTCTATTGGCTCCTTTTCACTCAACAAGCCTCACTTTGATCTTTCCCTTAACTGATATTCTGCAGATCTGTCAGGTATTTTCACGGATCAGTTAGTTTATTAGCGAGTGGACCATAACAGGATTAATGCCAACAGTTGTGTTTACTTACGCTGTCAAAACAATTGAGGCAGTGAAATGTGAATACACAATTTTTTTGTGTATCTCCTTATTGGCAGGTGCAGTTTAGAGCAAAAAGGGCATGGTGCTGGAAAAAAGGGCATGGCGCTGGGGAAAAGGGGCATGGCACGGCGCCATGCTAAAAGGGGCTAGGGGAAACACTAGCCATAACTAGATAACCGTTCAGGATATCTTTATAAAACTTCATAGCAATGTGTATGAAGTCCTAACGATGTGTCGCGTACAACAATGGCTGCTCTCCCTTTCTTCGTTTTAGAGTTAATCCCTTTCATTAGTTCTTATCCGCTATTTTTGTGTAATTTACAAACTTATTGTCAAGGGAAAATAGTAGAACTAAAAATGTTATACAGTCAAACCTGTGAACAAAGGCCAGGAATGGGAAAGATCAAAATTGGCCGTTGTTGACAGGTGACCGTTGTTCGGAGATTCAATAATTTCAAGAGTTTGCCCGAATGACAGATGATAAATGTAAACGTCGTCAGAGAATCACCGTTGTATGTTTTTATAACCCGTGCTTTTGTTTGCAGGCGAGCGTTGATATTTTCCCGCATTTTTTGCACATGCAGGAAATCAATATTTAAAGTGCATATAAACCAATAAAATACTTTGAAATATTCAAGAAGATAAATTTTCAAAATATTAATTTTGAAATCGGTCTAAAGTCGGTAAATAGTCGGTTTTCAAAATACACATATCGGTAAAAAGACTTCTGCTTTCACGGTTGACGCACACAACCCTTCAACGATACGTTTGATTGACTGATTAAACCAGTTACTGATTATTTATTATTGGTTGACTGAGGATACTGTATCAGACATGATTAGCCGAATAAAACTGGCCTTGATTACCTTACAGCAATTAACACTTATTGAATCAAACGCATTCTGCGCTAATTGCGTAGAATACAGTTTGTTACATAAATTATACTGCACCCAAAAATCAATAACCAGTCTAGCGCTAAAAATAAATTTGGCAATACACAAACACGTGTGTATGAACATGAAGCTTGTTTTGACACTAGGACTGGCCGTTATTCAGGGAAATTAACCCATCTCGGGATGGATTCGGATGGCCGTTGACCGCAGTTCGCAGTAGACCGCTATTCCCAGGTAATTTAACAAGGAAATTCGACGGGAGGGATTCAAACCGACCGTTGTTGTCAGGAGACCGTTATTCGGAGGTGACCGTTAGTACAGGTTCAACTGTATATATTTTAATTAGGTTATCTCCCTTGTTCAAAGATATTGTATCAAAGATTTCTTCACAACCGTACAAGCTAGACTGGTCATATTTGGCATACAGGTTGATGACGACATTTTGTATTGTGGGATTGAGAACCAGCCTGCTTATTCTTCCCTGTATTTGTCCTATTTTCTTTCTTTCCATACTTTGAATAATGAAATTTTTCGTCAAAGATTTCTCCACAACCATGCAAGCTAGAGTAGTCATATTTGTTATGCAGGTTGATAACAACATGTTGTATCATGGGATCAAGAACCAGCCTTCTCCTGCTTATTCTTCCCTGTATTTGTCCGATTTTCTTTCTTTCCCTACTTTGAATAATGAAATTTTTTGTCAAAGATTTCTCCACAACCATTCAAGCTAGAGTAGTCATATTTGGTATGCAGGTTGATGACAATATGTTGTATCGTTGGATTGAGAACCAGCCTTTTTCTGCTTATTCTTCCCTGTATTTGTCCAATATTCTTTCTTTCCATACTTTGAATAATAAAATTTTTCGTCAAAGATTTCTCCACAACCAAGCAAGCTAGAGTAGTCCCATTTGGTTTGCAGGTTGATGACGATATGTTGTATCGTGGGATTGAGAACCAGCCTTTTTCTGCTTATTCTTCCCTGTATTTGTCCAATATTCTTTCTTTCCATACTTTGAATAATGAACTTTTTCATCAAAGTTTTCTCCACAACCATGCAAGCTACCGGTAGATTAGTCATATTTGGTATGCAGGTTAATGATGACTTAGTGTATTGTGGGATTGAGAACAGCCGGGCTGCATAGCGCAATCGATAGGGCACCTGACTCATAAGTCAGAGGTCCTGGGTTCGAAACCCGGTCTGGCCACATACTTTCGTTTCTCGTTCCGCTCATTCTAGAAGGGCAGTTGTCAGTTACTGGCGAAAGTATGTGCACTTAGTACTGGTTAACCGCTTAGGAGGTCTAAGTCTGCCCAGGAATAGTGTGGTTAGGTTAACTGACCGTCCCGACATGACCTTAGTTGTTTACTGTGGACGTTAAGCATCAAATCAATCAATCAAAACCAGACTTCTCCTCTTTTTATTCCCTGTATTTATCTGATTTTTTTTTCTCTCTTTACTTTGAATAATGCATTTTTTTTTGCAAAAGATTTCTATGCATCTGTAAGTTAGAGTAGGGATTTTTGTATGCAGGTTGATGATAACTTGTTGTATTATGGGATTGAGAACCAGTCTTCTTCTGCTTATTCTTCCCTATATTTTTCCAATTTTCTTTCTCTCCTGACTTTGAATAATGTAATTTTTTGTAACAGATTTCACAGCAACCATTCATATTTGGTATACATGGTAACAATGATTTCTCTCCCTCTTTACGCTTTTTGTTACGAAAATAACACCATTTGATTTAAGCAATTAAGCGGGGGTATAGTCGGATTCGCTGACAGTTCTAGTTAATTATAGAGTGGTTGCCCCTGTTTGACTGCCTGTCTATCCTTTTGTAAACAATCTTGTTCATTCTGTAACTCCTTTAGGACATTGAAACGGGCGTATTATGCGCCGCTTGCGAAGCCCTTGTTTCTTTTTTCTGTGGGACAGGTATTTCAAGAGTTATGCCCCTTTTTCGACTTAGCCTGTGGAACCTTGTGAACAAAATATCTCAAGAACCCTTGATGCTAGGATCATGAGGTTTTGCAGGATGAGAATGCCCAAGGTGTAGATGACCTGATTAACTTTTGAAACAAATTCGTGAATTTTTGACCGAGTTATGCCCCTTTTTCAACTTAGTGCATTGTAAGCCTATGGAACCTTGTGAACAAAATATCTCAAGAACCCCTGATGCTAGGAGCATGTTTTTTTTTGCAGGAAGATACTGACTAACATATAAATGACCTGATTAACTTTTGAAAAAAATTCGTGAATTTTTTATCGAGTTATGCCCCTTTTTCGACTTAGTGCATTGAAGCCTATGGTACAAAGGTACTTACATACAGTCAAGATTAGGAAGAGCTAGGAACTTGAAACTTCATACACATGATCAGTATGGAAAATAAGCAGACCTGTATTTCTTTATTTTTCCTCCTGTCATGTTTTTCTAGAGTTATGCCCCTTTTTCGACTTAGCCTGTGGAACCTTGTGAACAAAATATCTCAAGAACCCCTGATGCTAGGATCGTGAGGTTTTGCAGGATGAGAATCCCCATGGTGTAGATGACCTGATTAACTTTTGAAACAAATTCGTGAATTTTTGACCGAGTTATGCCCCATTTTCGACTTAGTGCATTGTAAGCCTATGGAACCTTGTGAACAAAATATCTCAAGAACCCCTGATGCTAGGAGCATGAATTTTTGCAGGAAGATACTGCCTAACATATAGATGACCTGATTAACTTTTGGAAAAAAATTGTGAATTTTTTATTGAGTTATGCCCCTTTTTCGACTTAGTGCATTATCAGCCTATGGAACCTTGTGAACAAAATATCTGGAGAACCCCTGATGCTAGGATCATGATTTTTTGCAGGAAAATATTGCCCAAGATGTAGATGACCTGATTAACTTACGAAAAAAAAATGTAAATTTTTGTCTGAGTTAAGCCCCTTTTTCAACTTAGTGCATTGAAGCCTATGGTACAAAGGTAGAAGCACTATTGGATGAACCTTCTTTAGAGGCAAACAAATGGTTGGGGGCATAGTGTTTCATAAACACATTTTCTAGTTAAGAGCGTTTTGGACATATGAAAATTCTTTCTCCCAGAAATTGAGTTATTCAGTCAATACTGCATTCTCTTGTAGAAGTAAAAAGTATGCAAAGACCAGGAACTGAAACAATCAAAATCCAAATCCAGCCCTCAAACCATAGTTGGAAACAACTAAGATTACAAATAATCAAGATACAGAGAACATATGGCCAACCGAGTGAGCAGCTTGTTCCCAAAAGGTGGCCACTCAGCAACCCAAACCGAACCAAAAATAATAAGAACATACATAAGGTAAAACATCACAGAAACTCTGACACCAAAAACAGGCAACAGAGAACCACAACAGAACTACCGTCTTGGAACGGTCAGTAATGAATAACTGGGGGGCTTAAATCGATTTTACAGGCCCAACCTCACCCTCAGTTTCTGAAGTGGTACAAAACATTTAGTTGGTTGTTCGGTTCGCATGATAACCCTCTAACTCGTTAATGAATCATCACGGTAAACACATAAATCAAATTTCAACACCATGAAGAAGCAAAGACGAGGACTCAACAGATACAACGGGCCGTCTGACAGGTGGAGTTCCCTGTGCTGCCAAACAACCCCACTGGAAATCTGAAGCAAAAGAAGGTCACCAGTTGAGCCCCGGTGGACCAAGCAACAGACAAAAAGGCTCCGGTCCCAACCAACTAAAATATATAGCTTTAGGTCGGGGCCATCATAGAGTCTGACGACCGATCCCCCGGTGTGCAATTAAAGAGTGCAGCAAAGTTATCAACCGTGATTGGGTTAATCACTAAGCATGCAGACTGTCGCATAACATTTAAATTATAGCCAATACGTTTGTGACGTATTATTATTTTTCGGAATTGATCAGAAAAATCAGTCCTACCCTTAATCTTTTTGAATTTGTATACTAAGTCACCATAAAATTCTGGTTCCGATAGGCCTTGGTGTAAAAGAAATTTTAATCCGACATCAAATTTTGAAACCAATTCATGGTGTCTGCGATAGAATTTAGAAAAAGCCTTTCTAAGCTTATGATACCGATAGCCCTGTTGAAGAAGTTTAGCAGTTAAACATTTATTACGAGCATTAAAGTCCTCTACATGACTACACACTCTAGCAAATCTTATAAGTTGAGAAATATACACTCCATAAGAGGGACGACGTGGAACGTCACCATCCAAAAATGGAAAATTAACTATATCAAAGTCAAAGTCATCACGTTTATCATAAATTTTAGAAGATACAAAACCGTTAGAAATAGATAGATGTAAATCCAAAAAGGGGGCCTCGGTATCTGAAGTATTAGCTTTATATATATTAGCCCTTAAAATGCAATAAAAATAGACAACAAAATTTAAGGCTGCAAAATTTTTAAATAAAGTTTTATCTGAGCAGGAGCAAATAATTTCTATAAATGGGGCTATCAGCTACTGTACAAGTTAAGCCTAGGAAGGATATAGTTTCATTGGCTGTTGCTGGCTTTTCTGTGGTTTGTTTATCAAGGGAGTTTAAAATGGCAGCTGCTTGAGCAATTGTTCTCTTTTGTTTTTCAAAGCTTTGAGATTGTATGAATTTGTGAAATGGAACCAGGAAAGATTACATAGTTTACAGACTTTCATTTAGCATTTCAGTTTAAACATTAATTTTCTTTGTGTCCAATAGTATTGATCAAGCTAGGGGGCGATTTGGGCGAAATAATCGCCCTAGGGGCCGAAATTTCGCCCTAAATTCGGCTTAGGGAGAAGTGGGAGTCTCCCTAAAAAAAAAAAAAAAAAAAAAATTTTTTTTTTTTTAGAATTTTCATCAGATCATTCCACAAACAAGCTGTTATGACAATTTACCCTATAAACCCATTGCAGCTTATTAATCTTTCAATTTAATGTTAATAGTATGCATAATAGCTATTTTTCTTTAAAACTGAATGAAAAATGTCATAATCGCGCAATACCACTTCTCCCTTCAGGGCTGTCACTTCTCTCTATTTCAGCTGGAGGGAGAAGTCACTTCTTCCTAAACTTTGAGTCTAGCTTGATCCCTGCAATACTCGAAAGGGAATTTTCCCAATTCATGATTATCCATACAAGCTGTCTGCACAGAATAAACACTGATAACCTGGCCCTGAGGTTATAAAACTTTTTTCAGCTGAGCATGAAATTTTACCTGCTGATAAAAAGCAAAGTACTGATTTGTACATTTGTTTTCTTGCTCAGTTTAGCTGAGTATGAAATTTTCTCTGCTTATGAAAATGAAAATGCCAATATTAGTTGGCATTTTCATATTTATCAGCAGAGAAATTTTCATGCTCAGCTGAGTTGAGCAAGAAAAAAGTTTTATAACCTCGGGGTCTGGAGAACTTCACTACACTCAGGAGCCAATGCCTGTGAGGTTACAATCACATAAGAGGTTCTCTGTACCATAGCAGAAGTTGATAGCCCCTTGAAAGATATTATTTGCTCCTGATCTGAGCTATATGATATTGAGAATTCAAAGACTAGAGGGCAAACAGCGTAGATCCAGATAAAGTGGCTCATTATGAGCCACTTCATCTGGATCTATGCTATTTGCAAATTTGTGACAGTGTCTGGCATTTTGAGCCTTATGGAGCGAAAATCGGGAATTTTGTTTTTAACATTTTCATATTTATTAGTGCTTCCAGCATAAATTTCGAGAAGCACGAAACAATAGCACTAAGGTTTTCTGCAAAAGCAAACGAAATTCACACCAACCCGAATTTTTAATTTCGTTTCACTGATTGGATACAATATATATACTAGCTGGATAAACTTTTATATCTCAGGTTTGTGACGTTGCTTTTCAAAGATATATAATGCGAACATTTTTAAAAGAGTGTAGATGAAGAAAATCAAAGACGCCTATAGAAATGTTGAATCACTATTTTCAGGTGACACTTTGAAATTTATAAGTCAGTGCGCGGAAATCCAATTACGTTAACGTGCAAATTTTATGACGTCACTTTCATTTCACGTTTCGTGACGTCAACGTCGCACCTCCACAAGGCTCAGAATCCCAGGCACTGCCACATTTATCTATTTTCATTTTTAGAGCTTTGTGTTTATTGGATTTATCCAACTGTTGATTGAAGGAAATTTAAAGGAAATTGAAAGGATTGAAGGAAATTTTATATGTAGTAGGCAATGTTTATGATTTCAGAGATTGAAGAACAATAAAGAATAAAGAATTCTTTCTCACTAGAGTTTAATATCTTAGGGACACATTATTGAAGAAGCTACCCAACTCCTGAATGAAAGAAATTTCATATACATGTAAATATTTTCTGTATCCCATTGCTTTTCCTACCAGGCTGAAGGAGCAACTGGGGGCACAACTCAAGACAATGAAACCTCAACTCCAAATCACAAAGTCTCCAATATACTAAAGTCACTAAGAGCATATAGAAAACGGGAATTTAAACCAAATCCTAAGGTAAGTGCTGGTTATGTCTGGCTTAAGGTGTATGGGTACACCACCATGTTTTTCTGCCTCGTTTTGAAAGCTAGACAACTTTTGTGACTTCCTGTATGCTTCCGTGGATGACAAAACCTTTCCCAAAAGGGGTCTGCTCTTAACCCAATAATGCCCATGTACGGGACTTTTGCAAATAATACGTAGACCAGATCAGATGCCACAGAACACGGCATCTGATCAGAGAATGCGGCATCTGATCAGCTCCTAGCCCCGAGGTTATAAACTTTTTTAGTGCTCGACTTAGCTGAGCATGAAATTTTCTCTGCTGATAAATATGAAAATGCCAACTAATGTTGGCATTTTCATATTCATAAGCAGAGAAAATTTCATACTCAGCTAAACTGAGCTAGAAAACAACTGTACTTATCAGTAATTTGCTATTTATTAGCAGGTAAAATTTCATGCTCAGCTGAGTTGAGTATGAAAATTTTTTATAACCTCGGGGCCTAGACTGTTTGCATTAACAACAGGAATTTCTGAAGACAAACAGAAATATTAGATAAATGGACCTACTCAAACTATGGTTGAAGAGTTTACATTAATCAAAGAGAAGGGAGGCAAACAAGAAAATTGTCAAGTCTCCCCTGAAAGTGTACCTATTAACTTTAGAATGACAGAGCTATAGATACAATCAAATTTTGTTGATTGCTGTTAATTACAAAACATTTGTGACTTTCATATTTGTGACTCGAGGAGAGCTTATCTTATGGGAACCCTCCAGCATCTCTCCCTTTGTCTGTCCATCTATCTGGTAACATTTTTCTCTTAATGGCATCTCCTGTGAGACCACTGGTTGGACTTTCTCCAGATTTGCCTGGGATGTTCCCCTAAAGGTCTAGTTATGTCTTGATGAAAATGGTTTTGGTCTCTTGACCAAATATGGCCAACCACAGCTATCTTTGATTTTATCCTTTTCACATTTTCTGGAACTACTGGAGGAATTTTTTCTAAATTTTGCACATACTGTTTGCTCAAGGGCTAGTTGTGTCTAAACAAAAATCTGGTTCTGGTTTGCCATCCAGATCAGCCATATGGAAGCCATGCAATCTGAAATCCCATAGTCAGGGGTTGAAGTAAAATGCCATGTCTTTGTTTCTTGAAATGAAAAATATTCTTGTCTCACATAGTACATTTTAATTTCAATTTCAGGCATTAAAACATTTAATGGAGATGGGGTTTGGAGAAAAAGATGTGATAGATGCTCTCAGGGTTACAAGAAATGATGGAAATGCTGCGGTAAGGTTGAGTTGTAACTCACTAAGTCGCTTTGTATACAAATAGCAAAGCTGCAGTCTGATCAGAGCCTCTGCTGTTTGCAGATAATGTATGAACCTTAGGAATCTACAGACTCAATTGAAGACTCGTTCCATGGTTGCAAACAGCAGTTTACTCACCTATGTGTTGCAAAGTGGCATGTGCTGCCAGCAAAGACTCAGATCAGCCTGGACATCTGCCCAGTCTGACCAGTCTTTGCTGTTGGCATGGAGGTAGCTTAGTCCCTAAGCTACCCTTAAAGTGCACAGCAAAGACTGATCAGACTGGGTGGATGCCCTGGCTGATCTGAATCTATGCTGGATGCACATGCCACTTTGTTGGTTTTTGTCATTTTATATCTCATTTGTCTTTGGTAAATTGGGATGAGTTGGGCAGTTATTCCTTCAAGATCCATAAGCCATCTTTATTTGAATCTGGGTAATACCCATAAGTCCATGAGCCAAATGTAAGCGGTCATAACACGCTATTGCTTACCCCTTGCCAGAATGAGGTCACCAAGGCCTTTGATCTGATGAAACCATGACTATAGCTGGAGGCTGATCCCAAACATACCTCTTCTGAGAGTCAGGGGCCGTATTCATAAAACGACTCAAGTCGTTGCTATGCTGTTGCTAAGGCTAAATTTCTTGGAAGGAGATTCCCTACAACTATGAAATTTGCTCTGGAGGAACAGTCTTACAAAGACTGTTCCTCCAGACCGAATTTCATAGTTGTAGTGAATCTCCTTTATAGATATTTAGCCTTAGCAACAGCATAGCAACGACTTAAGTGGCTTTATGTATACGGCCCCAGGTCGGGACAAAGGTTGAAACAAGCCTGAAATAAGTCATCCATAAATAAGCTTCCTAGCACTATCTTTAACATCATACCTGACAGCTATATTTGGTGGATTACCCCTGATGGCCCCATAGTGGGGGCTTAAGATTTGTCAGGGTGAACCCAATCATGACTTATGTGGGACCCTGTCATGGTCAGTCCCAACTACACCCCCTAAGGAGTCGTAAAGGGGCCAGCCTCTATTTAGAGTGTCTCTTGAGACTCTAGGTATGAACTTTCTCATCTGTATCAACACTTTTCAAAATTTTTTGCCTTGGTTAGTCTTCAGGTTGAAAGGTCCTCATCACTGGCTATGGCTTTAACTACTTTCTTCCTTTTCAGTGTGAATGGTTGCTAAGTGATAAGAAGGCTCCCAGTGAGGAAATTGATGAGGGTTTTGAGGTGGACAGCCCCTTAATCAAAGCTATACTAGCTAATCCCACAGTGCAGTTGGGGCTTAACAATCCAAGGTGCCTTTTAGGTAGGTATTTTCAGTATGGAAACTAGCAATGAATCATACAAGTTCTAAAAATTTGGACACCAAAAATGATTACTTTAATGGTCCTAATAATGGAGCAATGTGATTGGTAATTTTTTGCGTGATTTGAGATATTTATTGCACATGAAGCTATTGATCCATCAGTATGGCCTTGTATGCAATTATAAGAAGATGAGATATTGCTTTTCCAGTGATGTCAGTATAAATTTTTGCCGAGTTTTCTGGTTTAGCTTAGGTTCTATAACATACAAAGACAAGCCAGACACCGCATTCCATGGAATTCTTAATTTTGGTTCCTGCATGTTTATTAGACATCAGTGCACATGGAACTATTGACCAGTCAATATTTTGATTGTTCCTTATAATGCAAGAGCAGCTAGCGATATTTTCATCAATGGCCTAGTCCTGCACTATTATATGCAGAGCTCCAGATAAGAAGGGGTAACAGGGATAATTCAAAGATAATTTTTCTTATTTCTAATCGAAAACATGCATAGTGACCCCTCATTAGAACCGTCTCGGCGAGACGGTTCTAATGAAGGGTCACAATGTATGTTTTAATGGAAAAATAAGGAAAATTATCCCTAAATTATAACTGTTACCCCTACTTATCTGGAGCTCTGATATGTCAGTTAAACTGGAGCTTTCGTGTAAAATAAAAACATGTTTTGCTTTACTTGCATAATAGAACAACTGTTTCATACCTTTGACAATTTAAAGGCAAACATAATTAAAAATTGAAATTTGATTTTTCAGCGTTCATCGTGTGATGAAGCCAGTGGGCGGAGCTAAAATTCCATGAAGCGCAAAGCGCTTCTGGTAGAATTTTAGCGATGACCACTGGCTTCTTCACACGATGAATGCTGAAAAATCAAATTTCAATTCTTATATTTACACTTTATTTTTAGACCCTTCCTGTGCTGGTTTCATGGTACTTTAATGTAGAATATGCAAAATATGCGTCAAAGAAAAGACTGAAACGACGTATTCAGCCATTACGTTAAACGGCCATCGCCATAAGGTGGCATCAATCTAACATTAAGTGGACCAATCATCAAGACGTTTGTTTACTTTAGACGTCGCTTTATGACAACGTCATATGATCAATTGTTGTTCATCAGTGTATGAAGCCAGTTGCTCTATAGAGTTTACCTATGGGAAGTCAGTGGCAAGTGTAAATATTGTCCCTTGCTGCTTTGGATCATAGAATGCTCTTTTGCTCAAGGTGTTTTAATCGGGCTCTCCACCTTGGGGGATAGATTTAACTAAAGAAATAATGAAAATATTTTTATTTATCAAGACATTTGATTAAAGTATTCTTACAATTCATTTGACAGTGAAGCGTAAAAAAGACTTTTAAAATGTATCAAAAGAATTATAGTGAACCCACTTTTTTTCCATTTCAGCGTTCATTCAAATGCTGGACCATCCCTTGTCGGCTAGTCATTGGTTGAGTGATGCAGAAACAGGGCCTGTTCTTGTTCAAGTTTCGAGAATTTATCATGCAGAAAAGAATTCTGCACAGCAACAGAGTTATGAAGCTAACAAATTAGGATTTAAGTCAGATCAAAAACCAGATGGATATAAAAAGTCTTCCACTTCAAGTTGATACTGGCATGTGTAGAATCTGATCGGTCTCCCCTATACACGTATGCCAACTGTGAATTGTGAAGAAGCAAAAAAGTGAAATATGGAGACAGATGGATTTGCACAACTGTCACACCTGGTTAACTATGTTTTGAAGGATGTTACAAAATGAAAAGGGCTGTTATGAAACGAAAAAGAGTTATAGTTACCAAACGACCTCATCAGGTCGTTTGGTAACTACAACTTTTTTTGTTTCAAAACAGCTCTTTTTTCATTTCATAACAGCCCTTGGTTATACATGGTTAACCAGGGGTGACTGTGCAGGCTGATTTGAATGTTTGAAGTATGCTAATGGCTTACAGTCCCTTGTCATGTGATGCAGTCCAATAAAAGGATAGGAAGCCTTGTTGAGTAACTGCAGGCTGATCCAAGTCTGTCTTGTTCACACATGCTGTAAAGTTCCTGTACATGCAATGCCAATCATTTGTATATTGTAACTCCCGCCAAAAAGGCAGACAAAATTTATGTCTGCAAATTTCAAACAGTTTTTCAAAGCTATATCATATTGAGAATTCAAAGACTGTAGGACAAACAGTGTTTGTTTTTGATACTAGATAAATGTCAATTTAGGATGTACTTCATCTGTTATGAAGGCATCTTTCTGAAATACTCAGTTTAAATGATATAACATTGTAGTTCCCCAAAAATGAAGGTGATTTTACTTGGAGCAATAATGATATCTTAGCTGACGGTAGTATCTTAATTTTGGTACCGTATACTTATTATTATTTTTGTGTCTCCCAGCAAAATTCAGATATATACAAGTGTTTTGAACCCAGCTGAAGGTTCTTTAACAGACTAGACGCCACTGCCTCACCCCTAATGTTTCTATTCTTCTGTTGCCTTGCAACAGTATTTTCAAGATAATGACATTCCTGGAAACTGTTGAATGGGAAAAAGGGGAGGTGTAATGGATGAATAGAGACCGTTTGAGTTGCTGTTGATTATCACTTGCCTGATACTCAGTCAATTGCAGGATTTATTGCATGGCCCTTGTAGATCCAGGTTAGATGGCTGTTTTCAAGGCAGTCTGATGCAGCAGTCTTGTGTGGGCCTACATTAGTTGCTCAGGTGTTTTTGTCCAAAGAATTAGGATGACACAGTCACTGTATAGAAAATTTTCTATGTGGGATGAATCTGGCCTAGAGTAAAGACATATCTGCCAGTATAATCATTATGTTACCATCTGCACCAGAGTACCTGGGGCCGTAGTCATAAAAGTACTTAAGTTGTTGCTATGCTGTTGCTAAGGCTAAATTTTTATAAAGGAGATTTTCTACAACAACGAAATTTGCTCTGGAGGAACAGTCTTTGAAAGACTGTTCCTCCAGAGCAAATTTCATAGTTGTAGGGAATGTCCTTCAAAGAAATTTAGCCTTAGCAACAGCATAGCAACCACTTAAGTAGTTTTATGAATACGGCCCCAGATTGTTAAATGGGTACACCTCCATGTTTTTCTGCCATTTTTACAATGGGGGACATGTTTTGTTTCTTCCTGTAAACTTCATTACATGACAAAGCTCTTCCAAATGGAGTTTACTCTAAAAGGAAGGAATTTGCTCCTAGGGGAGCTACTGATTTCTTTAGAGAGTTGACCTCTTGAAAGTGTACCCATCCATCTTATTAATAAAGAGTTTTATTTTATGATAATTCTGAAATAATTCCTGTTAGTGCTGCATAAAACATACATTTTGGTCCTCTTTAGAGCCATTTTACAAGTAGACACATATGACCCATGACACCAGAAAACCAATAAAGTGGTACGCCCAGAGTAGACACAGATCAGCCTGAGCATCTGCCCAGTCTGATCAGAGGTTTCGCTGTCTGTATGGAGGTAGCTTAGATCTTTAGCTACCCTTTAAGGGGACAGCGAAGACTGATCAGACTGGGCGGATGCCCAGGCTGATCTGAGTCTGCCCTGGACACACAACCACATATGTTTTAATGGAGAAATAAGAAAGTTGTTTGTGGTTTGTGTACAGGATAGCCCATCTTAAAAAAATTAACCAAAATGTCTTGAATGCAGACACCCATGTTGATGCCAACATTCTGGTTTAAAACAATAGCTCTGCGTGTTCTTCCATACAGGTGAGCTAGAAATAGCAGAGAATTACCATCATCTTCCCAACTGATCTTGAATACTGTTCTATTTCATATGTATGAGAAATAATGTTTATGATTCTTCAGATGTTCTTTTCATACGTACATTAAATACAGTTCATTGACATTAATTTTCAAAGTATGCTCCTATTCATAAAAGTTCTGTATATGGAATGTTGATATATTAATTCTGTGATAATAATCTTTTATTACTGACAATAGGCTGTTCTTTTTTCTTTGATACCCACAGAAAAAGGCAACTCTGACTGAAAACGCTGTCTTGTCCAATTGGATGAGTGATTAATTCTCTGGGGCATTTGATGCAGTAAATGGATTTAATAGATGATGAAATGTATATGTAGGGATTTTCATCTGTTTATGTCTGCTTATAGCCTCTTTCTCCATTTAGCACAGGAAGAAGCTCTGACAGTCTATGTCCAAGTGATTAACCCAATAGACTTCTAATCAAGAGGTTGTGGGTCTGGCCAAGGTTCTGATTCATCTCTGGCCTTTGGATTATTACACCTACAGTCAGTATCTTCTGGTGTACGAGTCAATAGTATTTCGGGTATGGGTACACAACCATTTTGTTTACCATTTTTGTGTAGCCTGCAAATAGCAGAATGCAAGACATAGGTACTTTTCCTAGAGGAACAGATATTAAAGGGTTGCCACAGACAGGGAAAAACATCTGGAAAATGAAAAAAAAATCCAGGTTAGGGAAAAATCAGGGAATTTTGTGGTTGGTCAGGGAAATTTGGCAAGGTCTTGAAAATCAAGGAAAAGTCAGGGAATTTGAAAAATTATGGCTGTGCCAGTTTTCAGAAAATATACTTATTCTCGTCTGACAAGGGGAAAGGATGTATATTCTAGAGATAGTCCATTCATATCTCCCTCCTCATTGCGGGCTACCTTTAAAGTGAAGAATTTGCTCTCCTGGGGAACAAATTCTTTCCTTTAAGAGTAACCCCCAATATCCAAGTGATACAGTAAGCACTATGAAGTAGAGAGTGACATTAATGTTTAAATCAGTAAAAAGGGTAAGGAAAACTAAAATGTCAGGGAAGGTCAGGGAAGTCAGGGAATTTTGATGTAGAGGACAAGTGACAACCCTGCAAATTCTTCCCTTTGTGAGTTGATCCCCATTCAGAAGATGGGCAAAAATGAAAATGGCAGAGTTGCTTCCCCTGAATATATACCAATTCACCTAGGCAACGTATTTTGAAATCAGTCTTATTTGGCATCAATAAATGAGCCACGACATGACAAAACCAACAAAGTGGGATGTGCGCCCAGCGAATACTCAGATCAGCTTGGGCATCTGGCAAGGCAGATCATAGTCTTCACTGTACGCTTGTAGGGTAGCTAAGAATCTAAGCTAGCTCCATGGGGACAGTGAAGACTGATCAGACTAGGCAGATTCCCAGGCTGCTGGGCATACATGCCACTTTCTTGGTTTTGTTGTGTTGCGGCTCAATTACTTGTTTCAGCAGTTAAGACAATTGGATACACCTCCAAGGTTTGACAGCCATTCTGCAAGGAAGACAAATCAGAATATTTGTTTTCCTGGAAGGTGAATCTTTTCTCCCAAGGGGACTTCCCTTAAACAAAAGAATTCACTCTCGCAGTAAATTCTTCCCTTTAAGGTGAATGGAAGCAACTCTGGCATTTCCCTTTTTTTTCCTCCCTTTTCCATGGGGTCAACTCATTCTCGGGAGCCCTGGTAGCTCAGTGGGTTAAGCACTGGCCCACTGATCTTGCGGACAGGGTTCAGTCCCTGCTTAAGGCGAGAATCTTTCCTACCTTAAAAGGGATTCCATTGCACACAGCCTTTTATTATCACTGTCCCATCGTCCTGATATAACTGAAATATTGTTGAAAAGGACGTAAAATCGCAAGTCATCCATCCATCATCTTAAATTCTCTCCTTGAAGAGTAGAGGTTTTGTTGCCTTGGAAAGTAAACAGGAAGTCATCAAAGTTTTCTCCCTTCGAAAAATTTGCAGAAAAGCATGTTTTGTACTCATACACCTTAATAGCGTCTCCCAAGAGAAAGCAGGGAAATTTGTGATCTAGTTTGGAGATGAATACATTTATCATAACTATGGCAATGTCTTGGTAAGATAACTACATTCACTATAAATTCTTTAATGAGTTTTGTTTTTATTTAGCAAAACTTCACAAAAAAATAAAGCATATACACATGTATATGATCAATTCCAACATCCTGTTCTCAGAGCAGTTATCAAATGAATGATTGGCTGAAAGCATATGCAGAGACGAGTTTATACATCAATAAATCCTACTGGTGTTGTATATTTTCTCTCAGACTTTTTTTTCCTTGTTTTGCATTGATGAATCTATAATTTTAAGATTCCTGATTGAAATTCAGATTGAAGAACAGAACATATCTTGAGATGACTCAAGCAAGCTCCTGATATTAACTATGACGTAATGTCAGCGTCATGTCAAACATCAATTGGTAACGTCTTCAAAATGGTGGCCCCCTCTCCCGTGCTTTTGTTTGAAACATTGACCATTTTGGAATTTTCCCACCTTTTCAGGCATTGGAACAGATTAAAAGCAGCTTGTAAATTCAGATGGAATATGCTGGCAGGCTTATAAGTCACTGATTTCATCAAATGCTGTCAACGCGCCTACCAAATGATTGAGGGACTATGCAGCCGACAAAAAACTTGAGGATAGTCAACATTGAAATTATAAGGAATGAATTTGATTGCTGTGTAAATGCCGGCGAATCCCTCACAAACAACATTGTATTCAGTTTGTGAGTGATTTGCAGGCATATACACATCATAAAAACCCCAAAACAGAAAATTCATTCCAATAATATGAGCCGCATCGCAAGAAAACCAACAAAGTGGTTGTTTGGCCGGCGCAGACTCAGATCAGCCTAGGCATCCGCCCAGTCTGATCAGAGTCTTATCTGTCCGCATGGAAATAGCTTAGACCCTTAGCTACCCTTTAAGAGCTTAGGGAAGAGTCTGATCATACTAAGCTGATGCCCTGGCTGATCTGAGTCTATGCTGGACGCATAATCACTTTCTTGGTTTTCTTGTATTGCTTCTCATATTTTCCTTTTTACAGGGTGCTGTGGCCCAACAACAGAACTGCTTTGAAATAGTGTCTTAGGGACGTATTTATAAAATGACTTAAGTGGTTGCTATGCCATTGCTAAGGCTGATTTTCTATGAAGGAGATTCCCTGCAACTATGAAATTTGCTCCGGAGGAACAGTCTTTTGCAGACTGCAGATTTCCTAGTTGTAGGGAATCGCCTTCGTAGAAATTTAGCCTTAGCAACAGCATAGCAACGACTTACCGTATTTACCCTAATTATTCGGACGGATTAAAATAATTATTTTTTTTACTGTCCGAACATTTAATTTGGCAAAAATTATAATTTTTTTAAGTGTCCGAATATTTACGAACGCCGAATAATAACCAATTATCAAGGGTATGCACCGGCATATATACGGTATCTTTTTCATATATAGTACCGGTAGGTGTGAAAGTAAACAATTTGTTTAACTTATGAATTGTTTAATCAATTAGATTATATGAGAAAATAAACTTCATAATGGCTTCTGGTATTGTCTAGCTGGTAGGTGTTGAACCATGAAATGACCCCCACAATTTGTACCCATCTTATAGAAGAGGCTTTGGACAAAGAGGCTATTTTCCACAAAGTGGTCACTGTCCAATGCGTAACCTTAAGTCTATTCCCGCTCCCAAGTTATGTCCAGGTGTTGAGACATAAACAATACATCAGGTACCAATCACATGAAATAATACCTTATGCAAACAGTGATTGCATCTGGCAAACCCATTAAACTCTTCTTTTCAATTCCACATCCGCAAACAATGTGTAACAATATCATCCTTTTATTTTTATTTCCTCAAGTTAACATTCTCAGGTGTTTTCCTGCAACCTAGATGTAAACAAATAAGGCACTTTTTCTCTTTATACTGTACTTATCGGTAATCCCAACTTGTCAAACCTGTCCGGCTATTATGTAATTTGAGATGCGGTATTGGACTAGAGTACACAAAAAGATCAAAGCGGTCAATGACCTTGTGGTGACACAATTTGTTTGTTGAAGTACTGGTGTGTTAGACTGACCACGTGCTAGTAGTTTGGATACAGTATTTACGCTAAATATTTGGCCTGTGGAAAAAATTTGTTTAGTATGGATCCTTTCATCTTCAAATTGCAAATTGGAATATGTCACGAATATATTTTCTCCAGTTGTGTACATCGGAGTTAATAGGATGTGGATAAGGTATGGAAATATACATACGGTACATAATGTGGTATGTAATCCAAGATATTTATGCATATTACGGTAACTGCATAACCAGTTTAAATATACGTTGACATACGACTGGTGATGACCTTTGGGGAATTGGCAAAAAAGATAGGTCCGTCTTATAGGCGAGGCTAAGCTAAATACTTGCCCAGACAGTCCAAAAACTACACCCCCCCCCCCCCCCCCCCCCCCCCCCCCCCCGCCGTCTTATAAACGACTCACCTTATAGCCGAAGAATAACGGTACCTCATCTAGCCGAAGGCAAAGGTAAACATATCTAACAGACAAAACTGATAGCCTATACATGAAAATTTTATGAGAGAACAAGGGACGTTTTTTTGTGTCCGAACATTTACGGACAACAAAAATACCCTGGTCAGTACGTGTCCGGAAATATAGGGTACATAATATAGGTGGCGTTTTGGGAAAATATAGGGTGTCCGAAAATTTACGGTGTCCGAAAATTTAGGGTAAATACGGTAAGTCCTTTTATAAATATGGCCCCTGGAATTGCGTCTTTCTGTCTGCACTTAGTTAATAATATGGACCCTGATCAGACTGCTCCCTGCAGTATGATCTACATCTATAGTGTTTTGCTTTGGCAGTTCTGTCCCTATTTAGTGTCATCATGGCACATTCACTCCACCATTTCAGCCTCCTCTTCGCTATCACTAGACTGTGCCTCCATTGTTTTATCTTCACTCTTAGAATGAACTTGACTGGTACTGGCATTTTCTTCTGTCTCAACTAAAACAAGAAATGAGAGAAGGCTACAACTAGTCATGCTATTATGGCAGTGTGATGTTTACAGTTTTAAAACTTAAAGAACCAGCAGCTGAATGTGCAGGCAGCATATATCCAGATGAGGTGGCTTATGATGAGACTTACAATTTGCCCTCTGGTCTTTGAATTCTCAATTACAGTATTAATACTATTAAGTGCCGGGGAGGCTTGCATTTTACAAAAGGGGTAGGCATTTTGGTAAGTCAATATACAACTATTTTTGCAAATTATCGTTTGGACAAAACATTTTTCAAAGGTAAACTTTGTTGTCTGATTTTTGGTGCTTCACAGGCTAAGGTAAACAGTTTCATCAAAATGGTTACCAAGTTATGGCATGCATAAGATTAGTTTATGAAGTAAGGGAGAGCAAACACTATTATATGTGACACATTGTCGGGACTTCATACACATTGCTATGAAGTTTCATCAAGATATCCTGAATGGTTATCTAGTTATAGCGCACACTGGACTGGAAAAAAAAAACCTAAGCAAAGGGACTTAACTTGGAAACTAAGAAAGAGGGAGCAACCATTTTTGTATATGACAGTCGCCCTGACCTAATACATATTCCTATAAAATTTCATGAAGATATCACAAACAATAACTAATTTATGGCCTGCACATGAATATTTATGGATGACAGATGACGTATGGACCGACAGAGCCATGACAAAGTATGTCCGGTTTTTTTTCAAAACAAGCGTATATAGACTATTTGGAATTGCTAACAGTACAGATCCTGATCAGACTGCTCTTTTCATTTAAAAACATTTATTTAAAGCTGTAGAACAGACTGAATCACCTTGTATAAAAAAAAAACATGCTTGAATGAATCACTTCTTCAAAATCTTCAAACCCGGACCTTCTCTTAAAGAGAATGGTCTGGGTTTGAAGATTTTGAAGAAGTGAGTCTTATCTAGCCACACCAACTTTCTGCCCTGTCTATTTGATTTTCTTTATAAAATGAGGGTTTACCCTTCCAAAATTACCCTACAAGTGTAAACCAGTCTAGTGTATTTCTGATATAAGATGATTCTTTTCCCTTCCAAAATAATCAAATAAATCTAGATCCACCTTGAAGGAGGTGAAGGGAAAGTTCTTGCCTAATCATGATTAAACACGCTATAGATATTTGTGTACCTTACCCTGCATTGAACTTTTTTCTTTTTCAGTATGTCTTAATCTCTTCAACATTTTTCTTTTCCTCTTCCCAGATGGCCGGATGGAGTTTTTAGGATTTTTTCTGTCAAAAGAAACTTTTGGGTTAGGGATACAACTTTTTAAGATAATCTTCAACCATGTTTCAGTCAGTCCTAAAAAAATACATGCTGCTCACTACAGCAGAGTTATATCAGATAAATATATCTATTCTACCTAAACTTAAAAGACAGGACTTCTCTGCCAGAGGGTCTCTGGCTCCCTGCGATATGTTAGCTGTACAGGTAAAGGTCTCAAAATTTTTGCTCTGTTCTGTTCAATTCTCATAACGATGTTCCCCAGGTGGCTCAGCGGTACCAGAATGGCTCTGTAGAAGTTAATCCTCCTTATATAGTACCACTCCTGTCTTTAAGATGTATGGTTTCAGTATCAGAAATTAACTTTTTTCGCAGGTAGCAAGTACTTGCAACCTGGTATAAAAGCTAGTAGCAAAACTCACATACCTGGTAGCAAAAACAGTCTTCTTGCCACTAAACAGTCCTCAGATTTATGACCAAACAAAATTCCATAAGGTCAAAGGCATTGATAATGCCTTTGACCTTATGGAATTGTGTTTTGTCTTACACTTGGAAGCAGTATTCTAATGAAAATCAGCTAGTACTTCCAAGAAATTAACTTTTACTAAAGAATTCCTAGGCAGTAAATTTTAGCTACCCATTTTTTCTTCAGGTGGCAAATGAGATTTTTAGGTGGCAAATTTGCTACTTGCAACTGGCAATTTCGAACCTTGGGTTTTTCCTAAAATTTTAAAAAGCAAACAATTTTTGTGACTCCTGTCTGCTTCCATGAATGACAAAACTATTTCAAACTGAGGCCTACTCTTAAAAGAAAGAATTTGCTCTTATAAGAGCAAATTCTTTCCTTCAAGAGTTGACCCCCACTGAGAACGGAGGCAAAAATATGGCAGAGTTGTTTCCCCTAGAAGTGTATCCATTCACCTGAAAAGCTCATCAGATCTCACAGTTTGAAGTCTAGAGCTTATGGTAAGTACCGTAAAAACTCTATATATTGGGACAGTTAGGTCTGAGCAAACAGTGCAAACCCAGATCAGACTGCTCCTTGAGGAGCAGTCTGATCAGGGTTTACACTATTTGCCATCCCATTTGCATGTTTTGGACACATAACTGCACTGTAAAACCAAACTGTTCCAATTTTAGGACAATTATGGTGCTTATTTTTGGTGTTCCAATATTTAGAATTTTTACGGTAATACTAAGCTGTTAAGGCCTATATGCTATCTGAAAATGGAATTTCTTGTCTGATTATCACAATTAAAAACCTCATTTTTTTCTGTCATGTTTTTACCATCCATAAATGATTGCCAAATACCATAATGGCATTGGCAGAACTGATCAAGGATTGGCAGGGACGACACTAATGAGAACAAAAGTAACTGCTCTTTCTTGGACATGAAAACTACTAAAGAAAAACAAGCTATGGGATGCCATGTCTTGCCTGTCTCACAAAACAGAGCTGCATTCAGCAAAGTTACGTCACCAACGCCACCGCTGATGCTAGAAAATACCTATGTCTAGCTTCTGCAGTTGGAACAAAAAAACGGAGTACAAATATCCACTTGATATGGCAAATTATACAGCACATGCACTTACGCAATTTTCTTCAGTTGATCTTTACTTAAAAGTTCAGCATTTTCAATCAACACTTCCTTTTTGGTCTTTATCTTTTTCCTGAGTGCTCTTGGTGCTCTGTTTCTGTTTGTTTGCTTTCTTGTGAACTGCAAAGAAAAGAATTTATACAAGTTATTAACCCTTTAATTGCCAAAAAGCAGACAACAATATTTACGTCTGCAAAATTTAAAAAAATGCCCTATCAAAGATAATCTGTGTTAAGAATTCTAAGACTAGAGTAGAGGACAAACAATATTAGCAGTCTAATCAAGATCTATGCTGCTTGCCAACTCTAAGTTATCTTCATCTCATGCATTTAATGTGTTAATGTGCCCTCATCTGGAATATGTTACTGGCATGTGGGCACCCTTATATATTTCAAGAATTCTGCTAAATGTTCTGTAGCACCTGCCTTGAACAAATGTTAGTCTGACTCTATCAAGTTTCATCAAAATCTATCAATAGGTGATATTCAACATGCAAAGTCCTTCAATTTATAACCATGAGCCAAGGTAGCTCAGTACAGGTAGGTTAAGTTTTGGCCTACTGATCTAGCAGTCCCTAGTTCTAGTCTCCCTGGTGATGGAAATCTTTCCAACCATAAGAGGGATTCCACTGAATACAGCCTTTCCTCTCATCATCTTGATATGACTGGAATACTGTGAAAGTATGTAAAAGCAAAGTCAGCCTTCCATCCATCCTCTTGTAAACTTGAGAATGGAAGTCAAGGTCATTAAAATCTAATCATTCAAAGAAGCAGTCTGATCTGCTATCCCATCTGCAGCTTTTGGCTGCATTAATGCTACATGTAAAGTGAAATTATATCCAGTTTTAAGGACATTTAAAGTGATCACTTTAGGTGTCCAAATTTTTAGAATTTTTACGGTATCTATCTATGTTGATTTGTTAGAGATTTAATACCAGACCAGCAGACTCTGTGGCAGGAGATCCAGTACCGGCTAGCCACCCATCAACAATAGGACATCCAGTAACTAAGATCCATAATTAATGATTTTGAGACTGAAAGAAGCAATTTCTGCTATTATATCTGTTGTAGGATTGTTCAAATTTTAAACAATCTTCCAGAATATGTGGTAATAGCACCCTCTTCCTAAAAATATAGAAATCCTGGCCCAGAGGTTATAAAACTTGAGTACATTCTCAAACTCAAAATAAAGCACACTGACTGGCTGCTTTCGAGCACATGCTCGGAAGCAGCCAATCAGTGTGCTTTATTTTGAGTTTGAGATTATTCTCAAGTTTTATAACCTCGAACCCTGGTAATTGGGCACCCATATAAATTTGATACTTTTAGTTTTTGCTGAAACCACTACACAATATTATCAACTGAATAACAGATTCAAATGACTGTGGGAGAAGTTAAAGAGCTAATAACCAAGATGCAGCATGGTCAGAGCTTCTGACCATGACTGTTGCATTAGGCGCCCAATAAACAATAATGTTTATTCACCTGTTAGAGTAAAAAATCATAGGCAGCGATTCCTGTAATGTGTTTATTGGCCCAGGTAACCCATGATAACCTGAGACAGACAATCTGAATAAGCTACCATATTTCTGGTCTGCAAAGGGAGCATATAAACAAGCTGCCAAATTTATTGACTTTAGTTTTTTATTTATTTCCTTTTTTCACAGTGTAAATGAATAGTGTTACCTTTGTTACCTGTGTTACCTTAGGTAACAGAAAATACACTGCTGGGAAAAGAGTAGTAGTTTCAGGACATATAATTATGTCTTTGAAACCAGGTGCCAATGATGGAAAAAGGATGTAAAATCGCAAGTCTTCCATCTATGTTCTCTGCTAATACCAGGCAGGACAAAGCGTCAGTTAGGTTCATACCACCTTAAAGTATTTTAACTGTTTGTTAGTCCTGAGAATTCTATAGAAGTATACAAAAACCGTAACTGTCCCCAAAACTAGGCGTTGCAGAAATCAACATTCCATGGCATTTCAGATACCCACTGCTAGTTTAGATGCATATAAATGTAGCTTCTTTCCCCAGACCATCAGGGACTGGAATGACCTCCCTACTGGTACTGGTACTGGTTGTTGTAGAACTGTTTGAGTCCCGTGACTCGTCTTCTACATCAATTTTCTTTATCCACTTTAAATAAGCTTCCGGTGTATTAATGTGAAAATAGTCAGTCTCTATATATATATATATATGATGGTTGACATAATGTTCACTTTAAGTAATTCTGTAGGTCATTAATCTGTAGAACTCAATATATATCCGAAACACAATATTTTAAGTCATTCAGGTGTCTATCAAGCTGTGTTTTGAATTGTAACACTGTCTTAGAATTTATAATCTCCTCTGGTAAATCATTCCATCTGTCAATTGTTATAACACAGAAAAAATTCAATCTTACTGTCTTTAATGATCTGGGTTTTATTAACTTTCTACTATGCTCACGTGTCTGAGTGTCACAAAACTCAAATAATCCATCCATTGACGTATCATCAATTCTTTCAACAATTTTAAACACTTGAATAAGATCCATACGGCGTCTTCTATAGAGAAGTGTAGTAAGTCTGAGTTCACGAAGTCTATCCTCGTATGTTAAGGAAGTCAATTCCGGTAAAATTTTGGTTACTCTCCTCTGAATGTTTTCAATGGCTCGAATATCCTTCTTTAAAGTGGGAAACCACACAGTATTCCAATAATCCAGAACTGGTCTAATGAGAGTTTTATACAATGTTAACAACGTCTCTTTATTCAGAAATGAGAAGGAACGTTTTATGAGTCCAACAAGCCTGTTAGCTCTATTAACCGTCAGGCTGATATGCCGATCGAATTTCAGATTATCTTGACAGTGAACCCCAAGGCCTTTCTCGCATTGAACTGATGTTAAAATCTTTACGTGTCCTCTATTGTCCGTCATCTCATATTCAAAGTTCGGATTATCCTTTCCAATATGCATCACCTTGCACTTCTCTATGTTAAAGAACATGAGCCATTTTATTGTCCACTGACAAAGTTTATCTAGATCATTCTGAACAGCTTCAAAGTCTTGTAGATTCTGCAGGTCTCTGTACAATTTTGCATCGTCCGCAAAAAGTTTACAGAAGACTCCACCTCGACTGGAAGATTGTTTACATACATTATGAATAATAATGGCGCAAGGACCGAGCCCTGGGGCACTCCACTTGAAACTGCGGTCCATTCAGATGAAACTCCTTTGATAGTAACCCGCTGGTTTCTATCAGTCAAAAAACCTGCTATCCAATTTAAGATCTTACCAGCTATTCCAAGCTTTTCCAATTTCAACAGTAAACGTTTATGAGGCACACAGTCAAACGCTTTCCTAAAGTCAAGGAATATAGCATCAACGGGAATGTCACTATCTACAAACTTGGTCCAGTCATTGAATACTTTCAGTAATTGTAATATACACTGATTCCCTGATTTCCTCTGCTGAAATGTCAGATGATTGTGTGTCAAAGTTCTCATCTCTCGTGAGAGCTAGGGACTAATTTTCCTCCAGTCACACCCCCTGGTGAATGATTGTCAATTTTGGCGTATCATCAGTAAACAATTCAGATTCAGAACTGTTTGTGTACTGGTGCTGTCCGCTCACTGTTCCTCAATCAATTTTGACTATATAGTAAACCGTGGATTTGCAGCATTTTTAAATCTATCCAGTTTTCATCATAATTTTTATCAATAAAAAAATCATAAGACACTCACAGTTCTATTCTTGGTAAGTAGTGCCTCAAAGCCCATTTTTGTCGCGTTTTTGACAGTGCGACTAGTGACAGTGCAACACGTGGTTCTGTTGTTTACAAAATGAAGTTTGGGTAAATTCCAATACCATTCTCCGCTTGTTTGTTATTGGTCATACTAAATACCGCACTAGATACCGCAAGGTATCACTAGGCAGGTGGGCACAAGGTTGGAAATGCCGTAAGCTAGTCAAACTAGTCATGATTATTATATCTTTGTTTCAAACTTTATTCAATTTTCCGACAATTTCTAAACATTTTCTTGAAAATTTACTTTTTAAAAAGTATTCATTAAGCAATACCCTTTCTCATTGAAAATTAATCAAAGTGTAATGCTTTAACCCATTAGCATCCCATAGAAGGACATGGGCGAACAATTCAGACCCAGATCAGACATTGCAGAATATGGTATCTGATCAGGGTCAGCAATATTCGCATAAACATTTACTGCAATTCCTATAAAAATGGGGGGGGGGGGGAATTCACCAGACATCCCAACAATTAAGATGATTAGACTCGTCTAATTTATAAGGACAGAAGAGTCCACTAGTATTCACAAGTTCCTTTGGTCATTCACTGGTCAAAGCACACCTGAAATGATGTAACAAAATGCGTGAACATATATGTTACAAGTAAGGGTTGAGTATGGTATGTTTGCACTCCAGTTTTTTTTTTTTACCGTCGGTGACCCCACAGGGGGTCAACTAAACAAAGTGACATGCCAGCCTGATTGAATGAATAAATCATTATTTTTTCTCTTTGAATGTGCTGTCCATGTGCCTAAATACACTTTATAGCCATTTATAGCCCCTACAATGCCCTCATAGGAATATTGTTGCAGAGAAATGACAGCCCACCCACTTTTTTGGGCCAGAAAATTTCTGCAAAAATGGCATAATCATCCATGCCTCTACTCAACAGCAGGACCATTTTTGACACCTAAAGCTTACTGATTTACCTAGAGGGCTTACAGGTGATCACTGTCAGCTGCAACTGAATACCTGCCAGCCCCACCCACCTTGCGATGCAGGCATTGTACCACCAGTAATTTGCCATTGGTAAAATATACGAGGGGCATTGAAAAGTGTCAACAGTGGCAGGAAATCAAAAGTAGACTTACCTATTCCAAACCTTCATGGTATTCTCTATGCATACGTACATGCTTCTTCAGCGAATCAGCAAATGTGCAGGCTGGTCTGAATCCTACTATAAGATACGTCAGCTTAAAATATGCATATGATCATACCATGCTATAGCAATACTTAAGCAATATTTAAGTGGTTGCAAATCATTCTATGGGGCCGACCATTTGATATTCGGGGGGGGGGGGGGGGGGGGGGGGGGGGGGGGAAGCTAGTATTCTTGATGGAGACAGGACATTTTATTTCACTGGCCTCTGGAAACAATTCTTTTTTTTCACCTTGAGGGAGCTAATTCCTTTTTTGTACAAACTACTCAAACATGTTATTTTTTTTAATTTTATAGGCTGAAATAGCAGATCCTTAACATCCTTTTATTTCACCCACATCAGTATTTTTACACCTTTTTTTCTCACAAAAGACATGGTGCTGTCTGTAACCAGGCTTAGCTTGCTTTTGCAAACCAGTGCCTGGAGCATGTTACACTCTTCATCTAAGGTAAAGATACAAACATCCCTGTATGAGCTTGGCAAAAATTAGGCCTTAAATTAGGATATTTTGGCCAAAAATTAGGGCTATTTTCGCAAAGTTTTAGGGCTAACATCAGGAATTTAAGGGGTTTTCTAGCCCAATCATATGCCAAACATGCTTTATTTGCACTGTAGAAAGTTGATAAATACTTACTGATAAAGTCACATTATACATGAATGGCAGTTAATAAAATGGCTAAAAGTTCTGAGCTAAGAAGCTAACAAAGGGGGGTCTGGGGGGCAACATCCAAGAAGCAAAGCAATTTCCCAATTTTAATGGCAATTTTAAGACTGGAAATAGAGAAAAACCAGGATGATGATAAAAAATAAGGGTTTTTAGGAGTTTTGCCTTTTAGAGTGTTTATTTTGCCATAATGGC